>CAJQUW010005188.1:0-303097 GCA_907163375.1 Prostheceraeus crozeri
GTTGCCACGGGGACTCTTGAGTTTAAGATGTCGAACAAATGGTCGATAGTTCGTATGAAGGTGACGGTGGCATCGACATCTCGAAACTGTGGATGACCAATTTTCTTCAGGAACTCCAAAGCGGTCGCTACGGAAGCACTCAGAGTTTGAGCCGCCAAGGAAACCTGAAGTATAGAAAGACGTAATTTTAAGTATGCGACGCATGTCACAGTCAAAACTGTATGTATGAAGGAATACTTAAATGTTGATGGAAGAAAAAAATGAAAAGCGATTGACTCAAAAACTGTTACGATTAAAATATCGTGTAGGCCTAAGTCATTAACGACGCCTTTAGATTGCTACGCGATATCTGGATTACTAGAGATTGTATGGACTACAATTAAAATGAATCAGCGACCCTGCAGCAATGTCCACATGCACGTGATTTGAAAAGGACGAAATCAATCCAACAATTAGAGACCAAATTCTAAACTATTAACTTTAGTTGAATGCCTCAAAATATGTATTGCAACAAAACAAGCAGGGCAAGTATCGTTAAAATTTTCCCGTTGCTACATGGTCGACCGTCCAGCATCATCAATGTGTCATAGAAGCCACGACGTTAAGGGCGGTTGAACATAAATAATATGGATGCCTGTCGCTGAAATGTTATCAGTCGTTGTTCTATTTGAATTAGTACAGATTGTCAAAAGCCTAATTTTGTCAACCTAAGTTGTCATTTCCAGTGTCTTAGATACTTCATATGAATTTCAATCCACCAAGATTATTTGCATCAAAATAAGCTTCGTCATCCAGAAAATGCGACCTAGTGAATTTTTTAAACCGCATAGAGCAATAGTTTGTTACAATTGTCTATGATACATGCTTATAAAATTATGAAAATTCTAAGAATAAATCTCTGCTATAGAATCGAGCCAAGTGCATCAAACGGGAACAGAAGACACAAGTCCAAAATTGGCGAGTCAACATTTAGTTTTCTTAGGCTCAAAGATGTCCGATCCCAACATCTTTGATAATGAGGAATAGTTTGTTTTTTCAGAACCGAAAGTTTAGTATGTCGACCACATTTTAGGGAAACTGCGAGGGAGAATTGGAAGCTGTACTTTAACTGGTACTCCTAGCAAAAAAATTTGACACATTATTAAAGTTATAGTGACCCACTCTGTAAGTAATCGTCGTTAGCCTAGCATAAAAATCATGCTATTTCTGGCAAATTGGAGTATTATAATAATCGAAGGCGGCAATGGGTCATTATTAGATGAATCAGAATCGATCACTCAGTAATTGCACCCAACACTGGGTGCACTGAGTAGGCCTAAATCCACGAGTAGCCTCGTTGAGCATTTTAAAGGCGATTGAGTTTTTACCCGAAATGCATTTCAATGAGTTTCAGCGGATATGAGTATTATTAATAACTGGAAATCTTACCTTCATATTTTGGCTGGTTAAATGATGTGTCAGCGATAACTTTCGCGGCCACAAGACTCCTCTTTCTTCTGGACTTGTTCAATTCAATGCTAGGTCCAGTTTGCGTATTCATTTGAGCAACTTCAAATTACTCCAACTTTCGCAGTTGTTGCGGGACAACTTCAGGCAATGACATGCATCAATAAATACATTAACCTATTCACCGAGAGGGAACGTAGAAATAAAGACGATTTGGATCAGAATCAATGAGCAGCCAAGCTTCTTAACATGGACTATTTGGCAAATAGTCCATCCGAATGTCAAGCTTTGACCGAAAGTCCACATCTAAATGCCATGCATGCACACCAATTCCTTTTGCCACTTCAGCAGATATGCCACGAATCAAGGAAGTAATCCGATAACCTTGCTTCCAATGGCCAGTGATGCCAACGGCCATAAAATACTAAGGCTTCTGTCGCTAACTCTCATCGGAAGTTAGAGGGATAAGGCTTTGACCGGAAAATTGATGAAGCCAGAAAATTCAGCTGTTCGTGGATCATACTGCAATCAATTTCTTGATAACTCATTCGTCGACCCATAGAGTGCAAAATCGATATTGCCAAGCATTTTACACCGTTCTCTTTGACTCTGAAGGTGCTTCAGACTTTGCTCACTGAACCCTGGACGACCGTCAATACCTGAAAGCAACCTGTTCCAAGAAAAAAAAACTATTTTACCCCTCCCTGGATTTCTCAATAATGAACATCTTTACTTTATTGGAAAGCTGACATTTGAGAGTAGAAATAGAGAATATAATTTTCATTAGTGAATGGTTTACATTAACAACAAACCATACAGAGTCGGAAAGTTTCGGAAATAGGGAGTCAGTCAATGCAAGAGGATTGATTACTAAGATACACATGCTTCAATTTTTATTGAGGAACCTGCGAATCGGTTAACTTAGAGTCGATCGAATCGACTCGGCGTGATTCGCGAATCGCACTCCAATCGAATATAATTAGAAAACTTGCAAAAACCCTGCTTTAGCCTTATGTTTACGTGGGATTTTAGTAGGACAGCTATACTGTTTTCCAATAAAAAAAGTGAACCCAGTAATTACCATGCCTTACATGGTCTTTTACACGATAATATTGAAAGATGGTGACATATTGGCACTCAAGGGAATAGAGCATTCGCATTAAAGTCTCCTTCATTTTTACTGAGACACCAGATTTTTATTTACCGCTAGTTTAAGATATTGGAATGCAGATTTGACATTCGCCTTTTGTTTTGCCTGATAGATAGCTTGGTATGTAAAGGACAAGGCATGTAACCTCAGGGGTTGTAGAAAAAGGTCTTTTCGAATCTCAAGCGGGACTGTAAATGTAACCTCATCGATGCGCAATACACTAATTCAGAGCTGAGGTCAAACAAATTTTCATGAACTAAAAATCAGTTGATTCTATCATTTTCTAGTCAAATTTCGAAAGCTAATACTATAGCACAGAACACAGATTGATGCCTAAATTCTCATGCTGTGAGTCTGTGTAGTGACTATCTAAATTATTCTAAAACTGCTTATTTAAAAAGTTTCTAGTATACTACGCAAATTTTCGTCATACATAAGATCAGATTTGTCCGATAAAATATAGACCTACCAATGTCTTTGAGCACTATTCAATGGCTTGATTAAACTTTGAATAAGCTTGGACTAAGTCGGGCTGAAATAAAAGAAATAGATACTCGGAACTCATGATCCCTTATCTCAATTGAGTTAAACATTGGGTTAGTGATTGTCAAAAATTTGGCCAGATCCCCAATTGCCAAAATTGGCCGTGAGAATCAGATTCCGCGTTTGCCATGTGGGCCCATTTGCAATTGTTTTAAATCTGCATGGTTGTGTCGAATGGGTCTATTTGCATGACCATTGTCCCTCATATGTGAGCGCATGGAAGTACGCCCATACCATCACTACTTAAAAGATTAGCCTATTGCATTAGAAATATAGTTAATTACCTGCAAACTTTAAGGTTAGTATCCGAGTTGGACAGGGATATCTCAGTTCATTAACTATAATGATAACAATCGGTAAATGCGCCAGCTGATCCTGTAATACATATCACAATAATACTGGTTGGCAACATTAATCGATAGTACTTCAGAACCACAAACTTACGTTCTTAAAAGTACGCGGATGCGGGCAAAGCAGAAGTGTCCTCACATAAGTAGTTCTTTCGGCTGTATAGGATCAGGGGTGGAGACAGAACTCCCTCATAGCAGCGAGTTTATTTCTACCATCCCTCTTGAAGTGTCTCCACTGGTATATCTGTAAAATAAATTTTAGCTTCATTTGAAATTCTGACAATCATTTCAAGTGCTTATTTAAAAAGCACATTTTGGTATTACACGAATTATTTTTTGGGCGACATGTTATGTTTTACTTCTACTACATCAGAGAAATGAATGCGAAAGTGTTTGAATTATCCCATTCGGATGAGTTGTCTGATAGTTTATTGGGGGTTGTCGACTTGTCCAGCTGGTCGAGATGGTGGCAGAAGGTGGTCTAATCTATGCATTTGTCGGTTGTTGTGGAGTAGGATCCACGATTTTACAAGTGGCACAGATGGTGTGTGGAAACGTCTGCGGTGGTTAATCCGCATTTCGGTTTGATGGGTAGTCACAGCTGGCATTTTCTGTAAGGTGGCCCAGATGATTTTTTAATCTAGGATTGATGGAAATTGTTAATTTTTGTCAGACTTCACGGGCTACTTCAAAACAGTGCCACTTTGTACTTAATTTTATCCAATTCTCTGTTGTTATAGTGAAATTCCGTGAAAATAATGGTGGCACATACTTGGGACGTGGCAGTTTATTCATCCATGCGTTTGAACTTATAGTTATGCGATGCATGTGTTTTGGTAATTTGGTTATGGCGAACTTCGCATCCGTACCACCTTCAATTTTCAATCGGTGAGTTCTCGAAACTGCCGCACTATTTGAAAAATATGTGGCACGCTGCCAAACTCAAATATGCGCTGATGTTGCTTGTCGGAGAGCGGCACACTCGATTTTCGATGCTAGGGGCATTGGTATGGCTAACTTCACAACGCTTCTTTGAAGGTCAATAAAAATTATAAAAGTAGGTTACATGAAGGATGAATGCGACACGCCACTAAATTCAAGAGAAAAATTAACCTTTAAAAGATTTAGAAGGTGAACAAAAATTATAGCCATTCAAATGAATAATTAAAGTTACAGGTATCTGTGTGAAAACACGAGTAGCCCATATTACCTATCGGACCCGATGCCGTAAGTTGTCCGACCGATACCGGTACAATACTAGTAAAAGCAAAGCGATCACGAAAATAATTGATAGCAAGTATTAAACACGTAAAGTGAGCGGAACCATTTCTCGGTCTCGCAGATGCGTAGAAATTCAATTATATTTGTTCACTACCTGATCCATTTTGGCGCACTGATCACGAATAGTCCTCATATAAACATCAATGCAGCTTTTAAACCGGATATTCCGCGAGATCTTAAGAATCTGAAATTTGGTTCCGCTTACTGTCCAGTGAACCACTTTCGTTTTAAACTTCGGTGATTTTCAAAAGCGACCGCGAAATGGAAATCTGAGCCTAATATCGTGAAATGATATATTTGGAATTTTTTCGAATATATCAAGCTGTAATTAAAATGGTTCCACTAACTTCACACTATGTGGATATAATAGTTGCCAGAGAAACTCACTTGTTACGCTCCAGTTTTTTCAAGTACGGCTTTCGTTAGAACATCATCCTCCGCGATTTTTCATGCAAATGAAAGCTACTGTCTCTCTCAGACAGCTTACTCTCCTCCCGCTTCCGAGCATTTTCGCAGATCTTTCTGAGCACTGATGAAGCCTCTCCCAACCTCAAGTGATGAATTGATGTCGAATAGATGGACCGCGGTACTGAATGGCACTTGTCCCATAACTCTCAACGTACCGCAAGTGCCGATGTTGATGCGATGCCTGTACTTCTCAGTGAAACTAATATTGAAGGCACTGCTGCAGAATACAGCTGCCTCTTTTCGTTGACCGAAAATCGCTCGGGGCAAAATGAACAGAGCATAAACATTCGAATTTACTATCGGCTCCCAACAACTTCCTTCGATCTCAATCTTTCAGAGTCCTTTTTCACGCTACGGACGCCAACTTTCTTCGTAGTACTGATCGCAGGAAACCTGAAAGAATTGATTATGAATTATATTTTGTTGAACTGCATGCAGCCTACTCATGTGTCTAACTTAAAAATTTAAGTCAACTATTCACCTGATGCACAATTGCTCTCTGCATAACATTTAAAGATTTCAGGTACCTAAACATGAAAATATCAGACTTTTTGCTATGGTTTTAACTGATTTTATTAAAAATTTTCAAAAAATCGTAGCTACAGGAATGAGGACCGCGTATACACGAAGATGTACCTCGGATGGAAAAAGGAGAGATCAATAATGAAGGAATGCTAAGAAAATATAAAAGGGCATGATAGGATACATGTAGAATAACTAACAATTCAGAGTAAAGTAAATGCGCAGGCCTAATGATACAATTCTATAGGCCTAAACAAAGAATGCAAGCTACGAAAAGAAAAGCAATGAAAGAGAAGAATGTACGAATGGAGTAACAATGATAAGTTTGATTGTAAATCAGTCCTTTAAAAACAAAAGATACATTAGCCTAGGTTAGAAAAATACCGCAGAAAACTACAAAAAGAAAGACATGCTATACTTCAAAGTTTGTTTCTCAAATACTCAACTACGTGACTCATGATGACCGACTTCAACGAGCCTAACTATGAGGTTTATCCGACGTTGAAATAGATTTCGAGAGACGAAGCAATCCTGCACAGAAAGATCACTGCAACGAAGTAAAAAAAGAGTTTCAAGAGTAGCCCTAAGAATCCTAAAGTAACGACCATGTTTAGCAATTTTTTAAAAGCAGACGACTAGCAATAGACGTTCATTATGAAAAATCTACAATCCCTTGCTGAATTGCATCAAGTATTTCATCGCTCCTATATCCATATCTATTCATAATTGATAATGACTGGCCAGAAAATTCTTTTTTCTGATACGATGAGGCATATCTATGTCGCCTACAGAACTAGAAGACGAAACAGTGTGACGGTCCAGATAACTCCAAAGATGAAGTAGGCCTACAGAAACGTTTCTTTTTATCTTCAGTAAGAGAATTAACGGCGATATTGACGGATGAGCTCCTAGCTAAATCCGCAAATATTGGAATATCCTAGCATATGTAACTTCGTCTGCATCTTGTCATCAGCTTCTCAAGATCCATAGAATGGTAGCTGGGTGTTGCACATGCATGAGGATATTATTTTTCGCGTGAAATGATAGATGGAAAGTTGATGCTTATAGGCCGACTCAAGTGCTCTATGGATACTAACTGAATATGCACTACTTATAAGTTAATTAACATGGTGTTAATACATGTAATACTAAATAATGCATCAAATTCTTCATCATATAAATTGTTACTTCATTATTTTGTTGGGAATGCGTACCAACTCGTGATGCAATAAATAAGTTGATGGATATAGGAGAATGGATGACTTGGCATTTGGGACATGGCCCCTCTGCACCAGAATCTCTCCATTGAAAGAAAATCCAAAATATACAAATAAAGGTTTACTAGACTACATACATGGATATAATGAAAATCTCTCCGCACTCACTTCCTGATCAACAGACCGAAAAATTCAGTTTTTAATAAAAAAAGCTTTACATTTTAAAAATTTGTATGTCTTTGTCTATCATCAATGACAAACACTGCTACACACTTGCAAAAAGGAAGACAAGTAAATGACCTTAACCAATTTAATAATGGGAATTGTTGATGTCAATTACTATTACTTTTGAAAATTAATGGCTTATTTACTTCAAAAAGTTCAAATGGGTTGACATGGCGGAAAGAAATGAGGTGGCATGGCACCTTCTCGACGTTTTGCGTTTTAGCGATTCCTATTCACAATGATGAAAGTCGACTCAATCCATCACAGTCAATCAGTAAAAAATAGATTCCATCACAACCATATTGACTACTATTATTATCTACCAAACCATAAAAATATCAGGAAGCATACATTTCCATTTCATGCCTATTGGACAATGTGCCTCAGTAGCGTCCTGCTGATCCTCGGGGTTGCGCCTGCCTACTCGGGGGCTAAATTGCTAGGCAATTCACTTAAAAAACGGGAATGTAACGCAAATTTTCTAAAAATTGCATGAAAATTGATAATTTATTTGTTCCTCGTGGGGGGGAGTTGATAAGACACGGTTAGCTACTCCCCCCCCCAAAAGACGCAAATGATTGAGTCTTGATGTTCGTATCAGCTAGGTTTCTCAATAGTAGATTTATATCTTTTGAAAAACGCTCAGGCTCTGATCGCGTTTGCACTATTCATAGAGGCAGAAACTTGGGTAAAAAAATAAAAAAGGCTAAAACTGACATTTTTGTGACATTTTATTTCAAAAAAATAATTTGTCTGATTTCAAATCTTAGAGAAACTAGGAAATTACGATAGATAGGATCTTATAGCATTGTTGTATGCAACGCGTGGACCGCGGGAACACATTAGGTTGCCCACCACCGCTTCTCATATCTAAAGTGACATTATTTGAATCGGATATGTGAAAATGATTCACTCCGACTTCAGAACCTTTTGGGAGGTGCATCTAAGGGTGAGGTAGGAAATCTAATTAGAATTTGCAAAACCATTAAGGAACAAACAAAATGAAACAATATGGTGGCAACAAAAACCAAAAATTCACTTTCGAATTATCCAACCATGTTCCTTTCGTAAAGAATATCTTCTCTAAGATGAAACGCTAAATGGTCATCACTTGCGCGAGTTTATGCTAATTAACACCTAGTATTCGAAGCCCTGCTGAGCCAATGTTCCGCTAAGTTTAATAAACTGCTACAATGAACCTAGAAAGAGGCTATATTAAATTAAAACCTGAACTACGAATGAAGGAATCGAAGTGCAAGATTTAGACAGTCTTTTTGTTTGGCCTGGTAGGCCAACCATTTTTTCCGAAAATTCCTTACAATTTACATGTAAAACTTTTCTATTCAATGCGATACACGCACGGTTTCACAGCAGCCCATATTTGCATTTAAAAGTACGGTAATAAAGAATATTAAGCCTATACTACTGCCCTTTTAAAATTGGTGGCCCGCCAGCACAGCTTTTTTTTTCGCGGACCACTCCTTGTGGCCCGCTATCCCAACTTGGTTGCCACAGCCACTGGCCTATTGGGCAAATATCGAGACTTTAGTGGACAAAATTTAGCTATTTTACGTTCTGGGGTATGATATTTGAATAAATAATTGACAGACATACGTTATGAAGTTAGAACTGAATACTGCCATGAATACCCACTGAATATCTCACATGTTTACAGATTTTAATTCCTAGCACAAAAAAGTTAGGGAAATGCCGCTTCGAATAATACCGGCAAAGTATTACTTTCTCACGATTTTCCCTTATGTGGACATGATTGATGATTGTCAAAAATGCTGCCGACATCATATTCTTATCACTACTGAAATGGATACACGAGCATGTAACGTACGAACGATGTTCACTGCAACGTATTGATTATATCACAATACATCGCTAAGCGACATGTTGCGCCTGCTTATAACAGCTATGGCATTCAGGTAAAGTGATCACATTATAACTCTGGGAAATACGTCACAGCTTTCTTTAATTGTAGAGAGCAGAAAATTTGATGCATGATAGCAAAGCTTTTTCGTGTCTTCTGAGAGAAACGTGCGAAAGGTGCCTTTTGAACATTTTTTCTCCTAGATAAACATGTATTTGAATGGATCAAGTCCTGCACGTATGAACTGCAGAGTTTCCAGTAAATGGCAAAAGTTACATGATAAATATCCTATCAGAATTTATGCGAAAGGCGATGAAAATTTAAGCGAAGAGAGCCTAATTAACTCACCATCCTCGTGAATCAGCACATGCTATATACAGCAATACTGCTAGATTGGAACTTTACGCAGGAAGCAAAATAATCTACCTATTAGGCCCTAGTTACTTGACCGCACCCGATTTGCATGTAGTTTAAAAAGCGTGCACCCTACTGAACGCGTTCGACTCAGCTCTATTCATTGCCATAATCGAAGACAACACCTAACCAGGATTATGGCTACGCGCTGACGTGTTATATATAAGCCCCTAGGCCCTATGGCTCCCTTAAATCATTCAGGATGTTTTGGTAGGCTCTTCTTTAATGAATTGCTGATTCATCATTTAACCACCGCATTTAGGCGTATTTGCACCGATTTTGAACCGCCAAAAGTTAGCACTATATGCTTTAAGTTGTGCCACGTTTTCCGTCTTCTTTCCTCGTGTTGCAAGGTTGACGTCCCCAATGTCGATTTGCTTGATGGCATTTCTCCACACCGTCCGATCCGAAGGCGACGAGAAGATTCCATTTTCGAAGATCTTCTTTGATGTTTCAAGCCCAACCGTTTTCTTTTGGTCCCTCGAGGATTCTTCCTAGATATCGATGGTCTGAACTTTTCTTAGGCCGGCAGTCCGCTTCATCCATGCGTTGTACATGTCCATTGACCCCTAGCCTTCTCCACGCACACTACTTCAAGTCGATGAGATACCAACCTGAGACCTAGCTCATCCATAAGGAACTCCGATCAGATATGCTCTTGGAGCAGATCCACCGCACCATTGCGTTGGTCATTACGGACAATCGTTTGCTCCCTCGATGTTGATTGGCCATTCTCGTTGCATACAACAGAACACTTCTCACACACATGAGTAGACATGACCTCGGCTCTGAAGGGATGTCTCTTTCGTAAGTATGGGAATGAGCTCACGAAAGTTCTTCCATGCCAGCGAATTCTCAGTCTAGCAGCCTCACTGCGCCACCTGATTGTCCTAACATATCACCCAGCGTAACAAAATGCAGGCACAACTTCAGAATCAGCATCACCCCAAATACGAAGCATACTAAAGCGTCCGGTTTTAGAGCTTGTGCAGCAACACCACGCCGGCACTTTTTAACAAGAAAAGCTAGGATTAAAATAAAATATTGCATTAAATTTAACAAAAACATAATTTAACTGAAATTATAAAACCTCGTCCAAAAAAGCACATAATATAGTCTGAACATATCCCTAATTGGTACATATCAATGTGTGTGACAAAAAAATAGTGGAAAACTTATTGTTTTGGATTGACTCAAAACCACATCGACAATCTAGATTACGCATTCTTCGAATTATCTGGTTGCTCCTATCAGACAAAAAATCGCACCGTGAGGCGGTTACCAATCCACAGTAATGCAAATCCGTTCGACTGCTCAGCAACAAATAATTGACCCGAAAAGCCGATTTCATGGAGCTTAGAGGGAATATCAAATCTGAAGCCTGTTCAAAAGTATAGGACAGTCGGGCTGCTTGACAGCTGGGAGTGGCGAAGGTCTGCCATTATCGACTTTTGACAAATAAAAACTGTGGTTATCTAACTTAGCAGAAATGAGACAAGGAGTAACTCGGGACATGAATACAGCATACCTGCGTAGGAGATTATGGAACTTGGCAAGTGAAGTAAAGCTGAGGATATATCGGAAAGTCCATTTCCTAGAACATTATATACCGCGATTAAATAGGTCTACTTGAGCCTATGGACTTGCGTTGAAAATTGTAGGCACTGTAGAATGCAAAATCACTGTTAACACAACTTGATGCAGTGAGAAAACGCAGCGTCTCCGTTCCATTCTCCTGGAAGCCGCATAACACTGCAACAAATCCGATCAAAGTTAGTGAGCCAATCCGGTACTAGACATATGACATCAGTGATAAGAATCTCGTGGTGAAAAGCGAGGGGAATCAACGTTGCAGTGATCACGACAAGAATAAGGGACTACTGTTTGTTTTACATGCGTTAACAGAGCTTTCCCACAGCCATTCAGATCAAACCGAGCGAGTGATAATTAAGTAATTATTAGGAACGATAATTCAGTAATGGGCACTTTTTCATCTTGACTGCCCTCTACGTTTTGTCAGTTTACACCTACTACTTGTGCAGCGACAGTCATCCGATGGCAAGATAATAAAACATTGTGTAGGGTATATCAAAATCTAACTTCTGGCTCCACTCTTTACTGACTTCCCCTAGAGAAGAAAAGACGATTTGCCAACTTGTTGCCTGTCACGTCAAATTCCTAAGTAATATCAAGTAATGGAGCACAAAAAAAACATAACGTCTTCCTATATACATATGAGGTGGAATGAATACACCAACAACAACTGACAAATACATAATGTAGCAATTCTGCATTATATTTTGCCGGACTAATATTTTCTATTTTCTACGGCTATTTTCGATGCTACTTCTCACCTACCTAATCAATTTACCTATATTTTGTCTCTAAACAAAATTTCATGAAATATATACTTTCAGAACTCACCTGAGAAAAAGAAATTCCGCGCGATCTGTGATCGGAGCATCATCTCTGTTTGTACAGTTAAAGCAATACAGATTTCACACCATATTGGCGCGAGAAACGTCGTTTGCCCATCTAATTCCCCTCCGAATGTGCCGTGACCTTGAGTCAATTTCCTTTCTATCAATTACAAAACAAATATATTTATTCTATGATCTCCAAGGCTGTCATGACCAAAGATATGTAATTGTTTAAAAGGCTAGATGAAATATAGATGCTAATTTGAACCCATTTTAGTACGGTCCCTTATCGTAGAAAAAAAGGCATCTACGCAAATGGCGAAATTGCTGTTTTTGTCGGCTGTACGAAAAAATGTGCAGTGCGACAAAAAAGCCTTGGAAATGCACGATGTAAACATAATTCACTGACATTACATGATAGTTTCAAGAATATCTTCAGTAGTTTTTCTCTGAAAAAATTTGTTAAAGTGAGAGCGGTAATACAGCAATTAAATGCGTAGTATCAATTTGGAAGAAAAAATATTCAGATGAAACTATGGTGGTGTTGATAAATACTCAACCTCCCCTGTAGAATCATTACTTATGAAAAATTTTAGAGTGAGAATCCGAGTATTAACAGTGAGGAATTGAACAGTTAATAAGGATCACCATGTCAACAACGCTCTTCGAGCTATTCACCAGGCTGAAGTTGGCAATAAGATCTATGCATTGCAAATAATTAACAGAGGCATTTAAGGACGAAGTGGAATCGATCATCGCATGTCTGTCACTGTCAAGATGTTCAGTCATTGCATAACTTACGCCAATATATGTCTTTGTTTTATTGGCTGACCAATTTTATATCAAATTTTCTGATAATTCAGATTTTACTTTTTGTTGTTGTATCATGTAATTTCTTACCTCAAAATTACATATACACGCAGATGCATAACACTGGTTATTGCCAAGCTTGTCAATCGAGTCCTGGCGTGCCGGCACACCATCGGGCATACAGCAACGATATAACGAAGCATGTTCAAAACCAAACCAGGCCGACGACTCATACAAAGGATCAACTAACTGCAAGATCAAAAGTAAATACCGGTTCATTTTTCTCTTCAGAAAAGTCATTTAGTCATGTTTTTGGTGAATTGTAAATGAACTTCACTCTGCTCTCATCTAAAAGTGAAACAATTGGTTTTCATTTGTGTTATTCCTATATAACATGCACACTTCAGATGTAATAATCAGCTGACATAAAATAATTCAATAAAGTCTATTTGAAAGAAGTGTATCAGCAGTGCTCTTATTTACAAATGCGTTTGGTAAAATATCTGAAAAAGTAGAGTGATTGACTAGTAGGCCCTACTTGTTGCAATTTGGATGTTGTTTTTAGACATATAAAAATGCGTTTTTGTTCTGTAATTACTAAAAAGAGGCAATGAAAACGAACATTTGTTGCTTGCATACAAAAAGGTTTGAAATTCATGCAATATCAGCTGATTTCATCGGTTTCGTGCACACAAGGAAAAAACCAGTAAAAACACGTCTATTTCCCATCTAGCCCTTTATGATATTAAATATCTTTGGTCATGACACTAAGAATCTGTAAAACAACTTCCTTCTGCAAAACAATCATGATCACTCAATTCCGTGACAATTTCTTCAAAACTGCAAAAATTTGCATATTCTTCATTTGGTAACATATGGTTGCGGGGATGGGCGAGTGAGATGCACTTGGAAAAGTTTCGTGTACTTTCTTCGCTGTTGCAGTTGTCCTTCGTGCTCGAAGGCCACCTACATCAAAGACAATGGATAATATGTTTGATCTACATTGGTGAAACATGGGTGAAACCATAGACATCGGATAACATTATTAGGATCCGATGACTATCCAACATTATCCGACATTAATGTTATCCGATGTCTATGGGTGAAACCATAGACGTAATGCGATGTCTATGGATGAGACATTGAGAACTATTAACTCTCGGTTTCAAGAGTATTTAACGGTAGAATCTTCAATATTTTATCTTATTGAGATCAAATCACGAAATCCCTCTCTTAATGTACGTGTCCAGTAGACATTCATTGGCCAGCCGAAGCGGTAGTGAAGTGTTCCGCGGCAAGTTGTAAAAACTTATTTTAATACATTATCGGTCAAGAAAAGTTGATTTTTCTGACTTATATTTAATCTGTTCTGCCGACCGATGGCTAAAACCATAGACATCGAACAACAACAACTAGGTCTAGACCGGACAGCTTCTATCTGCTTCATTGAAATTCGTGGCAAGGTCATTTGGTCGACCAAGAGACAGCTTAATTCAGAATGTTGTTTTAAGTCATCAAATAAGCTGTCCGCCAACTCAATTTTCGTCAGTTCTTGGAACTGCGATTTAGTTAATTCTTCAAAATAATACACAGTATATTGATTATGCAAGATGAAATCAGACACCAGCGGTTTTTGTGTTCTGTCTTGCTCGCATAATTGCAAAGTTTCTTTTGGGTGCACATTCCTTCGAATATTGCGTCTTATTTGTCTACTGCAATCAGATATATATCAAGATAAACATACCGGAGTATAAAGATTGCTGAGTGCCAATATTGACTTCTTGTTTTGGCGATTTCCTATTTTAGCTTCCCTAATTCACAAAAACTAATTTTTATGCTTTTTCTGAGTTAAAAATTATTATTTTCTCCAAATAAATTTATATAGTAAATGAAACTATAATTTACAAAGGGTCTGACTTCAACTAAAAGTTTTTGAAACACTTTTCCGCCACCATAATGGTATGTGTCATTCCTCCAGGGCCATTCGAATTCACAGAGATAAGATTGAAATAGTTCTCTGCTCGTACCATTTATTCGTTTGATCTTTTTCTTGGCATGAGCCCAAAAACCTTCAATATTCTGTGTATGTACTCCAGTTTGTGGATCTACAAAGAAATGTCGATGATTCACCTTCAGGTGACCATAACCATTAGGTAAATTGACAATATTTCTGATGAATTAGGGACGCTAAAATAGGAAATCGCCCTTGTTTTTTCTTGCTTAAACTTTGCTTGGTTTTGCTTCGTACCTTTTGGTTCTTCTTGGAAATGTAATGATTTCATGCGAATCAAACTCGTAAATATAAAATAGAAATCATCCACACCAAATAATGAAGCGGTCAAATGATTTTTCATAACTTTGGGTGTTTCGGAGTCGCTTTTATCTAAAAAATGAGCTATTTTTAACGGCCCATCCGGTGATATAACCACTGCCACTCTTTTGACTACTAATTTTTGAGTTTTTGTGATTATCTGAAATGACTCGGCGTTGTTTGGTCACTTACCCACTTGTCAGTGTGCTTGCAAATTCATGTCAAGGATTCGTGATAATTTCACAGCTTGCAATTCACGCTTTCTGAAAAGCAGAACGCCTCACACTAGACAGGAGGTTCACTGTTGCGGTCTGATAATTTTTAAGTAGACCAGAGGTAACCAGAATATAATGAAAAAAATATAAGCTGAATAAAATGAAATTTGAGAATTTCAGAACTGCCACCCAAATCAAAAATCTAGAACCGGGAAATATTCCGCTATCACCCTGGATTTCCCGAGGTCATACTAAATCATGTCCCACTACTACAAACAATAATCGCAGGCTTTTATGTAATTGCACATGTTACAATTCACAGTATTGCTACTTAAATTATTTCGCGCACTGAATGAAAAAAATGGAGAACGAAATACTTATATAAAATAATAATAAATATAAAATGATGCCAATTCATGATAGAGAGATAGCTTTCATCTTAATGGTCAACCAAAATTCCAAGCTGATTGTGCCAATGCAATTTTATTTCAATTATAGGTCCATTACATAGGTGTTTTGTGTTTTGGAATGATTCATATTAAGGCTATGCGCTAGCCTCTCCTTCTCGCACCGATAAACCGTTCGGTAAAGGCTTAAAAATTGTAAATCGTTTGCACCAAAGCATATGTTTAAGTACAACCGAAATGTAATTGTAATGTATAATGTGTGAAGCTCCTACCCGTATAGACCACAAAACATCAATGACGAGGTTTTCTCAAGGCAAAACTAACCGTTCCCTCTCAACCGTTCTTTTTTCTCTCTGAGATGCTACGATGTCACTCCGGCGGAACTCTGGACCCACGGATGCTACTATGCATCTTAGCATGTTGGGCAAGATCATCGTACGGAGCCACCGGTATTCATTGACGGAGTACTCATTATAAGATTCCGATATTTCTGAAGGTCGCGGGTATTGAGATATTTTCGTGTGTGTCTAAAAATCGGTCTATCATGAACTTGAATTATCTAAAAATCAACGTCTTCTTCTAAGTTCAGATATATAGTATTGCTTATACTATCATAAAAAATACGATAAATACAAGAAATACGTCATTACTGCAGTTGAACACTGAAGGTAGTTTAATTACCTGGAAAATCAAGCGTTAGAATGAACTAGAGCAGCTGGTTCTCCTCTTTCTAAATACATCACATGAAAGACTGTCGAACTTCCTATCCAATTAAGGGCAAAAATCTCAGGATCGACTATCTCAAATTTGGTCCTGCTGTCCTTCAGCTTGTTTTAAGTTGAATACAAAACCGCAGTAAATTAGTCTATGAAATCTAGTTAATTTCTGACTTCCAATTTTGCATGAAAAGCTAAAGTCATGCTAAGCAAAAAATGCCTAAAACGCAAGTTTCTAACTTAACAGACATCAGTCGAGTTGTAAAGTTGATTTTGACTGGGTTTGCTGTTTTTGAAAATGATTGGAGCAAGGAACTGATTCAAATATCAGAACTATGTAATACATTTCATGTCCATATACATATAATAATATGTATGTCTCACAATGCAAGCATTAAAATATGAAATAAGATTTTCACGAATTAAGCCTACATCATCAAAGCGTATTTTCAATGTTCATGTGTAATATATCTTACCCAAGTCTATTTTGTATTAACTAAATGCGACTAATCAATAAATTGATAAATATTGTTAGGTTTGTCTAGACTAGCACCTACGATACACCTAGATTATTGAACATGGCGTATAGGTATTTTATAACTTTGTTAGTAATAGTGACTTACATGTGTTGCTTTAGATATAAATTTGATTAAAAATTATACTGATTCTGTTTTTGCTGTGTTGCATATGGAGGTCAGTGTATTTGCATCGGAGTTGAAAAACTCCACTCCGGTAATGCAGGAGTTCTGATGCAAACGCTGACTCTGGATCGACACAGCGACAAGCGGGGAATTAATCCAACCAAAATGGCAATTTTTAATTTCAGCTTGTTTCTGCATACATACATGTGTATGATAGTGATAAGTCGCAAGAGTAGAATTTTCTGTGGTATTTTGTTTTCGCTTACTTGGACATCAGTGCAGCAAATAGCCGTTGTTAAGATACGATTTAAGCGTGCGTTTGTCTTTCAAAAGGAAGGTGCTATATATATTTTTAAAGACCAACCTATACTTTCAAATTTCTGTAAAACATTGAATACATCTACAACAAAATCACGAAATGTCACATATTGGCAACATGCATGACCACTACAAATGAAACCTCAAGATTTTTAATTGGTCATGAAAGCATTGATGACACATGTATACATGTTTTGATGATAACAAAGTCTGTCAGCTTTTGCATCTTCCAAAATCTCTGTTACACTGAGACTGGAGATTCTAACTCCAGATGCATGAAGACCGACATGATGATGATAGATGGCAATTGATTATCTCATATAGCCCTAATTGTTGGAATAGACGCCAAGGAGTGCTAAGTAAGATTTTGAAGAATTCTTTGTTTTCTCAGGAGAATTTAGGTCTAAATCAAATATTTTAGATCAAATAAAATTGGAAAATAAAAAAATATTATAAATTTAAAAAATAAAATAATCATTTTTTAAATAAAATGGGGCCCCAACGTCGTTTTTGAGACATAATTGTAGTTACTTCCTGTCTTGCTACTAACTCTGTTACTACTTTTGTTATCATCTGATCAACAAAATGTGGAATAGGCCCCTATTATAAATTTGCAAAGGAATAGAGATGCGAGAAAGTTGTTAAAAACAAATCCTATCTGCAATTCGCGCTTTAGGGTGAGTATGCACCTATTTAGACTTTTCGAAACGGCAGTCGCCACCGAACTGTGATCTGTACACGGGTGCAACGAACTTACTTTGGCCGGCTTTGGTGCACTGGCGGGTGCTTGGTTTCTGAAATTCTAGAAATAGATCACATGTCTGCCGCGCAAGTAACGTTGTATCTGGCGCGCTCGGCTCTGACCTCGTCGCGCCTGGTCCTGGCTTCGGTGCGCCTTGCCTCGCATTCGGCGCAAATTTTTCAGGTATGCTATAAAACATCATACATCTGGCGCACTCGAAATTCGGAAATTCGAAATGCGGTCTATGTACAGATTGCAAATGGGAGTGGCCATTACTACGCCTGGTCTGATGCAATTTTGGTCTTGCGGCTAATGCACCGGCAGATCAACTGAACCGTTGACATTGACTGCTGCATAGGCAGATAAGGCAATTGCTAAACTACATACGATGCCATAAAAAAAAATTACTAAACCATATACGGTGCCATAGCTCCGTTAATATTAAACATTTCTCAAAACCAAACACATATTCGGGTTCCTCATGAAGTGACCAACAAGCACACATCATCAAATTACTGAATATCACCGCCGTTTTTCGACAATTTAAAACAAATCGTATTTAAACAAAAATTCTAAAAAAACACAACCTATACGAGGCCATGGCTTCCATCAATCTCAACCGTTCAGAACGAAACTTCACACACATACACTACAAGTCCTAATGAACGGGACAATACCTCATTTGACCTCTCTCGATGCCAATAACTCATGTCAATCCCCAAAAACCTCCCTCAACCAATAAAAATATTAAAAGCATATCCGAAAAACACCTATACGGGGCCATGGCTCCCACAAAACTAAACAGATTCCCTCCAAACTTCACACAAACATACTACATCTCCCAACGAACAGGACAATACCTCACTTCACCACCCTACATGCTCTCCACCTCCGCTGAACTTCAAAAAACTCTGTCAACAAAATTTACCTTGCACCACTAATCAGCATATACACAAACTCACATATACGGGGCCATGGCTTCCACAAAACTAAACCGATTCCCTCCAAACTTCACACACACATACTACACCTCCCAACGAACTGGACAATACCTCACTTCACCACCCTACATGCTGTCCACCTCCGCTGAACTTCAAAAAACTCTGTCAACAAAATTTACCTTGCACCACTAATCAACACATACACAAACTCACCTATACGGGGCCATGGCTCCCACAAAACTAAACCGATTCCCTCCAAACTTCACACACACATACTGCACCTCCCAACGAACAGGACAACACCTCACTTCACCACCCTACATGCTCTCCACCTCCGCTGAACTTCAAAAAACTCTGTCAACAAAATTTACCTTGCACCACTAATCAGCATATACAACTCACCTATACGGGGCCATGCTCCCACAAAACCCCAACGAACAGGACAATACCTCATTTCACCACTCCAAATGCATTTTAATTTTTACATACTACTCACCAAAACTACTTACACTATGCATGTCAC
This sequence comes from Prostheceraeus crozeri, assembly GCA_907163375.1. Taxonomy (NCBI): domain Eukaryota; kingdom Metazoa; phylum Platyhelminthes; order Polycladida; family Euryleptidae; genus Prostheceraeus; species Prostheceraeus crozeri. The sequence goes on from CAJQUW010005188.1 coordinate 19,540, forward strand.
CTATACGGGGCCATGGCTCCCACAAAACTAAACCGATTCCCTCCAAACTTCACACACACATACTACATCTCCCAACGAACAGGACAATACCTCACTTTACCACCCTACATGCTCTCCACCTCCGCTGAACTTCAAAAAACTCTGTCAACAAAATTTACCTTGCACCACTAATCAACACATACACAAACTCACCTATACGGGGCCATGGCTCCCACAAAACTAAACCGATTCCCTCAAAACTTCACACACACATATTACACCTCCCAACGAACTGGACAATACCTCACTTCACCACCCTACATGCTCTCCACCTCCGCTGAACTTCAAAAAACTCTGTCAACAAAATTTACCTTGCACCACTAATCAACACATACACAAACTCACCTATACGGGGCCATGCTCCCACAAAACTAAACCGATTCCCTCAAAACTTCACACACACATACTGCACCTCCCAACGAACAGGACAACACCTCACTTCACCACCCTACATGCTCTCCACCTCCGCTGAACTTCAAAAAACTCTGTCAACAAAATTTACCTTGTACCACTAATCAACACATACACAAACTCACCCATACGGGGCCATGGCTCCCACAAAACTAAACCGATTCCCTCAAAACTTCACACACACATACTGCACCTCCCAACAAACAGGACAACACCTCACTTCACCACCCTACATGCTGTCCACCTCCGCTGAACTTCAAAAAACTCTGTCAACAAAATTTACCTTGCACCACTAATCAACACATTCACAAACTCACCTATACGGGGCCATGGCTCCCACAAAACTAAACCGATTCCCTCAAAACTTCACACACGCATACTGCACCTCCCAACGAACAGGACAATACCTCACTTCACCACTCCAAATGCAATTTAATATTTTTACATACTACTCACCAAAACTACTTACAACTATGCATGTTAACTCACCTATACGGGGCCATGGCTCCCACAAAACTAAACCGATTCCCTCAAAACTTCACACACACATACTACACCTCCCAGCGAACAGGACAACACCTCACTTCACCACTCCAAATGCATTTTAATATTTTTACATACTACTCACCAAAACTACTTACAACTATGCATGTTAACTCACCTATACGGGGCCATGGCTCCCACAAAACTAAACCGATTCCCTCAAAACTTCACACACACATACTACATCTCCCAACGAACAGGACAATACCTCACTTCACCACCCTACATGCTCTCCACCTCCGCTGAACTTCAAAAAACTCTGTCAACAAAATGTAGTATGTGTGTGTGAAGTTTGGAAGGAATCGGTCTAGTCTTGCGGGAGCTATGGCCCCGTATAGGTGAGTTAACATGCATAGTTGTAATTAGTTTTGGTGAGTAGTATGTAAAATATTAAATTGCATTTGGAGTGGTGAAGTGAGGTGTTGTCCTGTTCGTTGGGAGGTGTAGTATGTGTGTGTGAAGTTTGGAAGGAATCGGTTTAGTTTTGTGGGAGCCATGGCCCCGTATAGGTGAGTTAACATGCATAGTTGTAAGTAGTTTTGGTGAGTAGTATGTAAAAATATTAAAATGCATTTGGAGTGGTGAAGTGAGGTGTTGTCCTGTTCGTTGGGAGGTGTAGTATGTGTGTGTGAAGTTTTGAGGGAATCGGTTTAGTTTTGTGGGAGCCATGGCCCCGTATAGGTGAGTTAACATGCATAGTTGTAAGTAGTTTTGGTGAGTAGTATGTAAAAATATTAAAATGCATTTGGAGTGGTGAAGTGAGGTGTTGTCCTGTTCGCTGGGAGGTGTAGTATGTGTGTGTGAAGTTTTGAGGGAATCGGTTTAGTTTTGTGGGAGCCATGGCCCCGTATAGGTGAGTTAACATGCATAGTTGTAAGTAGTTTTGGTGAGTAGTATGTAAAAATATTAAATTGCATTTGGAGTGGTGAAGTGAGGTATTGTCCTGTTCGTTGGGAGGTGCAGTATGCGTGTGTGAAGTTTTGAGGGAATCGGTTTAGTTTTGTGGGAGCCATGGCCCCGTATGGGTGAGTTTGTGTATGTGTTGATTAGTGGTGCAAGGTAAATTTTGTTGACAGAGTTTTTTGAAGTTCAGCGGAGGTGGAGAGCATGTAGGGTGGTGAAGTGAGGTATTGTCCTGTTCGTTGGGAGGTGTAGTATGTGTGTGTGAAGTTTGGAGGGAATCGGTTTAGTTTTGTGGGAGCCATGGCCCCGTATAAGTGAGTTTGTGTATATGCTGATTAGTGGTGCAAGGTAAATTTTGTTGACAGAGTTTTTTGAAGTTCAGCGGAGGTGGAGAGCATGTAGGGTGGTGAAGTGAGGTGTTGTCCTGTTCGTTGGGAGGTGCAGTATGTGTGTGTGAAGTTTTGAGGGAATCGGTTTAGTTTTGTGGGAGCCATGGCCCCGTATGGGTGAGTTTGTGTATGTGTTGATTAGTGGTGCAAGGTAAATTTTGTTGACAGAGTTTTTTGAAGTTCAGCGGAGGTGGAGAGCATGTAGGGTGGTGAAGTGAGGTATTGTCCAGTTCGTTGGGAGGTGTAATATGTGTGTGTGAAGTTTTGAGGGAATCGGTTTAGTTTTGTGGGAGCCATGGCCCCGTATAGGTGAGTTTGTGTATGTGTTGATTAGTGGTGCAAGGTAAATTTTGTTGACAGAGTTTTTTGAAGTTCAGCGGAGGTGGAGAGCATGTAGGGTGGTGAAGTGAGGTATTGTCCTGTTCGTTGGGAGATGTAGTATGTGTGTGTGAAGTTTGGAGGGAATCGGTTTAGTTTTGTGGGAGCCATGGCCCCGTATAGGTGAGTTAACATGCATAGTTGTAAGTAGTTTTGGTGAGTAGTATGTAAAAATATTAAAATGCATTTGGAGTGGTGAAATGAGGTATTGTCCTGTTCGTTGGGAGGTGTAGTATGTGTGTGTGAGGTTTGGAAGGAATCGGTTTAGTTTTGTGGGAGCCATGGCCCCGTATAGGTGAGTTTGTGTATATGCTGATTAGTGGTGCAAGGTAAATTTTGTTGACAGAGTTTTTTGAAGTTCAGCGGAGGTGGAGAGCATGTAGGGTGGTGAAGTGAGGTGTTGTCCTGTTCGTTGGGAGGTGCAGTATGTGTGTGTGAAGTTTGGAGGGAATCGGTTTAGTTTTGTGGGAGCCATGGCCCCGTATAGGTGAGTTTGTGTATGTGTTGATTAGTGGTGCAAGGTAAATTTTGTTGACAGAGTTTTTTGAAGTTCAGCGGAGGTGGACAGCATGTAGGGTGGTGAAGTGAGGTATTGTCCAGTTCGTTGGGAGGTGTAGTATGTGTGTGTGAAGTTTGGAGGGAATCGGTTTAGTTTTGTGGAAGCCATGGCCCCGTATATGTGAGTTTGTGTATATGCTGATTAGTGGTGCAAGGTAAATTTTGTTGACAGAGTTTTTTGAAGTTCAGCGGAGGTGGAGAGCATGTAGGGTGGTGAAGTGAGGTATTGTCCTGTTCGTTGGGAGGTGCAGTATGTGTGTGTGAAGTTTTGAGGGAATCGGTTTAGTTTTGTGGGAGCCATGGCCCCGTATAGGTGAGTTTGTGTATGTGTTGATTAGTGGTGCAAGGTAAATTTTGTTGACAGAGTTTTTTGAAGTTCAGCGGAGGTGGAGAGCATGTAGGGTGGTGAAGTGAGGTATTGTCCTGTTCGTTGGGAGATGTAGTATGTTTGTGTGAAGTTTGGAGGGAATCTGTTTAGTTTTGTGGGAGCCATGGCCCCGTATAGGTGTTTTTCGGATATGCTGATAATTTTTATTGGTTGAGGGAGGTTTTTGGGGATTGACATGAGTTATTGGCATCGAGAGAGGTCAAATGAGGTATTGTCCCGTTCATTAGGACTTGTAGTGTATGTGTGTGAAGTTTCGTTCTGAACGGTTGAGATTGATGGAAGCCATGGCCTCGTATAGGTTGTGTTTTTTTAGAATTTTTGTTTAAATACGATTTGTTTTAAATTGTCGAAAAACGGCGGTGATATTCAGTAATTTGATGATGTGTGCTTGTTGGTCACTTCATGAGGAACCCGAATATGTGTTTGGTTTTGAAAAATGTTTAATATTAACGGAGCTATGGCACCGTATATGGTTTAGTAATTTTTTTATGGCATCGTATGTAGTTTAGCAATTGCCGCAGATAAGCAGGCAGGAAAAACAAATTATCTGCAAAAAATCGCTTAAAGATGGGAAATGCGTTTCCCTTGCTACAAGGGTCACCAAAGTTTTTCAAAACAACTTAGCAGACGAAGAAAAGCAAATCAACTTTCAAGACACACGGATGCTCATTTCTTGCTATAGGCCTATTGAGTTATTTGAAGTCCTCTAAAGCTACGAAACATGAGGCGCGGCAATAGAAGAATGAAGAATAATGGACAGGCTCATCCGGTGAAATATCTACTGGCTTACTGACTTTACATGTGGAAACACAACATTTGCATGATGTCTGACTCATGTTTTTGACATATCTTTACAAACATGTCATTACCTATTGAGTATTTTGTCAGCCACTATGTTTGATACCCCTCTCGAATGGGTTTGAGTGTTCAAGTCGGGGGTCGAAACACAACTAGACGAGTACCTGCTCATGACTGACGGAGGAAGTATTATGCTTTATATACCTTAATCGGTAGGTAAAGTAGTGGTCGAAGCATTGTAATTCTAATCAAGTCATTGTAGATGTCGACAAATGAAGAAATCCTTGATTCCATGAAGTATTGTCGGCGGATTAAGAGACTGGTGATAACAAATTCAAGTGGAGAAATTGTATTTTCCATGTGTAGTCTTAGGTAGAGTGTGCATAGTTCGATTGTTCTCGGAGTAGTAGTGTTTACTGGAGAGTTATATTGCTTACCTCCATTATCCACTTTCCACTTGTCCAATACTTGTCCATTAACCACCGCGTGTAGTATCAGTTATTGTGTAGCATCAGTCCACTTGTAATCGATGTAGTAGCATCATTGAATTTCTATGTTCTACCTACACTTTTCCAATTTTTATCCATTGGTCCCTGTTGTTTTATAATATCCATTTCTAATTTCCTCAACACATGGTGACCATTGTCCTTTTTCTATTTCCAATACCAGCATCTGCAGTCGGTACAGCCGTCTGTTTAGAGCGTGTATGCGGCATTATTTGGAATCCATGGTGGTACAGTATGCCAACAGTAAAATGAGTGGTGTCACAGGTCTTAAGATTTCAACTTTTACCAGTAACTGTGCCAAAGCTGATCAATTTCAATTCGTTGCCACCAGAAAGATCCATTGAGTTCTTTTTAGAACTGATTAATCCAATGGCTACAACATCACTGCATTTGTGCATTTGCTGATTAGAGAGCTACATCAGTCCTCATCAGGACTACTTCACTTAATAATTTAGATTAGCAAACATTTTATTATATTGTAAATGGCTGCTGTGATGCTTTTCATCATCGTATGAGAATTAGTAGATTAACGACATGAATCTCTCAAGTTGATCGACAAGAAATTTAATCAAATGCAAATTATAATAAGTAGACTGCACATATTTCGTTTCTTCGCTTACTCTGATATTCACCGATGTAAAGGACAAACCACGTGATTTTGTGGAAACATATGGAAATTTCAAAGCACTTCATGTAATAAAACAAGGAAAGTGGCTTTAATTGCCGTGACCTTGACCAGCTGTCCAGTCTAGACCTTATTGGCCCTTTTCGAGTTGCCAAATCGATGTGACTTTGGCAACTCGAAAAGGTGATTATTTGCAAAAAAGTGTGCTTTTTACATGAACTTTGTCAAGGTCTCAGCGGAATTTTTAGTCGGTCAGAGCCCGCTTATTTTGGGAAAAAAGGCAATTCTAAGTTTGTAAACAAATTACGAAATTGCACTCGCATGTAAGTTGTGATTAAGTTTCAACCAATATATTTAGTAAAAACATAATTTTAATATTCTGTTGTTTTACTGCATGTCGTTGCATCGATACTGTTTGAAATATCGCAATGCACGTGCTGGCTGTAGAATATTTCATGTTACAGAGTAAAAACTCTAGTGTTCTCTTAACTTTCTATCTCTAGTTTAGTTATTTTCATACAACCATGTTCAATTATCGGTTGGCTGGTTCATAAATCCTTCATTGGATCTTTCTCAATTTCCAGTTTTGCAACCAAATTCTTCTCATAAATCTTTTAGAGCAAAAGCCTATCTAACCAACCAAAATAATTTTGAGATTCAATTCTACATAACTTTCTCGAGTTTTCTCGCTTCTAGCAGAAGGAATTCATGTTTAAATTCAGAAGGGTATTCGGAAGGGTTTCATGTTTAGCCTCTTCTATTTGTCTATCCAATTTTAATACTTTAAACATGAATTCCTTCTGCTAGAAGCGAGAAAACTCGAGAAAGTTATGTAGAATTGAATCTCAAAATTATTTTGGTTGGTTAGATAGGCTTTTGCTCTAAAAGATTTATGAGAAGAATTTGGTTGCAAAACTGGAAATTGAGAAAGATCCAATGAAGGATTTATGAACCAGCCAACCGATAATTGAACATGGTTGTATGAAAATAACTAAACTAGAGATAGAAAGTTAAGAGAACACTAGAGTTTTTACTCTGTAACATGAAATATTCTACAGCCAGCACGTGCATTGCGATATTTCAAACAGTATCGATGCAACGACATGCAGTAAAACAACAGAATATTAAAATTATGTTTTTACTAAATATATTGGTTGAAACTTAATCACAACTTACATGCGAGTGCAATTTCGTAATTTGTTTACAAACTTAGAATTGCCTTTTTTCCCAAAATAAGCGGGCTCTGACCGACTAAAAATTCCGCTGGGACCTTGACAAAGTTCATGTAAAAAGCACACTTTTTTGCAAATAATCACCTTTTCGAGTTGCCAAAGTCACATCGATTTGGCAACTCGAAAAGGGCCAATGATTAATGTTCGATGTCTATGGGTAAAACAATGGAAAATGTAAGACGAAGGAGAAAATTCAAATTAGTATACAGCGTGGAACAATGTCGAAAATTATCAAATAATCCTCTCTATGTACAGCATAAGATATTTGATGAAGATTTAGTTGGTATGGAAATGTATAAACCTTCAATAATGTTGAATAAATTGATTTACGTTGGTCAGGCGGTACTTGACTATAGCAAATTGGAAATGTACCTATGTTTGTACACCTCACCATCTGTCAGCCTGGAGGATGTACTGCTATATTTTGGTGAAAAATTTGACTCTTCAAACTATGACAGTCATCACCGACTATACTCAACTACAAACAGAGCCAGATTAGGTTGTTTTAAGAATGAGTGTGCGGGAAAGTTGCTTGAGGAAATGATCTTGCTAAAACCAAAAATGTATTCAATGAAATATCTAGATTCAACTTGTGATAGCATCAAGCGGGCAAAAGGAGTGCAGAGAGCTGCAGTTAAAAAATTGCATCATAATGATTATAGGACTGTGTACTACAGTGAGAAAGATGCAAATGAGGAAATGACAATTATAAATTCAAAAAATCACGTAGTCACTACAAAATCATTTAGAAAGCGAGGACTTTCACTTTGGGAGGATAAGCGCTGTTGGTTAAATAAAAATCTATCTCTACCATATGGACACTATAGTTTAGGTCTTCCCCCACCTTCAAAGAGAAGGAGATGCCTTCCTGCTACAGGTGACGTAGAAGTTTAAGAAATTTAACTAAGTAAACTAACCAATCACTACATTTCTGCCTAGTTATGCTTAATAATATATTGGTAGATTAAATATAAAATAAAATTTCTACATTTTTCCGATGTGTAGAAATAATTACTAAAACATAGGTAGTCCTACTATGAATTGAAGACGTAGCACTCAACATCATTCCGATATGTTGAGATGTAAAATAGCAAGCTTTATGCAAACAAATAAATTTAGGTTTATATTTGAAAACATGCCTCATTACATTAGAACATGGAAATTAAATGACTCACAAAGCATTCACATAACAAATTCTAAGAAAGTAGTCTTTCGTCATTTAATAACAAATAGTGGTGGAAAACATCGTGGCGTTTGCATTAGCCTTGACGCATTATCTTCACTGAAAGACTTCGCTGATCTGATTGACAACCATAAGACACGGATGAAGATTCCGCTCGATCAAAAGGTTGGATAAAGTGTGACTCTACCGTCAAGCTATACGTCTGTTCACCAAAGAGAGAAGATATTGACTATCGATTTTTCCGTTTCAGTGACGTCACATGGAGAAACTTTACAAAAGAGATACTACCACATATGATTTCATTCATTAAGGATGGAGGACATCAAGCGGATGGAAGTCGTGAATCGCATGTTAACTACAAAAGTAAACTCAAAACTTCAAGAAATCGAACGCAACATTCACAATCGAAAGCAATGGTTATTAATAAAACACAAGATGAAGCCGACAACGAATCTACATCTGGGAAGACCCTCAATGTTAACATGGAGGATACAGAGGAAGGATAAATATGTGACTATCCTATTCTTTCCAAATGGAACAATTCAGTGCGTTGGTGGCTTCACTGATGGTGATCTACCATATCTACATTCTACGTTGGAAAATTTACTTAGAGACTCATTATCTGAATGGGAAGTGAAGACAATGACTGTGCTATGTGAATTGAACTATCATTATGACTTTCGTAAAGTCACATCATCAAATAATCTCACTTTTGAAGTGGAACTATTTCCAGCAGCACAGATGACTAACTGGCACCCATATCATGTTCATGTATTCCATAATGGAAAGATTGTGATAACCGGCATTAAAGACATAAATGATATTCCTCCCATCCTATGTGATTTGAGAAAAATATTTGTGAAATCTACATTGTAGCTATGTAAATATTTAGAAAAGAACTGTACATTTGTAAATACATATTGAAATGTAGACATGTTTTGCTTTCCCTCTAAACCCAACGATTTGGAACATAAAACAAGGATACTTACATATAAAACTTTATTACAAAACAGTTTCAATATACTTTGTAAGAATTACATCATTTTTATAGCAGTCTTTCGAAAAAAGTTGTAAAACACTTTTACAGTTATTTTTCAATGGTCTCTCGTTGACGAAATATAGCACATAACCGCCGCACATGAGAGATTGCTTTGAAGTGGGAACGATGTCACTTTCCTAACAGTCCAGGAGAACCTATTCATCCATAGTGCAATGTCATGTAAACGAGGTTGATTAAGAGAGTCAAAATATTCAGCCACTTTATAGCGATTGATGTACACTGCAATCCAATGTGTACCAGGAAGATTGTTGCTGTCCGTATTGATGATAAGCGAACAAGGATAGAAAGGAATTGAATTAGGTAAATTATCTCCAGAAAAGACATTAAGAAATATTGACTTGGAGTAGGGATGAGCATTTCCCATTTTCCTCAAGATTTCGGTGTTGCTTAGGTTACTCATCTCTGATAGCTAGTGATGAAAATTTTGAATCAAAATTTTCCATGGAAAATTTTGGAAAATATTGGAAAAAATCGGAAAATTTTGGAAAATTTTGAAAATTCTGATTTTTTGTGATAGGCCATGCTTTGACCGCTTCCACAGCCGAGGCAGCTACACACCAATAGAATGGGTCTATAAAACTGGTGAGTTTGATCATTATTTTGAATAAAACGATTTTGAAAAATGAAGGAATTTGAATTTTTGTGATATAATGTTTACGTTTTCTATCACAGCCGAGGCATAGACACATCAACAGAATTGTTCTAAAAATATTGATTTCATCATATCATTTCGATTAAAATAATCGTAGCAATACGAATCCGGTCCGCGGATTTTCGAGCATTCCTTTGCCACCAGTGGCTTGTGGCAATTTGTTGCCATTTTTAATATTATAACACAGACATCTTTTGGGACAACGTGAATTTTTTCCTTTACATAGGGGTATAATTTCAAGCATTGTGAAAGATCTGGAGCAAAAATAATGAACTTTATTTGGGAGTTTGTTTATGGCTTGAAAGTTAAGCTTTATTATGCAGCCTTGATTGCATTTGGCAATGATATAAATTCTCCATGTGTTGATGAACATGTGAAGCACAAGCACACAGTCCAACACAGCATTATACATGAGCGACCATATATTGGAAGATATATAAAGACTGTATAACTCGTGAGATATTTAGAAACTAAAGATATCTGTGATGAGTATAAGAATATCTATATGATAGCTTCTAACTTCTGGCGTATTGTCCGATATCTTCGTGGAGGACAAACTACACATTCCATTTCCAGCTGGTTCAGATGGTTCAGATAGTTCCCAATCGATTTCAGATCTACTTAAATGAATTTCAGACTTTTCCAGATGACTTGGAGATTCTCAAGTTGAATCTAAGATCCTTTCAAAGTTGAGTTTCCGACAGACATCTGAAATTCAATTAGAGAAATCTGAAATCCATTTAATGTCTGATATTCAGTTGGAAAGATCTGAAATAGGCATGGAGGGTGCAGTTGGTTCCAAAAGTTGACATGCAGGGATGATAGAGAAGTTTTCGGTCTTTGAATATTACATAGTCTTTTCAAACGACTGCAACAAGTCTCCAAAACAATGGCAAAGACGTCAATCACCGAAAAAAAAATTTCAAAATTTTCCATTGGAAAATTTTCCGGAAAGTTTTCTGGAAAATTTTCTGGAAAATTTTCCATTTGCATCACTACTGATAGCTGACAGTTATGTCTCGCATTCTCGTTATTTCAACTTTGCTATCATAGATATCATAAATGAGGCAAGTAATTGTTTTCTTCAAAGGTGACTCAAATGACACCTCTAGTCGTAGATTACCAGGCTTTGTAACTCCCACGCTTTCACCGCCTAGATCTGGATCTGCTGTGAGATTGTATATAATGAAGAAGTAACCATTTTTATACATATCCATTGTAATTCCATTTGAATCATCTGTGTTAAACATGCTCAGTGCAGTGAAAGTAGAACCATATTCACGTGCAAATTTTCCCTCTTTAAAATTAGGCTCATAAGCTTTGCAAGCAACAAATTTTCCATCCTGATAGAGTGCTAGTTTACTAACGTTAAAGTGTTGGAAATTAAATGGATTCTTTTCAAAAGCACCAATAAATGACTCATTTTCCACAAATGTGATATACACCGCCTTCGGCATCGCAGTGGGAAAAAGATTTGGGTAGGCATGAGAGGATGATCCCGCACCAATTGTGAAGTTTGTTAACACACTGTGATTAACTGGATATATTGCATTGTTTTTCCTCAATCCTGTCGCATGCTCGTTGATGACTGACGGGTTCATTGTTACTCTCCTTACATTGAGCACGGCACTACTTATGTTGATTTGATAGTTTGTAGCTCCAAAAGCCATTAACGCGAACTCAGGATTTGCACGAATAAATTTTATTTGCATTTTAACCTGTGATAGTAGATATCTAGATTGATGAAGGAAATCAAGATAGACAGGTCCTTTCAAGTATAATTCCTTTGAATCTGCTGTCAATTCCATTCGTTTTTTTAAACCTCCATTTGAAACCTCATCAAATTTCCCTTGCTGATCATCATAACAGCCGGCAACTTGCAAGTGTGACTGTTTAGCTTGCTTCTGAAATTGCGTCATTGTATTTATGTATGCTCCATATGGATATGCTCGATCCCCTCCTTCAATCTGTTTGTCATTTAATATTAAATACACATCTGAGAATAGACTGGCAATAGGAAGATTTGTCAATCCCACTTTATCCTTAGTTGAATCAATATTGGTACCATCAGTCTTCTTAATTTGTATACACAATTCTAAATCAATGGATTGACAGTCAATATAATCTTGAGGATTAGCAGGTATATCAAACTGAATAGGCTGTTGGTTACCATCGATATTTGTTGTGGGGACTATATCAACAATAGTTGAGGAAATAATGTCAGTTTGATGAGGCGGTGAATCAAAGAAACACAAAGCCGAATTGATACTCTGCATCGTATTAGCTTTACTAATATGTTGTCTTCCTTCGTTTTGACTTGTTTCCAGTCGCTGTGGAATTTCGTTTGCGCTTTCTTGCTTTCACACGACGTCTTGATTTAGAACGTGCTGCTCTGGTGGGCTTTTTACTTCTCCTACGCCTTTGCTTAGTAACTCGGCCTGATCCAACTTGTCTTGACTTCCTACGTTTCTTCCGAACTGTACGCCTCGTCTTTGTTAAATCATCTAATGCGTCTATGGCAGATTGCTGTGCACGCAATTTCATGGATTCACCGATATTCTCCCCTTGAAGCGCATCAGCTGCAACATTTGCACCAAAGTCTAAAGCTCTGTTTCCAACCCGCTTCATGAATGGTACGCCATACTTTTTGAGTGTTGGGAGAACCATACGTCTTAGTGCACCGAATATGCCTCCTCCAACTTGTCGTCTACCTCCAGCAAACACGGGATAGCCGCTCTGATAGGATGGACCACTGTAAATGCCTGACATTATGTCCTGTAGATAATTATAGATCCCACAATAGCGTGAAGCCTTAATCTCGTGTCCTGATGTGTAGTGTTAAAACAGTAACACCACCACAGAATGGTACTACTTCACCTGTGTCATCATGAATTGATATGTCAATTCTATTGATGACATTTCTGCTCATTGGTACATACATCGTGTTAATAAATTCTCGATTGATTAGTTGCTTCCTTACGGATGAGAGAGGAAATGTGCGCAGAAGTGGGGCCTCAATGTCGCCAACCCTTGTTTATTCAATAATGTTACAATAGACGTATAAGTTACTTATATCACGCTCTAGTGATGGGGCTGTATCGCCTATTGATGTGCCTTCATAAATAGTTGATTTTGAGAATCCCAAAGTGGACGTTAACACGCTATCCAGCTTGATAAGAGAGTTCTTTCTTACCTTTAGAATCATGCGTTTCTTATGTGGATCATAAGAAAAGTGATATTCATCTGCATCAAGGTAATCTACACCAAACTCATTTAACTTTGTACACAATTCAGATGGCGTTTTCAAGCTTTCAATGTTCAAATTAACTCTTTTTACAAGTTCACTGGAAGTAGACAAATCATCACCCAATATGTCTTCGCTGTATACGTGGATATACCCATGAAGCATTTGTTGATGCTTTGAGTTTAGAAGAGGACAATTGAACCTTAAATGTATCATTTAACTCTGTCAACCAAGGTGCGCTGTCAAGGCCCTTAAACATCCCAATCATTTCAGATCAGAATTCAATAACAGCGGAATCAGACTTTTCCAATGGTGTCTTTTTAGTAAAAACAATAAATTCTGCCTCCGTTTCAACAGTAAATAAAGTTACTATCTCTTTCTTATATTCACAAGTCATTAACGTTTCTGGCACTGATCCTTGAAACTTTCTTGCAAAGTCTTCAACACTTCTAATGACCTCAAATTTATTTTTTACTCGGATGCTCCTTTTTTGTAATGCATACAATGGCACAATTCTACATTGAAAATCAGTGACTTTCCTCTCCAAATTCCACCCACGTCCATTATACCAATACCTTGATGAGAAAGTTGTTCTGGAATACCCAAAAGTATGACTCAAATCCTTACCTAATACAAGAAGAACATGCTTCCCTTCCTTCATCAATTTTGTTGACCCCTTTATGACTGGTTTGTAGAATTTATTCAAAGTCAGCTTGAAGAGATCATTTATTCATTCAAACATTCTACCGATTTCCTTTTCTGTATCTTGGAAGCTCATTGTGGGAACCCTAGAATCAAAAGTTGACGTTGCAAATGCCTTTTGAATTTTAATCATGTTTTGGACAGATGGTAAAGATGTTGAAAAAGGATGTTAAGTTAGATGATGAAAAGCCCATGTACCATGTAGACTATTTTGAAATATGCGAAAGCAATCATCCTTCTCTCGTACTTCTTTATGTAATTCAAAATAATTGTTTTTTAGCAAACTGATATCGCTGTAATAAGTAATTTCAGTTACAGCAACTTCATGGGGTCCATGCAGAGTAATTGGATTAGCGAATTCAACAGAGTATAGAGATGGTTTGTTACTTAAGAATATCTTGGGGTTGCTATTGCTTGGAAGAATGATGTTGAAGTTAGTAGGCATGTTGACCTCATATATGTAAGAAGTCACATGCTATATTAGCTTAAAAGTTACGAGTGTCTCCAACCTCCACATTTTGTAGATCCTGGTGCGTTATCCAGCTATTGAATAAATCAGGATATCCTTTCCATTTAACTAGATATTTCCTTTGATTGCCATGACCTTTCCTCCTAATTATTTTGTCAATCATATACACCTCTTCACTTCTGTCTACTACTTGCAATTCATAAGAGTAAAATTTTCCTTCAATTGGATTGCCATGGTAATCTATTAATTTATACATGGTGGGTCTAAATTTTGTATTTACTTCATCTACAAAAAACTCTTCTTCAGTCCAATTAGGTAGATACCCCTTCTCAAATGTAGACTTAACCTTTGAAATCCGAACTCTATCACCAACATTAATTTTCTTTTCATTGGAAATGTTTTTCGCTTTCTTATCATACAATCGAAGCCATACATCCATCGCATTATCTGGGGTAACATCAACAGGTTTCATCTTAATGATTCGATGGTATCTTTCATTGTAATTCTTAACAGATTTCTGCAGCTCACCTATCCAAACATGTGTATTTTTTGCAGTGAAATAGCGCCATATTTTTGTCTTCAGTGTGCGATTGAACCTCTCAACCATGGCAGCTTTATAAGCACTTTTGACACTAAACAATTCCACATTATGACTTTTAAGGAGACTTCGAACATGAGAGTTTTCGAATTCCTTCCCTTGATCGGGTCTGTATTCTTTGCGGAACACGCCCCTCATCGAAAATGCTCTGAAAAGCCGCTTCAACTTCTGGTCCTCGTTTAGATTTCAGCGCACGTGCCCAAGCATAGCGAGATAAAATATCTATTACGGTTAAGATGTATTTATAGCCATCATTGTACTGTGATATCTGTTGCATGTCAGCCAAGTCCGCTTGCCATTGACTATCTATATTGTTAACAACATATTTTCTCGTTGGAAACCGCTTTCTCGCATTTTTGTGAAGAGTGTAAGTCGGTTGACTCCTTAACCACTTCTTGACTTTCTCTATTCCCACACCTTCTGCACGAGCTAGAACCTCCGGACGACTGAAACTTGCTGGGTGATTTAAGTCGTAATAAATCTTTCTGAGTTTCACTGCTGTACGCATCGTCTTTGTTCTGATTTGCACGCGTATTACTCCCACAGCAACTGCTAACACAATTGATATCAACCTCTATGCCCTCTTCTCCATTACCTTCGAGCGCAGATTTCAAACAGCAGCAAAACTTTTGTAGCGACATGATATGAGAGAAGCAAAGCTTAATTTATATTTGCTTAATATTTACTATAATCCTTTCCAACACGCATTGAGCGCCTAGTAGCTCTTTTTGGTTGAAGATCATCGGGATCATGAAGCTCTCGCTTGACCGCCATCGTGGGTGTTTTACTCTTTGATCCATCTTGTAAGTGACCCTTGTCCAACTCATTCACAGTCGGTCCTCCAATAATATTGTGTGGCACATTTTGATCAGATAAAATTTTCTGAAAATATGACCACCCTTGTGTTGCACCTAGTTTTCGCCTTACATCTCTGACAGCATATTGCAGAAGGTCATCTATGTGACTATTTCTAATAACATCACCAGTTGTTTCATCTATTATCTCTCCTCTCTCATTGAGCTTCACATGTGGATCAATGAAGTCAAATAATCGCTCAGCGCGCACACGATATGGTCGAGGTGTTGACAAGGTTATAAATCGTCGCAACTTATCACGAATCTGTCGCCTCTTATCAATGTTTTCAGCTGCTAACTGCATTCGTCGATAGGGATCCTTAATCTTCTGAATTTCCATATCCTTTTGTGTTAGTTCCTTAAGTTGATTCGTAATAGGTTGATCTATATTTTTGACTTCTTGTGCACTTTGTAATGTAGTCAATTGTATATACTCCTCTTGAGGAATGACTACCATGTTTGAATATGACATGTCTGTAATAATAATAAGTCAACAAAGTACATTGCTTAAAACTAGCTGTGAACCGAGAAAACTGTCATTGGTTCAACGGAGTTAGGTATGATATTAGTAATGGGCAAAAGACCGTTCCAGGACACCATAAAATTCAAAAAAATAGTATCTTTAAAAACGTCATAAATTCATGAATTTTCTCCCTTTTTCAGGTTTTTAAGACCTAAATTCAAGAATTTAGACGTTTTTAAAGATACCGATTTTTCAAAAAATGGTCCTTTTTAAATGTCTAAATTCATGAATTTTGGTCATTTTTCAGGTTATGAAGAAAAAAACCGTTTTTAAAAATACCCAATTTTCAAATTTTTCAAAATCTCAAAATTTGAGAATTACAATTTTCACCCTTAAAATCATGACCGTTCCGGGACACCGAAAAAATCATAAAAGTTAAAAATCTCAAATTTGAGAATTACAATTTTTACCTTGAAAATCATGACCGTTCCATAGTGATGAAAATTTTCCGGAAAATTAAATTTTCCATGGAAAATTATGGAAAAAATTGGAAAAAATTGGAAATTATGGAAAATTTTGGAAAATTTTGAAAGTTTTGATTTTTTGATACGCCCTATAATTGGGGCGCTTCCGCAGCCGAGGCAGGTACATACCAATAGAGTTGGTCTAAAACTCTTGATTTCATCACTATTTCGATTAAAGCGATCGTAGCACTGCGAGTTCCGTCCGCAGATATTTGAACATTCCTTTGCCACCAGTGACTTGTGCTAATTTGCTAGCATTTTTGATTATCACACAGACACCGTTTGGGATAACGTGAATCTTGCTTTAGAATAAAGGTATAATTTCATGCAATGTGAAAGATCTGGATCAATAATTTTGGAGTTTGCTAATTGTTAGCTTGAAAGTTAAGCTTTGTTGTGCAGTCTTGATCATTGATACAAATTCTCCATATGTTTATGAATATGTGAAGAATATGCACACAGTCCACGCAGCATTATACATGAGCGACCATATTTGAAGACTGTGAACTCGTGATATATATGGAAACTAAAGATATCTGTGATGAGTAGAAGAATATCTATGACAGTTTCTAAGTTCTGGCATATTGTCCGATCTTCGTTGAGGACAAACTGCATGCACATCTTCCATTTCTACCTCATGGTTCAGATATAGTTCCAAATCGATTTCAGATCTACCCAAATGAATTCCAGACATTTCCAGATGCATTGGAGATTCTTCAGTTGAATTTAAGATCCTTTCAAAGTTGGGTTTCTGATAGATATCTGAAATTCAATTAGAGAAATCTGAAATCCATTTAATATCTGAAATTCATTTGGGATGATCTGAAATAGACATGGAAAGGATGCAGTTGGTTCCAAAAGGTAACATGCAGGAATGATAGAGAAGTTTTCGGTCTTTGCAGATTGCATAGTCTTTTCAAACGACTACAACAGGTCTCCAAAACAAAGGCAAAAATGTCAATCACCGAAAAAAAAATTTCAAAATTTTCCATTGGAAAATTTTCCGGAAAATTTTGAAAAAATTGGAAAATTTTCCGGAAAATTTTCTGGAAAATTTTCGGGAAAATTTTCCATTTGCATCACTACCGTTCCAGGACACCGAAAATCATAAAAGTTGAGAATTTCAAATTCATGAATTTTATCCATCCTTCAGGTTTTTAAAATATATCATGTGACTAAAAATATTTCTTTAAAAATGGAAGAAACAAAAGTGGAAGAAACCGCAAGAATATATCCTTCGTTATCATATGAACGTAGTTCTACTTTAATGGACATTGAAAAAATGAATAAAGAAAAACACAAAGATAGAGTACGTTATATGAAAGTTAAGGAATCTCAATTATTATTAAGATTAGAGCATTATAAAAAATTAAGAAAGAGATGGACTAATGTTAAGAATGTAACACAAGGAATTGGCATATTCTTAACAATAAGTTTAGGTGCTTTAACAATTGTTATATCTTCAGGTGTTTTAATAATTCCAGTAGTTGCTACAGCTTTAACAGGTACGGGTGTTTTTGCAACTTCACTTGTTACAATGTTAGATAAATCTTTAATAACTAAGAAACGAAAATCATTAAAAACTAAGCATTTACATATTAAAGAAGTCTATGACAAATTGCATTACTACTTTCAAAGAGTATGTGATGATAATGTTATTACGTTAGATGAGATTGAAAAATTTGATCAAATAGCTAATGAAGTAAATCAAACCTTTCAATTACAGTCCGAAAAAGTTGATGATAAGAATAAACAGGATGGCAAAATTTCTAGTGATGGTAAAATTTCTAATGAAGAAAATGACAAAATTTTTTTAGAAGAGCTAAAAACTTTAAGCGAAAATTTAAGCAAAACTTTATTAAACAAAACTTAAAACGAGAAAACTTTAAACGAAAAGATGTCAGACAACAAAGCAATAAAAAAATAATTTGTTCAGTAAAATGTTTTTGTTGTATTCCAATGTTACCACAAAATTCAAATATTATATTTTAAAAATGGATAAAATGAAAGCTGATAATTTTAAAAGAATTCAACAATTAGAAGAGTTAATAAAACAAAGAAATATTATGAAAGAAAATCATCTTCAACATAGAATGATAAAAGCTGGTATTCAATCTGATATGTTTGAAAAAATGCAGCAAACCGAGCAAGTAAAAACTGATTTTGAAAAAACTATGAAACCATTTAAAACTCTTGAAAAAGAACTTACAAATAATGATAAACAAATTGATATAACAGATCCAGAGCACAAAACTATATTAGATGACTATGGATTACTAGAATCAAACATTAATAAGAAATTACCAAAATCTATGCAATTTGAACATTCTATTTCATTTATAGATGGAAAAACAATACCTAGATTTTATCTCGGACAAAAAGAAATATTTCCACAACCTTTTCGAGGTTTAATTTTTTCACCAGATAAATCTCCTTTTAATTTAGATAGAAATTTTGTTGATCTTTTAAGAGGAGCATATTTAAATAATTATGCTGTAGAAGATCTCATAAAATATGAAGCTATGTTAGATAGAGTTGGTGCAGTAAAATCTCTTAGACGTTATAAACAATTAGAAAATTTATTATCAACGGGAGTTAAAGTAGGAAAAGGTTTTAAAACAGAAACAACTGTATTTTTACCAGATCATCCACAAGAATTAATAAATAGATTAAATATTTTAATATCGGCAATAAAAGAAGGACATAATTCTAGTTTCAATGAAATTCATGCTATATTGAAAAGACTGTTAGAAAAGAAGATTCTAAATGAAGAGGATTATAAAAGTGTAGCTGAAATATGTTGTTGTTTTTAATTTTTTTATAAAAAAATATTTATTCAAAACTTTAACTAAAAAATGTGTTCAGCAGATTTAGACAAAATTAATAATCATTTAGAAAATTTGACAGAGATTTTGGGTTCATCAAAATTTAGTACGACGTTAAAAATTATAGCAACTACTTCATCACACACTTGTAATTTAGAACCCATTCTTCATTTAGAACAGAATAAAAATTATCAAATTGCATTGACTAGTTTCTCTACATTTAACACTATTCAAAACGTTATCAAAGATGTGAATGATCAATTTAGATATTCTACTGATAAAGGCAAAACATGGAAAATACAAACTTTTCTTCCTGGTTCTTACCAGTTGAATCAATATCAAATGAAATTAAGAGAAATTTAGGTATACCATTTAAAGATAAGAAACAATTACATTTTGCAGTTGAACCGGCAGTTAATAAATTTTCTCTTACTTTAGACGAAAATCATCAAGTTGATTTTAATCATGATAGATCATTGTCAAAGCTATTAGGATTTAATAAACAAACCTATAGTCAAGGTTATCATTTAGGTGAGAAGATTCCAAAAATAACTGAAATAAACTCAATTGTTGTACATTGTGACATTATTGAAGGAGGATATATAAATGGTAAATTGTCAAATTTAATATTCAGTTTTCCAGCTTTTACTGTACCCATTGGTTATAGATTAAATGTAATTCCACAAACATTAATATATTTCCCTATTACAAGAAAAACTATTAACAACATTGGCATTAGAATCACTGATGAGAAAGGACAAGAAATAAATTTTGGAGGTGAAGAGATTATGATAGATCTTTTGGTTCGGGAGGTATAAACTCCCACGCGAAGCTAGAGAAGTTTAATTTTCTTCTTCTTTAGAAACAAAAAATAAAAAAAATAAAAATAAATTTTTTTATTAAAAAATGAGTGAACTACCTCCATTAAATAAAAAAAACTTAAATTTAATCATCATCCAAATTTATCTAATAAAGTTTTGTCAGTTATTTGTGGAAGATCAGGATGTGGAAAAACGTATCTATTATTTAAAATTTTAACTACTCCAAATTTTTTGGATTATAACAATCTTATAATTTATACAACAACAGCAGAACAACCCGTCTATCAATTTTTAAAATATGGATTTGAAAATAATCTTAAAAAAACAGCAATTGCTTCATTATTCAAAGAATATGAAAAATCTGAAGATGAAGAAGAAATAAGTTCGTGGTGTGAAGAAGCAGCAAAAAATAATCAGTTAGTTGAAACCAATAAAAATAAACATATAAAGATACAATTAATAGATGATAGTGGTAATATACAAGATCCTAGTAAACTAGATAAAACAATGAAACATTGTGTAATTTTTGATGATTGTGTTAATGATAGAAATCAGTCAGTTCAGAGAAATTATTTCACAAGAGGTAGACATAATAACTGTAGTGTTTTTGATTTAACACAAAGTATGTATTCATTAGACGGAAGTGTTATTAGAAAGAATGCAAATATATTTATACTATTTGAAATAAATGCAAGAAACTTAAGTGATTTGTTAAGAGATTTATGTGTAAGAAATAAAGATGAATTTAAACAATCGTGTAACAATGCTTGGTCAAAAGATTATGGCTTCATTACAATTAATATTGATAAAAAATTCATAATAGAGTTATCGAACAATTGTTGTCTGACTGAAAGTCGATAGAATATTTGTTTGCCGAGTGATAAAAATATACAAATATAGTGTTATAATAATTTATTTTTTTATTTTATGTATATATCAAATTTATCTATCTTAGAAATTAGAAAATGAAAAAGGTAAAGTAGTTATTCCATCAGGTAAAATTTTTCTTTTATCATCAAATGGATCTAATGCTAATTTATGTTCTTCTTTTAAATACATTTTATGTTTCTTTGAATTAAGTCTATAATTACATGCTGTTTTTATTTCATTATTAAATAATACATTTTTATAATCATTAAATGTTATTTGATTAGCCACTGATGCCTTTGAAATTCCTTTTAATGTTTTATGTGTTTTAATATTATTAGTTGTATTATAGCAATAACATTTAGATTTTAAAAATATAGCTTCTGTTATGAAATCTTCATTTCCTTCTAGTTCATCTTTTACTTTACATAAATCAGAAGGATGAATGATATCTTTTATTTTATCTATTTCTTTAACAAGTGTAGAATTATACGGTATTGTTAATTCTAAGAAAACAGAATCGGTATCTGTAAAGTGTAATTTATAGTTTTTGCCATAAGCAGGTGCTAAATAATCATATATAAATCTATACATAAATAGTTTAGCTAATTCTAATATAGTGAATCCAATAAAATTAAACTTATCATGTTTTACACTGATTCGACGTAAATGTACAGCACATAGTTCATCACTAAATCTAGTAGTTCTTTTATATGTAGGTTTCCTTGTTAAATTTTTAAACCTATCTTTATCATAAACTATTTCAATATTTTGTCTATTACGCACATTTTCTAAAGTCTTACCATAAAATGCATTATTCATTAATTTGAAGAACACGTTTCCAAAATCATCTTTATTTCTTTTAGCTATTTTACGTTTTTCAATATTGAACTCTATATAATTTTTTAACCATTTAGATTTTTGATAAAATAGTTTTCGATGTATTTTGGTGAGAATCATTCCATGTTCTAAATACCAATCTAGCATTCTTCCTTCAACAACATACTTTCCTTTATTACTTTGTGTTAACATAAGTTTTTTTGTTGGTCTGCATTTCTTAGGAATTATAGATTTTTGATAATCTGAAAAATCTTCTTAATTGGGAATTTTGTTTTCGGGACAGAAAGGAAAATATTTTGTTTTATCTTTTATTTCATCAGGGTATACTAAATCAACTTCATATATATAACCATGATTATAATTTCCATCATATGTTTTTTGATAATCTAGAATATTACACCATGACATTTCACCTGTTGGTAATTCTTGTATCATGCAAGAAGAATATAAGCTATTAAAATCATAATATAACAAATAGTTTTCTCTCATGATTTCATCAACTGCTGCTTGACTATCTTCATTTGATATAAGTCCTTCTATATTTTGATTAGACAATTTTATAAACTGATCACTTTCTTCTGGAGATAAAAGTTTCATTATTCCATAATCATCAGGATTTACTTTTTTATTGTAACACTGTACATAACGATTACCTAAAACTGATGAAACTCCACCTCTTATTCCAGATTCAAAAAATAATAATTTATCATATGTATTTTCTTTATAATGTTTAAGTTTAACACCGGTATGTTTCAATCCTGCTAGCCATGTTAAACCTGGTGTAGAATAACAATAACATGGATCTATTCCGTAATATTCTAAACACATATCACGAAAGTTTTCAAAAAGATCAGCTAGTATTAATACATCTATCTGAAGATATTTCATTGTATAATCATACATTGTTTTACAATTTAACTCTCTCCAATTTTTTTCAGCTTCTGCATAATCTTCTTCAGATAATTGTGATTGTTTTAATGTTGATTTGAATTTATTTATTGGAGGAAGTTGTTTTTCTTCCATAATTTTATTCACAGAATTAAAATCTCCAGTTATGTTGTCATACGGAAATATGCCTTTCAAAGGTTTTTAATTATATTTATTTAATATTTTACATTGTTCAGGTTTCAAAGTTTTTCCCATAACATCTAATGAATAAGGAGTAAAAAATCTAAATGCATCTAAAATTCTAATACAACCTAATTGCATTGAAAAATATTCTTCTTCTGTTTTACATAGTACATTTATTTGTTGTTGTTGTAATTTTTCAGATGAAAATAAATCTTTCATTACTAGATAGAAATCATATTTAGAACCATTGTAGAAATATAAAGGAACAAAGTTATATTTAAATTTATTAGCATTAAGATTACAAGAATTATGTGCTGCACCTCTATATAATCCATTTAGATGATCATGATCTTTTACCTTATCAAGATATCTACCTCTGCCATTTTTATAATTTTTTGTAAATTCTTTTCCATACTAATAACAATTTGTTTCATTAACAAAATTAATTTTTTCTTCATTCGTTAATGGAAGCATTGGTATATTTGTTTCAAGCAATTGGGAAAAACGTCCTTGTAATTCTTCTACTTTTTTTGTAAACATTTCTGAACTATCTTCACGAAAGTATTGATAATATTCTGATTTAAATAATACAGGATAATTTGAATGAATGTACATTCCCCAGCATAATGGTTTTTGTTCAAATAAATATTTTTCTTTACTTTGTTGAGAATTATCATTTTCAGAATCGGGCGAAGCCCTGGAAGACATCTCCGATGTCCCGTGATTTTGAAGCATATTAACATTATATGCTTCGAAATCACAATAAATAGTAAAGGGTACTTTATTTTTCAAATAATGTCTATTATATATTAAATAATCATCTTTAGGAAAAGTATTTTCAACTGCTTCATTTTGTTGACAATTCTCCAAATGTCTATTCATTTTTTCTTTAGTTCTAAAACTTCTCATACATTGAAGACAAGGAAAATTTGTATTATCTGAAGTTTTTGTAAATATAGAAACATCTTTACACAATATAAAATGACCCTGATAATATAATACATTCGCTTGTGCTGGTTGCTTTGTTTGTTTTAATTTTTCAAATTTATCTTTATATATTTCATGTGTTTCATCAATTTCTTTTGTAAGATTAAATGTATTTCGATGAAAATTTTTATTTCATATTTGTAGCTGTTGTTCATATTCTTTATTATATTGTTCTTTATATTGCTGTTGACATTTTTTTAAACATTCATTTAATTCTTTATTTTCTTCATTATTTAATTCTTTATTGTCTTCATTATTTTCTTCATTTAATTTTTGAATCGTTTCTATCTTATTTTGATATTTATGGCCATATTCTTGTACCAATATTTTCGTTTGTTGTTGATAATCTGTTTTAAATTTTTGTAAACTTTCATTTAAAGTTTGTAATTTTTGTTGATATTCTAAAGATAAAGATAAATAATCGGAATCATAATCATAATTATAATTACGTCCTTTATAATTATTATGATTATTCATTATTGGTGATAATGTTTTAACAATTTGAAATTTTTCAGTACATATTATATTTCCTTGGTAAAAAATATTATGATGCATGTAATTTCCTCTACCATTATATACTATTTCTGATTGACATAAATTTTTATTATTCAAATAAAATTTTTTTGAATCTGAGTAAAGGGGTGTAATTTTACCAATAGAAACATAATTCACATTTAATTCAAAAACATTTACTTCTATTAAATTTTTATTCTTTTTATGAAACTTTGTTAACCTATTATAATCATATGGAAATTCATGTAAGCCACGAGAAAGATCAAATTCATTTATGTATTCTTCTTTATTATAATGACTTAGTCTTTCTTTATGATATTCTGCAGGATGTAGATGTGCTATAATACTCCACAGAAAACAATAATCATCTTCATTTTTTATGTTGATTATTTGTGGTGAACTGAAAGGTAAAGGAACATAACTACCACCAGTATTATTTTTATATTTATCAATTACTATTTTCTTAGATAATATTTTAACAAATCTCCAACCAGATTCACGTAACTGGGCTTCAATTATACAATTTTCTAATTTACTTATCATCGATTCAAATATGGGTTGTATATCATTTATATTATGAATTTCTTGTGAATTTGTAAAATGTCCTTGTATTATTTCTTCAGGAATTCCATCAGGTCCATTTTTTGTATAAAGTACTTCTACATTCATATAACATTTGAAAGATTTCCTAAATATTTTGAAAAAGTTTGTTAATACATTATAAAAAGTTTCATCGGTTTCATTATGTTCAACGGGCGAAGCCCTAGAACCTTCGGTTCGTACCGATTCATTAAATAAATATTTTATATCTGTTATGGGCGAAGCCCTAGAACCTTCGGCTGGTTCGGCTTCATCAAATTCATCTATTTCGTTAAATTCATCAGTATAGCTAAATAAATATCTTCCATCTGGTACGGGCCAAGCCCTAGAACCTTCGGTTTGTATGGTCTCATCTTCACTATTAAAAACTTTTTTATATTCCGAATGTGAATAATCATCAAACATTTTTTAAACTTTTATATCAGTAGGTAATGTTTCTAGATAGTTTTTATAACTATTTAATTTTAATATATTTCCTTCATCAACTCGATCTACATTTTGTGAATGCAATTTACTATTTAAATGAGATTGATAACTTCTTTTTGTTTGCAACTTTTTTTTACATAAGACACAATAAAACTTGGTATTTTCCATTTTTTTATTTTTTAAATAAAAAAATTGTGTTTTAATTTTAGATATAAACATTCTAATATCAAGGTCTTGAGAGTTATTATATATTATTATATATTTCACGTTCTATAGTTATTTTATTTTCTTTGTCACATTGAGTTTTATCACATTAAGTTTTATCATATAACGTTTTATCACACTAAGTTTTATCATATAACGTTTTATCAAAAGATAATTTAAATTTATTTTCACTAAATATTGATTCTTCATCATCATAAATTGATTCTTCATCATCAAAAATTGATTCTTCATCATCATCATAAATTACACTTTTTGGGATTGGATACCATTCTCTTATTGGTATATCTAACTCTAAATTACATTTTTTATCTGATAATAATATAATAGAGAAAAATTTTGGTCTTTGATCTCTTTTGGAAAATTTAATAACACCACCATAATCTGAATCACTTTTAGTTTTTATTAAAGATGATAAAATTTTAAATTGATTAGATGTAAATCCTAATTTAAATTTTGTAGACCCGACACATAGTTGTCTAACAGTATCTTCAACTATACCATCATTATTATTTTCAATTGTAAGAAAATGAAATTTAGATAAATTTTGATTATATGTAGTATTAATATCATGTACACCAGTATGAGATATAAATTTTTCTTCACTTAAATTTTTATAATTACTAATATTTTTATAATCTTTTTTACCATTTACACCATTTTCAGATGTTTCAGAATCATCATTTATATTATCATCATCTATATTATTATCATCATTATTATTATAAGATTCTTTAAGATCGGGCAAAGCCCTAGAACCTTCGGTTCGTTTATTATGATTATGATTATGGTCATTGTTAATAGTATAAGGTGTTGTCCACATATAAATTTTCTCTTGTTGAGCTAAACCATTTATATAAGATTTTAACAAATTAATATTTAAGTTTGAATATAATCCTATATACGTATCATCATCATATCTTTGGGGCATTTCTAATGTTTCTTGTTTATAAATTGTATCTCTAGAATATACTTGACATAATAATTCTTCGTTATGTTTTTTGCTCTCTATATGAATATTATATTGGTTTTGTTCATCAACAAATAATCTAATTTTTTCTTTTGAAAAAGATTTTAATTTTTTAACTAATTCTTTAATATTGATATAATTAATAATTTTAGTTTCTATCCAATCAGTATTACTAATTGGTAAAACTGCTCTAATAAAACCATAAACATTATTATGACCTATTATAACCATATTTTCTTTATTTAATTCTACATATGCAACATCATTATATTTACTTACAATCTCCATAGATTTAACAAATGGATCACCTGGAAATATACAATAAATAGTTTCTATAGAAGGTAAACCTTTAGTCTGTTCTCTAAATATTTCGGCTTGTAATTCAAACAAAAGATTAACATCTATACATGGATTATTATTATTATTATTATCAAAACATTTATTTTCAAATCCCGTTGATCTCGTCGAATAAGAAGAACAGGATGATGCGGACGAATATAATTTTTTTAAATTTGCTTTTTCCATTTTTTTATTTTTATTAGAAAAAATTTTATTTTTTTATTGTTAAAAAATGATGTTACCAAATGTTGGTGGAGGTGCATATATCCCGAATAATCGTGAATTAGAAATAGAAATAGAAAATTATATCATGAAAACTGGAGACGTTTTATCTGGTCCATTGCATCTTTCTATTCTTCCGCAACAAAATACAGAGTTGACAAATAAACAATATGTTGATACACAAATCAATGACTTAAAAGAAAAATATATAACGATGTTTTGGTTCCACTAATGAATGAATTAAAGTTGCTTAAACTTAATGACAAATCATTAAACGAAAAATTATTAAAACTTAATAAAAAGGATAGAGAGCTAGAAGCAGATATAGCAAAACTTTTTAAAAAGATTTCAGAACAATCAAAAATTTTAATATTACTTTCCTTAAATTTAAAATCTGCTGTAATTAAAAATAAACATCAGATAAAAATGTTAAAAGAACAATTAGAAGATGAAATAGAAAAACTACCTGAAAGAATTAAAAAAAATTTAAAGCAGTTACAAACTACATTCCAAAAAAGTGTTGATGAATTGAGTTCTAAAATTACTCAACAAGTGAAAAAGATGAATAGAATAATAAATGAAGTAAACTCACTAAATCAAAGAGTTGATAAAATGAAAACTCTTAAAATCAATTTAGAAAATGAATTAAAGAAAAATTTACAAGAAAACTCTAAAGAAAATAAAGAACAGTTAGATTCTGTTAAAAGACAATTAGATGTTCTTAAAATTAAGTTAAATGCTCTTAAAACGGCGTTGAAGATGAATCAGGAGAAAATGCAAGTTAATAGAAAAGAAATTAAAGTACATCACATGCTACTTGACGCAATAGATAAAGTGCAACAATCAATTAATAAAGTTATCTCGAAGTTGTTGTCCATTCACAAACGTAAATCTTGATCGGAGCGAAGCTCCTCGAGGCTTTAGCCGATCGGACCAAAGGTCCTCAGGTTACTAACCAATCATAAACGTAAATATTAACGTAAATATTTTTTCCCAAAAGACAAATTTATTCCTAAAAAATGCCTATAATTTATAAACACAATCTTAAACATTTTGCTTCAAATCAAAGAATTGCTCATGAACCGCGTATGAATCCTGTTTATCATTATGATAATAGAGAAACAGTTCGCACGGAAGGAGCTGGCATCTTTTCTGGTATTGGAAGTATCGTTAACTTAATTAAAAATAATAAAGATTTGATTACATCTGCTGCAAAAGGAGCAGCTGCTATAGGTAGTACAGCTAGTGTAATATCAAATGCTGTTAAGTCTCAAAACGAATTAAAACAATTAGAAGCTATTCGTAAACTTAGGAATGATTCTGAAGAACTAAAAAATTTAAAAAAATTTTCAGAGGAAACAAGAAACAAAATTGCTAACATAGCTGTGGGGGAAACCTTGAGGAGCGGAGCTCCGTCTGATAGTAAACATAAGAAGAAATCAGGCGTAGCCATAAAACGTTCAATTGAAGAAATAAGAGGTAATGGTGTTAACAGCAACCTTCGGTCTAACCAGCAAAGCTGTAGCGGAGCTGGTCTAGCAAAATTCTAAAATATATTTTTTAGTAAAATTTTTTTAGCAAAATTCTAAAATTATTTTAGTAAAATTTTTTATCAAAATTTTTTCTGTGTGTGAGAAAAAACAAAAAGTCAAATTATTTTTTATAAAAATGTCTTTGCTAATTGAAAATAAATTTGAATTAGATAAACCACCAGGTGTTAGTTATAATCAAAAAAAGAATGACTATATAAGAATTGCTATGAATCCCGGTTCTTCCAGTAGAGTGAATACTGGAGGTGATTTAATTTTTGAAGTTGATAATCAGCAGAGTTATTTATATTTACCTTATTCATTTTTACACTGTGAATATTCTTTATATAGTGATGCCAATTTTACAACACCATTACCAGAAACCGATAATATTGCACTAGGGAATAATTTCTTTCCAAGATTATTTACACAAATGCGTTTAGATGTTGCAACTCAAAATATAAAAACAATGAGTGATTCTCCAGGTGTAATTGATACAATGCTTAGATTTGTAACAATTGGTGAAAATAATAAAAAGTATGAAATCGAAGGTTGGTTTCCTGATACTAATGATGGTATAATTATAGATGATTTAACTTACGCTGGAACAGACGCAGCAGGAATTGCGAAAGATGTAGAAAATATTGCAAAACATTTAAATAAAACAAACAATAGTGCATATAAAGAAAGACGTGAATTTAACAAGAAAAGTAGACAGACAGTAAATTGGTCATTGTCTCCATTATTCGGATATTTAGATTATGATAAAATATCATATCAATTAAAATTTAAGTTAATAATTCATCGTACAGCAAATAATGAATTAATTTTTTTTGGCAAGACTGGAAAAAAAGCATATTTAAAAATTGATAGACTTGAATGGTGGATTCAGCATATTACTTCTAGTTTAGAGATTGAAACAGCTATTGCAAAAAGATTAAATACTAACAAACCAATTCCAGTAAATTTTCTAAAGCGTACTGCTAGTTCAGTAACTTTTTCAGAGCAAAGATTTAACTGGCATTTTACTAGAACTTCAAATACTCCAAGATATTTATTACTAACATTTCAAAGAAATAATTCTCCAAGTTTTGATCAGAACAACAATCTTTTTCATATTAATACAATTCGAAGTTTACAAGTTTCATTAAATCAAACCCGTTATCCAATTGATCCATTAAGATTCGATGATACCAATAATCAATTTATGGAAGGATATGATTCTTATCGAAATCTTTGTATAGAATTTGGAGTTGAACCAGAATTAACTCCTGGAGATTGGAGACATTTATATCCTGTTTTCTGTTTCGATTTAAGTGCACAATCTGAAGATATTATCAAGACTGGTTGTGATGTAACAATTAATATTGAAAAAAAAGATTCCACAACTTCATTGATGGCTTATGGTTTATTGCTAGAAGATGTAAAATATTCTATTGAAATTCTTAATGGAAAGATGGCTAGGATTAATTAATTTTTTGATAACTTAAAAATTTTTTTAGTAATTAGTAATAAAATTTTTTTGTAACTAGAATAGATTAAAAATTCTTAACTTAAAAACTTTTCGTAACTAGAAGAGATTTAAAATTCCTAACTTAAAATTTATTCATGACTAGAATAGATCAAAATTCCTAATTTAAAATTTATTCATAACTAGAATAGATCAAAATTCCTAATTTAAAATTTATTCATGACTAGAATAGATCAGAATTCCTAATTTAAAATTTATTCATAACTAGAATAGATTAAAATTTTTGATAACTTAAAATTTTTTTATTAAAAATGTCGCAAGCGAAAAGTAATAATAATAAAACTGTTGAATTAAAATTACGTAATATTGTTGACAAAAATACCCCTAAAACTATTACGATTAACAAAAAAAGTATTACATAAGTAAACCAATGATAGAGAATATTCAATTACAAGAAGAAAAGAATGGCGGGATTCTCCCATTAATTCCACTAATAATAGGAGGCATAGCAGCTGCAGGAAGTGTTGCAGGTGGGACAGCTGGTATTGTCCAAGCAGTAAGTAAAAATAAATCAGAGAAGGCAGCATTAGTAGAACAAAAACGTCATAATAGGGAGTTAGAGAAAGTTGCTAGGGGAGAAGGAATAGTAGATAATTTTATTAGTAAATTAAATTTAGTTGATGAAGGAAAACGAGTTCTCAAAAATATTCTCCACAATGTTGATGATTTAATTGAAATTAAAGAAACTAAAGGTGGTTCTGGAATATATCTAAGTCCTAGTATGATAAGGTAATAACCTCAGGACCTTTGGTTCTATAGGTTAGTAACCTGAGGACCTTTGGTCCGATTCGGTAAAACATTTATTTTATCTTTTAATTTTTCTTTATCTTTTAAAATGAATTCTAAAAATTCCGAAAATTTAATTAAATTAAAAATTGCTAATTTAGATTTATCAAATTATCTATTAAACAAAAATAAAAACTCAAATTGTAAAATTTATGAAGGTAACGACATACAAAAAACATTAGAAAACTTTCCTGGATTTATTTGGAGTAAATATTCAAAAGAAAAACATCTTCCTGGTCATTCATATACCGGTCCAGGAACTCGACTAGATATAAGACTAGATGAGAATAATAATCCGAAACCAGGTGAAGAACCAATAAATAGAGTAAATGCCGCCGCTTACAGGCATGATTTAGCTTATCGAAATCATGACCTAAGTTCTCGACATGCAGCTGATAAGAAGATGATTCAAGAATTAGATAGTATTCAGAATCCTACAATTAGAGAAAAAATTGAAAGAATGTTTGTTAGGAAAGCTTTACAAGCAAAAATATTATTCGGTCAGGGTTTAAATGAAACGACAGCAAAGCTGTCTGAGAGCAACGCTCGAACCTATGCCTCCGAAATTCATAAGGAATACAGAAAGCCGAAATATTTATTGAAAGTAAAAGTATTTAATAAAGATGATATTTGGAGTGCTGATCTTATTCATATGCCGAATGAAAGGGACTACAAATACGCATTGACCGTTATAGATTTATATACACGATATGCTTGGGTAGAACCTTTAAAAAATAAAAGTGGTCTATCAGTTAAATATGCGTTTGAAGAAATCTTTAAAGAAAGTAATAGAAAGCCAAGGAAATTGTTTGTTGATAAAGGATCGGAATTTTATAACAGAAATGTTCAGCCACTATTTGAAACTGTTTATTCAACTGAAAATGCAGGGAAGGCCGTAGTGATAGAAAGATTCAATCGGACGTTAAAAAATAAATTATTCAAGAAATTTACTGAGCAAAGAAATCAGAAATGGTTGAAGATATTACCAGGAGTTGTAGAAGAGTACAATATTAAAGTTCATTCTGGTATTGAAGAAACTCCAAAGAATGCTTCTGACGACCCTGATTTGATAAGAAAAAAAATATTCGAGAATAATTATTCGAATGAGATTAATCCGAATTTGCAGAAACTTAAGCCGAAATTTAAAATTGGAGATAGAGTTAGAATATTTAAATATAAGAATAAATTTGAAAAAGGCTTCGTCGGATACTGGACGAAGGAGATATTTGAAGTTTGTAAAATAAGCCAAACTTATCCGATTACTTACGAAATCAAAGATTTAGATGATGAAAATATCAGAGGCCGATTTTATCAAAATGAATTACAACGAACTGATTTTTAATTATCATTATCATTATTATTGGAACTAACGTTTCGGGAATGAAATTCCCTTGTTAGGCGTAGCCATAGAACCTACGCTTCGTTCAATTCTAACATAATATCTAGAAATGGTACTCCATTTTGTAATTTAAATAAAACATAAAGACATAATTGACCCCAGTAAGTAGTTCACGGTTTTTGAATTTGAAATGTATTATAAATTCCATTGCCAAGTAATTTTTTGACTTCGTTTGTTGGAGGTAAACCATAAGAGTCGAACCAATAGTTCTCAGCCTCTGGGCGGTCGAAATAGTAATTATCTCGATTTTTATTAAAGATACCTGCAGACCAATGTATTCCTTCTTGGTCTGACGTATGAAGATTTGTTATGAAATTTATAGTTATTGTTGGCTTATTTTTTAGAAATTGTAATTCGCCTCTCATTAGAACATGAAAATTCTTTATTCCCAATTGATTTGCGATTTTCTTTAAATCGAAATTCGTTGTTGTTTGTGTTCCATATAATTTCAAAAACTCATTTATGTTGCTCATTTTATAATAAAAAAATTTCTGAAGGGACCCCTTGAAGTCAGAAGGGAGGGGGTATTGATTTAAAACTGTTCTCTAATGATGACGTTCCTTACTACTTGGGGGGTATTGATTTAAAACTGTTCTCTAATGATGACGTTCCTTACTACTTGGGGGGTAGTGATTTAAAACTGTTCTCTAATGATGACTTTCCTTACTACTTGGGGGGGGGTATTGATTTAAAACTGTTCTCTAATGATGACTTTTCTTACTACTTGGGGGGGTATTGATTTAAAACTGTTCCATAATGATGACTTTCCTTACTACTTATTCGATTTTGAAATGATTTAATTTAATCTAAATTAAAACGTTACATTGTTACATTTTATTAGTAGAGTTAGTGTTTCGTACATCATTTATCAATAGTAATTCATTTCTCATCAATATGTGGAAATTCTTTATTCCCAATTGATTAGCAATCTCATTTAAATCGAAATTTGACGTGGTTTGTTTGCCGTATATTTTTAGAAAGTCTCAAATGTTACTCATTTTAAATGAAATATAATCTATTTCAGAAATTTCTCAAAAGAATTGGCGTGTAGCAGCTGCTAAATTGTGTCAGCTGATACGAGTACAGGAAATCACAGACAATAGCTCATGATACGGGTTGTGAAATCTCATTCACACTATGAGAACAAAAGAACAAATACAATCTAAACACAATAGACATATGAGAGAGAAGAGAAATGAATGAGCATTTCTCTTCATTTTGGTTTCCATAACAATCATTCATGCGACATTATTTTGAATGGAAAATACACCGACTCTCGAACCATGTCGGCACTTTTATCGGCAGCCATATCGACACATTTTCCGGCTCCCAGAACAATTTTGGTGTAAATTTCCATTAGCGTTCAAGGTCATTCTATTAAGAGCATACGGGAATTATTCTCCTTGAAGACAAACAATTGTTTTAAAGAATGCATGTCATTGTGAATACAATATTCCTGTAACAGACAGGATCGAGAGAGAGAGAGAGAGAAAGAAAGAAAGAAGTCACGCTGCTCCGTAAAAGTTTAATTGAGATAACGAAGGATATATTCTTGCGTTTTCTTCCACTTTTGTTTCATCCACTTTTGTTTCTTCCATTTTTAAAGAAATATTTTTTGTCACATGATATATTTTAAAAATCTGAAAGATGGATAAAATTCATGAATTTGAAATTCTCAACTTTTATGATTTTCGGTGTCCTGGGACGGTCATGATTTTCAAGGTAAAAATTGTAATTCACAAATTTGAGATTCTTAACTTTTATGATTTTCGGTGTCCTGGAACGGTCATGATTTTGGGAGTAAAAATTGTAATTCTCAAATTTTGAGATTTTGAAAAATTTGAAAAATTGGGTATTTTTAAAAACGGTTTTTTTCTTCATAACCTGAAAAATGACCAAAATTCATGAATTTAGACCATTTAAATGTACCATTTTTTTGAAAAATCGGTATCTTTAAAAACGACTACATTCATGAATTTAGGTCTTAAAAACCTGAAAAAGGGTCTAAATTCATGAATTTATGTCGTTTTTAAAGATACTATTTTTTTGAATTTTATGGTGTCCTGGAACGGTCTTTTGCCCATTACTGATATTAGTTCGAAATCGAAGTCGTTCCGGACATTCCTGGGTTACATCAATAAATAGATACCATGTGGTTTCTTAGTTACATCTTCATATATTTTTGAAAGAACTTTAGGTTGTTGAGGTAACATCTGTCTACTGAGATGATGCATCTGACTGCTGTCTCTTGGATTTTTAAATATTGACAAATAGTGTGTATTCAAACTCCTGGTTCTTTGCTCTTTCCCTCCATCAAAAATGTTTTGGGTGATATAGATTATGAAGGCTTCCCTATGATGTGCTGTTTGAATAAACAATTCAGTTACATCTTTCGATGATTTGCTTTCACGCAATAGATCATCTAGCACAATTAAGTCACCTGCTTTGATGTCTTCAGTTGTCGGTAACCCTTGCTTCACATCATAACCTTTCTGGCGAAGTGCAGAATGTAGCTGTGGTTGAAATATTCCATAATACCATTTAACTCTTTTAATTTCTTTATTAAACATCTCATTTCTAAATTGTAGTAATTGAGTTACAAAAGTAGTTTTACCGGACTGACGTGGTCCGGCCACACACATTGTGTGATTAGTGAATAGGCGAAAATCTTTCATCCTGAAATTTCAAAAGCTTTAAAGACCAACACCCACCAGTTTGCTTAGAATAAAACAAGTCATGTTCCATAACAACTTTATTTACATTTAGAAACTTTCATTTCACATTCACAGCATTTGTGTTTCCTCATCAATGTCAGCATTAAAATAACTTCTCGCGTCAATTTGAGCATCTTGGCGTTTCAATTTCAACTTAACACTCCCTTCCATGGATTTCCGTCCCCGCTTTTTGCATTCTTCAACATCCTTCCCATCTTTTGAAGTAGGTTTATCGATGGTGATTAGACACTTATCAATCGGCATTGGTTCATAAACCAACTGTAGAACTTTCATTTGTAACGATGCCACTTTTCCGGTTGAGCCGTGAGCACCAATGTATAGTCCGTTGACGTGTATTAAACCCATGTATCGTCCGCGCTTCAGATCATCACACTCCATTGTATTTCCAAATAGATCGAATGCTTGAAAGTGATCGGACAATTTCAAGAATAGCGTATCGAACTCGGGTAATTCCTTATAGCCACTTCCTTCCTCTAACGCCTTCCTCCAATGTGTAGGAGCACTTTCGGGCAACACAACGCATTCCTTCGCCAAAGAGTCGATGGTTTTGAGTATCATCTGCTGCCATTTCGGAAAGGTTACTCGCATTTGTCTCATGTTGTTATATCCAGATGAAGACATACCATTACTGCGGAAAAATGGAACTTGAAGGTAGAAACCATCGTCACCATAGCTCAGCGTTTGGAAGTAAAAGGTATTTCCCATCCCTTGAACCTTCCTTGTCGGTCGGAAATTAAAGAGATCACGTTCAAATGAGTCGCTCTCCTCTCTAACTATAAACATTTTTTGAGACATAATTCAATGTTGTACTTATTCGGAGCTTTTCAACCGTCAGCGATGAATGATAGCTTGAAAGTGATTAAAGAGTACAAGCGCGTCTCTCTTATATACATATTCACATGAGTCATCAATCAATGATGACGTGTCAATCCATGATTCGTTGTCTATAGCAACAGTGCGGCACCTGCTACAACTTTCCCCAGTGGACTGTTGAGTACATTGTAAATGCTGTTTCCAATATCATTCAACATATTCAAAAACCCACCACCTCCACGCTGAACTAAGTTCCGCCTTTTCATATCACTGCTTCTTGGATTTGAAAATTTTCTAATGCTGTTTAGAGAATCAGTACTCAATAAAGGTTTGTGTATTGGAAGGCATTTATGTATTGCAAAAGCCAAATCACGGATGAAATCATCACTTGAGTTTTGAATTAATTTGCACTTAACTTTATTGTTTCGCATGCTGTTTAACTTTCGCAACGCCTTCTTAAACTGACTTAAAGGTCTAAAAGAACCATTCTTCCGAGAAAAAGATGCCTTTCGTTTTGCAGTCATTCCTATTGTGTTAAAAGCAAAGCATTTATGAAAATATACATTTTTGCTTAGTTCCATGCAACAAAGTCAAACGGTGACAGATGGTAGGTCGTAGTCATCAACATCACTCAAGGTCTGAGTCGTTGCAGTTATAAGCTGTTCTATATTACACATTAAATCCTTTGATAGAGGACAGCATGAACAGCATGGTTTTGAAGCGAAGACTTTTAAAAGATAAGCATAGTATGCTCTAAACTTGATTATGTCCCGGTCATCTTGCACTGCCACATTGACGCTCACCGACGGGGGTCCGGTAAACATGTCCACCTTGAATTTACCACCATTTTCCTCATTGTGGCTAAATACGATTTCCGTCTTCAATTTCCTTCATTCAATTCAATTCAATTCGTCTTCAATTGTGGCAAACAAGTCTTCAATTTCCGTGTTCTCATTTCACAATAGCAACGAGAACTCTGTGGAATAGCTTCCGTCAAACTCAGAGGCTTGAACACTTCATCGAGCCAAAATCGTAGTACTCGCGTAAGGGCATTGGTCAATGTCCTCATTAAGAGTTTCTGAAGTTCAATATCATCTTCACAATGATAGAATGTGACAATATCCTCCATCAGATCTATGAGATCAGCTTTGTAACAAATAACATCATTTGCAGAGTAGAAAATCTTGCTAGTAAACAGATTGTCTTTGTGAATAATTGAAACAGGAATGATCGTGGTAAATGGCATGTTTATTAATGTCTGCAATCCTCAACAAGAATGGTTGTAATAGAAGTGTGATAACCTTATATACAAAAGCTGCACAATAGCAACCAATCACAGACACGCATGATGACTCATTATGAACGATATACAGTGACTGTTGAAATTATTTCTTCATCACAAAGGGGACAAAATGTAGTTTCCAAGGGTATATAGCATGTAGAACACATGACAAAATGAGAACATGGTAACAAGAGAAGGGATTTTTCCCGTTCAAAACATCTAATGCAGTTCCGTTAACATAATAATTCAAACGTCTCTGTTTCTAATTTCTTTCTGAAGTCACTTTCATTGATAGAAGATTTCGATAAATCAATTGAAGGTTTCACTTTTTTTATCTCCGTTTCAGAAAGTTCCGATTTCATCCTCCTAACTTCACTGTCTTTATAATGTAGCATTGAGAAATCTTCTATCCAACTACGATCCAAACTAGCATTCATGGTATGCTCATCCAGATCCATTAGTCGTTCAACTAAATCACCAGCTTTGATATTTTCATTTAGATATGTGACAGTTTCTATTGCCTTTAGCGAATAACCAAGGTTTCTTGCAACAATCCATGAAATTGGGAGACTAGTCATCAATATTCACATCAACAAACAACTTTCACGTATTCATAACTTAACCTAGTTATGAAAATCAACACAATTGTCATCAATGGTCACAACTGTCGCATTTGAGAAAGCAGTCTCAAAACAAACACCTGTTTAAGTACCGAAATAGATGTTCGCATCCCTATTCTAATTCACATACTCTAATTCAATTTCGGAACAAGCCGTTCCGATCCCTACACACAAATAAGTGTACCGAATCATTAAGTATGATCTCAATTCGCCTATCAATCGGAACGCGGTTCCTATTTACATGTTCCTATCCATGTTCGCATCCATTCGCAATTCGGAACATGTTCCTATCCATGTTCGTATCCACTAACAGTGCGTCCGCAATACTAACTACTGGCCTACTCATCAAAAGATGTATCAGAACTTAAGAAATCATATAGGCATGAAGCAAATTCATTCGCTGTAAGGCCTCCTTGTTCTTCATGACAAATATACCATGTTAGTGGTAATAAAACGGCGAACACCCGACCGGCACGCCCCCCTCTGGAACGTGAGCCAGAGGTTGCGCTCTGTCGTGGTGTGCCGGCCAGGCTGCGCGGCCGCTCCCATCGTGTTTCTCGTCAAACGTTGGGTGAACACTCGACCGGCGCCACCCCCTCCCTTCGATAAAACGACAGAGTGTCGTGGTGGACTTGGGCGACCGCCAAGTTTTGACTTGGTGCTGTGTGAACATAAATTTTGGGGTGAAAATGGGATGTTTCGAGTGGAGGCAGTGCTCGGAGGACTTTGCAAATGTGATTTTTGGACTCAGCGTCAAATTCTGCATCTGTGGTGTGATTTCCAGTCAATCGGCGAGAAAAAATTTTCACCATTTTTCGGAAAAACGACAGAGTTAACGGCAAATGAGGGTTGGTTTTGGGCTGTAGAGCCAAAACGAAGCATCGGATGGGAAAACGGAGGCCGGATTCGGATTCAGCGTGAAATTCTGCATCTGTATGGTGAACTTGAAAGCAATCGGAGAGAATAAATTTCGCTGACGTCCCCCCGGCACCGATCCTCCAATTTTGCTTCTAGTGATTGTAGAAAGTCGTGCAATAGCTCGTTTGAAAGCCAAGAGTGAGACAAATTCACTGAAAGAAACGGCTTGTTCATATCTGTCTCCGTTTAGATGTGAGACGCCATTTAAGATTTTGGGAGATTGGCGAAAAACGACAGAGTTAGAATTTTGGACGTTTTGGGCTGTAGAGCCAAAACGAACCATCGGATGGGAAAACGGAGGACAGATTTGGATTCAGCGTCAAATTCTACATTGAAACGGTGTATTTCCAGCTCAATCGATCCTCCAGAATCGGTGATAGAAGCGTTTTAAGTTTTTGGATGATGGTTATTACGTCATCAGCTGATCGCCACACACTATATAAGCGGAAACCGACCGAGACTTTTCATTTAGAGGAGAGCGATTGTCAAAGGTAGGTCGTCTCTCTGAGCTCCGATGATAGCTTCGGACATTCCAAATTCCGGGTTTCTGTGAGAAACCGACTAAGAAAATTTCATTGCTGAAGTCAGCTAAGGCGTCAGACTTAGAGGTTCGTCAGGAGATGGCCTTCGTCTGCAGGCCATAAAAGACTCCAAAACTTTAAAGGCTTGTAACTTTGCTTCTACAAGTCCGTTTGACTTGATTCAAAAAAGGTTCGGTCGCTATTGACCTGCCCTAAGTAATAAACTACTTATAAAATTTCATAAGTAGTGCTAAAAAGTTGAAAAAATTAAATTCACTAGTTTTGGAGGTTTTCTGGGGGTTTTGACCCTGCTGAAGTCAATGAAAGCATTTTTAATGATGTCTGAGCCAGTCTTCTCATGGTATAAGCGGCTTTTCACTGAAAGTGAGCAAGACACGGAGAGTTTTGCTGTAATATTCCACTGACAGGGTGTTCCTTCGGGACGGCGGACGATGCCGTAGTGATAAGTGTGGCAAGGGAGTGTGTCATATTTTAG
The DNA here is from genome assembly GCA_907163375.1 of Prostheceraeus crozeri. Lineage (NCBI taxonomy): Eukaryota > Metazoa > Platyhelminthes > Polycladida > Euryleptidae > Prostheceraeus > Prostheceraeus crozeri. The sequence continues at coordinate 59,392 of CAJQUW010005188.1, forward strand.
ACCGAAACCGCTGGGGCAACTCATGTCTCATGTTGGGCATTTGACACAGTTCTCAACGTAGCACTTTGAACGCCAATCGGTTGAGTCTTAGCTATCTTGTCATGGGTGGCTTCTAAACATCTCCATTGCAAAACGCTTGTGAATCAAGCTCTCTACGGCTTGCTATCAAGCTGCTCAAAGTCTGTCAACCTCTTACCAACTCTACAGGTTTTCATGTCTGGCGATCAAGTCATGGACGGTGCAAGTCACGGAGATTTTCGGTGTGATACTTCCTGTGAGTGGGCGTTCTTTCAAGACAGCGGTGAAGTCCGTAGCGATGAGTACTGCACGGGACGTGGGCAATGGTAATCCTTGTGAAACCTCTCTGCGTCATGTTTGCAAGTGGTTGCCTTTCGTCTCAACGTTGTACTCTGACCGCCAGGGCGACATTTAGCTATCTGCCACAGATTACCTCATAAAATCTCCATTGCACTTGTCTCCCGATAGTTGACCAACCATGCGAGAATGAACCATCAGTTCTTTTAAGAACTGTCCCTATCACGGAGACGAAATGATGAAGGGATGAAACGGGAGGACATTCATGCGCCACACGCAACACATCACAGACTTCTCTCTTCGCTAGTGAACAAGCTCTTGTCAGTGTCTTCAGAAAGTGTATCATGGTTTGCAAAAGCAAAGTTTAGTCAAATCGTTTACCGTGACACATGTTTGAGAAAATAAAGTTTGATCATGACGTTTATTCGTGAGTGTCGTCAGAAAGTGTATCATGGTTTGTAAAAGTTGTACTGCTACACAGGTTGATGTATAGTTAGAAAAGTTTGATCATAACGTTTTATGAAACACAAGTGTCATAAAATGTAGGCGTCAGTGTAGTCAATTAGTTTTACCTCACACGTTTGTAAAAGTAAAGTTTGATCATTGAAGTTGTATTCGTAAGTCTAGTCAGAAAGTGTACCATGGTTTGCAAAGTTAGTGTAGTCAAATATTTTTACTGCGACACAGCTTGATGTATAGTTAGAAAGTTTGGTCATGACGTTTTATGAAACACAAGTATCATAAAATGTAAGCGTTAGTGTAGTCAACTAGTTTTACACAGTGTAGATTGTCTTGTAACTTACTTTCAGAGTTAGAATGTTTATGAAAATCACTCTGTTTTATCTGTTTGTATGTTAAAAGAAAGTTTCATCAGTTAACAAGTTAAAAATAAAGTTTCACCAGTGTACAAGTTAGAAACAAAGCTTCAATAGTGTGTACGTTAGAAATAAAGCTTTCTCTGTTTGTATGTTAGAAACAAAATAAAGTTTCAACAATTTACAAGATAAAAAATAAAGTTTCACCAGTTTACAAGTTAAAAATAGAGTTTCAATAGTGTGTACGTTAGAAATAAAGTTTTAGCTGTTTGCAAATTAAAAAAAAGTTTCAATAGTGTGTACGTTAGAAATAAAGTTTTAGCTGTTTGCAAGATAAAAAATAAAGTTTCACCAGTTTACAAGTTAAAAATAAAGTTTCACCAGTGTACAAGTTAGAAACAAAGTTTCAATAGTGTATATGTTAGAAATAAAGCTTTATCTGTTTGCATGTTGGAAACAAAACAAAGTTTCAACAGTTTACAAGATGAAAAATAAAGTTTCACCAGTTTACAAGTTAAAAATAAAGTTTCAATAGTGTGTACGTTAGAAATAAAGTTTTAGCTGTTTGCAAGATAAAAAATAAAGTTTCACCAGTTTACAAGTTAAAAATAAAGTTTCACCAGTGTACAAGTTAGAAATAAAGTTTCAATAGTGTATATGTTAGAAATAAAGCTTTATCTGTTTGCATGTTGGAAACAAAACAAAGTTTCAACAGTTTACAAGATAAAAATAAAGTTTCACCAGTTTACAAGTTAAAAATAAAGTTTCAATAGTGTATGCGTTAGAAATAAAGTTTTAGCTGTTTGCAAGATAAAAAATAAAGTTTCAAAAGTTTACAAGTTAGAAATAAAGTTTCAATAGTGTGTATGTTAGAAATAAAGGTATAACTGTTTGTAAAAATAAGATCGCAAGATTTACTAGTTTACAAGTTAGACTAAGTGTAAATTAAAATAAAATTATAACTGTTCACGAGTTAAAGCGTTGATGCAACGATGAACAATTAATAAGCTGAAAAGTTTTAGATTCACTTTAACATTACCATATGTTTACAGATAGAAATGTATCACAGCAAAGCTACTTCATGAGTTAGTTTGCCAGGAGTGTATCATCTCAAACTTTTACTCCGTCGTTGAAATTTCATGACGACTTTTTTGCTAAACGAAAGTTAACACCAGAGGAGCGTAGGGGTGGGTGGTATAAAATACGCCTACAGCACTGAGAGAGTTGGAGTGCATGAGCTATGTACATTCTTTTGACGACGAGAGGAGCGATTCAGCCGATGGCGCAGGTAGTTTCCCAGAGCATGGAGGACATTGTTTAGGTGACTCTAAGGACGTATGTCGAGCTGCCCTCAGTGATAAGCTTCCAACTCATGATGAATGATGATATGCTTACGACCTACATTCAACCATTGGTGTATGCCCACACCCTTCCCCACAACGAGCTTGTCTGCTACATTGTATTCATGAGTGTGGCTCAAAGTAGGAAATTGATTGATGAGACTTTGCTGAAATATCCAAGGCGCGTATTCAAGCATGGTCGCCTACTGTTGGAGTATTATTATCAATGGCGCGACGACACACAACATTTGCCCACCCGTGTTTTAGCACACCTATCAACGGAAGAATACAATAGAGCTTTAGTCGAGACGGTGAAAGGAGACGATGAGCGCTAGCGGGCGAATGAAGCGTCGGTGAGAGTGGGAATCAACTTGATGCTATTCTCCAATGAGGATTGTTGTCTAATGAGAATCAAACATTCCTTTGTAAATAGAGAGCCTTCCACAGTGAGAATCATTCCATCGTTGAATCGTACAAGTGACGGACGCACATTCTCTCTCTCTACATCCCTGTTATATTATCCAACTAAAATGGTAAGTCGCTACTTTCCTTCCTATCCTCCCTTGAACGTAATCTTGATAGAATCTTTTTTATTTTCAGGCATCTTTTACATCTACTACACTGACAGGACAAAATGGTGGCCAGACGTTACAAGTTTCGCTACAATCAGATCATCTACAGCTGAGACCAGTGGAAGAAACAACAAAGGTACATAATCCTACACCGCTACAGCGTAAATTTAAACAAGTCTTGCGTCATGAGGACCACAGCGTAGTACTGCAAACGGGAATGCTCCCTTCCACTGATGTGAAGATATTGAGCAATCAGTATGGGGACTACATACTCATCCCCGTGAGTCCGTACATTCGCCACCAACTTGACATTATTGAAGAGTACGTGACATTAAATATGGACATTCCTACTCCTCTTGCTCAAGAGTGGAAGGCAGGAGATGAAAAGGATGCTCCCTATAGAAAGATTTGGGATGGCAATCAAATTTGCCTACCATTATCACATTGGTGTAGTTATTATAAAAAAGATGGAGATCAATCAATGCCCATCAGATGTGATGAGCTCGGAGAAGGTACTTGGGATATCATTTTCAAAGTGAATGGGCTATATTATGGTCAGCACAAGGATAACAAAATAGCCTCTCTCTCGATACACACTGAATCCATCCTATATATTCCAAAGCCACCCAGCGTAGATGACTTTATTGACGAAATCCTTAACGGGGGTGGTACGAAGCGCAAGTCGGACAAGAATGCTACCTCCAAACGTAAGTCAAGGAAAGAGAATTGCTAATCCTTTCCTAACTCTACCCTATGACAATTCGCTTATGTGCTTTGAGTGTCGTAGACGTGGTCTTATTAGATGCATTTTACTTCTTCGTTGCCATCATATCATTTGTGTATTTTGTCGTGAAAAGCATCGATGTAATTCTTCATTTTGTAATATGTTATAGAACGTTTCCTTAGATGTGTAAATTTCCGTTTTAGGCTTCTATCATCATTTTTATGGATTGTGAGGGTGAACCTGTACAGGAGCTCAGTGCTATTGCTATGAACAATTGGACATATCAGATTGTTAGTGTCTATCATCAACATGCCAACTGTGATCCCAATGTTGATCAATGGGCGAGAAAACACATTCATGGACTTAATCTGAAATATTTGCAAGACTACGGCTTTTCTTGTGACAGTGCTCTTCTTATTGACTTTAAACGATGGTTAGCTGCTTTCAATGTTATACGCATCTTGTAATAATCCTGGTAAAGAGAGGAAAGTATTTCCCAATCTAATCATTGATGACATTTTGCTCCCACCTTGGGATAGTAGAGTGAATCAACACTATCATGAAGTCACGAAACGTTTTAAGGATTTGTGTGTTCCTATTTTGTCTGTTCGTTGTAGTAGCTACGTTCATAACCAATGCTTCTTTCCTCCTTACCTCAACACTGCCAAAGTCCTGTATGGTTATCATTGCTCGCTATATGACAGTTACCAGCTGTATCTATTTTATCTGTTTCAAACCATTGATTTGTAATGCATGCTTGTTACAGTTATTCAATAAATGTTGTTATGCGAAGAGTTGTTGTATTCATGCAACGGATGGGTTAGATGAAGGGCGACCATATCTTTTTCAAATGACTGTGGAACATTGATTTCCATGATGAAGATTTAAAGTTAGATTCGATGACGAACAAGATTTACTAGTTTGCAAGTTAAACCAAGCGTTCCATTATTTGTAAATGAAAGATATAGTTTCAGCAGTTTACAGATTAAAAATAAAGTTTCAATAGTGTATGTGTTAGAAATAAAGTTTAAGTCGTTTGCGCGTAAGAAATAAAATAAAGTTTCAACCGTTTGCAAGTTCAAAATAAAGTTTCAACAGTGTGTATGTTAGAAATGGAGTTTTATCGGTTTGTAAATTAAGATCATAAGATTTACTAGTTTGCAAGTTAGACTAAGCGTTCTACTATTTGTAAATGAAAGATATACTTTCAACAGTTTACAGATTAAAAGTAAAGTTTCAACAGTGTGTACGTTAGAAATAAAGTTATATCTGTTTGTAAAAACAAGATTGCGGGATTCAATAGTTTGTAAGTTAGACTAAGCGTTCTACTATTTGTAAATGAAAGATATAGTTTCAACAATTTACAGATTAAAAAATAAAGTTTCAACAGTGTGTATGTCAAAAATAAAGTTTAGGCTGTTTGTGTGTTAGAAATAGAACAAAGTTTCAACAGTTTACAGATTAAAAAAAAGTTTCAACAGTGCGTACGTTAGAAATAAAGTTTCAGCTGTTTGTATGTTAAAAATAAAGTTTCAACAGTGTTTACGTTAGAAATAAAGTTTTATGTGTTTGTAAAATGAGATTGTAGGATTTACTAGTTTGCAAGTTAGACTAAGCGTTCTACTATTTGTGAGCGAAAGATATAGTTCCAACAGTTTACAGATTAAAAATAAAGTTTCAACAGTGTGTACGTTAGAAATAAAGTTTCAGCTGTTTGTATGTTAAAAGTAAAGTTTCAACAGTGTTTACGTTAGAAATAAAGTTTTAGTCGTTTGCGCGTTAGAAATAAAATAAAGTTTCAACCGTTTGCAAGTTCAAAATAAAGTTTCAACAGTGTGTATGTTAGAAATGGAGTTTTATCGGTTTGTAAATTAAGATCATAAGATTTACTAGTTTGCAAGTTAGACTAAGCGTTCTACTATTTGTAAATGAAAGATATACTTTCAACAGTTTACAGATTAAAAGTAAAGTTTCAACAGTGTGTACGTTAGAAATAAAGTTATATCTGTTTGTAAAAACAAGATTGCGGGATTCAATAGTTTGTAAGTTAGACTAAGCGTTCTACTATTTGTAAATGAAAGATATAGTTTCAACAATTTACAGATTAAAAAATAAAGTTTCAACAGTGTGTATGTCAAAAATAAAGTTTAGGCTGTTTGTGTGTTAGAAATAGAACAAAGTTTCAACAGTTTACAGATTAAAAAAAGTTTCAACAGTGCGTACGTTAGAAATAAAGTTTCAGCTGTTTGTATGTTAAAAATAAAGTTTCAACAGTGTTTACGTTAGAAATAAAGTTTTATGTGTTTGTAAAATGAGATTGTAGGATTTACTAGTTTGCAAGTTAGACTAAGCGTTCTACTATTTGTGAGCGAAAGATATAGTTCCAACAGTTTACAGATTAAAAATAAAGTTTCAACAGTGTGTACGTTAGAAATAAAGTTTCAGCTGTTTGTATGTTAAAAGTAAAGTTTCAACAGTGTTTACGTTAGAAATAAAGTTTTAGTCGTTTGCGCGTTAGAAATAAAATAAAGTTTCAACCGTTTGCAAGTTCAAAATAAAGTTTCAACAGTGTGTATGTTAGAAATGGAGTTTTATCGGTTTGTAAATTAAGATCATAAGATTTACTAGTTTGCAAGTTAGACTAAGCGTTCTACTATTTGTAAATGAAAGATATACTTTCAACAGTTTACAGATTAAAAGTAAAGTTTCAACAGTGTGTACGTTAGAAATAAAGTTATATCTGTTTGTAAAAACAAGATTGCGGGATTCAATAGTTTGTAAGTTAGACTAAGCGTTCTACTATTTGTAAATGAAAGATATAGTTTCAACAATTTACAGATTAAAAAATAAAGTTTCAACAGTGTGTATGTCAAAAATAAAGTTTAGGCTGTTTGTGTGTTAGAAATAGAACAAAGTTTCAACAGTTTACAGATTAAAAAAAGTTTCAACAGTGCGTACGTTAGAAATAAAGTTTCAGCTGTTTGTATGTTAAAAATAAAGTTTCAACAGTGTTTACGTTAGAAATAAAGTTTTATGTATTTTTAAAATGAGATTGTAGGATTTACTAGTTTGCAAGTTAGACTAAGCGTTCTACTATTTGTGAGCGAAAGATATAGTTCCAACAGTTTACAGATTAAAAATAAAGTTTCAACAGTGTGTACGTTAGAAATAAAGTTTCAGCTGTTTGTATGTTAAAAGTAAAGTTTCAACAGTGTTTACGTTAGAAATAAAGTTTTAGTCGTTTGCGCGTTAGAAATAAAATAAAGTTTCAACCGTTTGCAAGTTCAAAATAAAGTTTCAACAGTGTGTATGTTAGAAATGGAGTTTTATCGGTTTGTAAATTAAGATCATAAGATTTACTAGTTTGCAAGTTAGACTAAGCGTTCTACTATTTGTAAATGAAAGATATACTTTCAACAGTTTACAGATTAAAAGTAAAGTTTCAACAGTGTGTACGTTAGAAATAAAGTTATATCTGTTTGTAAAAACAAGATTGCGGGATTCAATAGTTTGTAAGTTAGACTAAGCGTTCTACTATTTGTAAATGAAAGATATAGTTTCAACAATTTACAGATTAAAAAATAAAGTTTCAACAGTGTGTATGTTAAAAATAAAGTTTAGGCTGTTTGTGTGTTAGAAATAGAACAAAGTTTCAACAGTTTACAGATGAGAAAAAGTTTCAACAGTGCGTACGTTAGAAATAAAGTTCCAGCTGTTTGTATGTTAAAAATAAAGTTTCAACAGTGTTTACGTTAGAAATAAAGTTTTATGTGTTTGTAAAATGAGATTGTAGGATTTACTAGTTTGCAAGTTAGACTAAGCGTTCTACTATTTGTGACCGAAAGATATAGTTCCAACAGTTTACAGATTAAAAGTAAAGTTTCAACAGTGTGTACGTTAGAAATAAAGTTATATCTGTTTGTAAAAACAAGATTGCGGGATTCAATAGTTTGTAAGTTAGACTAAGCGTTCTACTATTTGTAAATGAAAGATATAGTTTCAACAATTTACAGATTAAAAAATAAAGTTTCAACAGTGTGTATGTCAAAAATAAAGTTTAGGCTGTTTGTGTGTTAGAAATAGAACAAAGTTTCAACAGTTTACAGATTAAAAAAAAGTTTCAACAGTGCGTACGTTAGAAATAAAGTTTCAGCTGTTTGTATGTTAAAAATAAAGTTTCAACAGTGTTTACGTTAGAAATAAAGTTTTATGTGTTTGTAAAATGAGATTGTAGGATTTACTAGTTTGCAAGTTAGACTAAGCGTTCTACTATTTGTGACCGAAAGATATAGTTCCAACAGTTTACAGATTAAAAATAAAGTTTCAACAGTGTGTACGTTAGAAATAAAGTTTCAGCTGTTTGTATGTTAAAAGTAAAGTTTCAACAGTGTTTACGTTAGAAATAAAGTTTTAGTCGTTTGCGCGTTAGAAATAAAATAAAGTTTCAACCGTTTGCAAGTTCAAAATAAAGTTTCAACAGTGTGTATGTTAGAAATGGAGTTTTATCGGTTTGTAAATTAAGATCATAAGATTTACTAGTTTGCAAGTTAGACTAAGCGTTCTACTATTTGTAAATGAAAGATATACTTTCAACAGTTTACAGATTAAAAGTAAAGTTTCAACAGTGTGTACGTTAGAAATAAAGTTATATCTGTTTGTAAAAACAAGATTGCGGGATTCAATAGTTTGTAAGTTAGACTAAGCGTTCTACTATTTGTAAATGAAAGATATAGTTTCAACAATTTACAGATTAAAAAATAAAGTTTCAACAGTGTGTATGTCAAAAATAAAGTTTAGGCTGTTTGTGTGTTAGAAATAGAACAAAGTTTCAACAGTTTACAGATTAAAAAAAAGTTTCAACAGTGCGTACGTTAGAAATAAAGTTTCAGCTGTTTGTATGTTAAAAATAAAGTTTCAACAGTGTTTACGTTAGAAATAAAGTTTTATGTGTTTGTAAAATGAGATTGTAGGATTTACTAGTTTGCAAGTTAGACTAAGCGTTCTACTATTTGTGAGCGAAAGATATAGTTCCAACAGTTTACAGATTAAAAATAAAGTTTCAACAGTGTGTACGTTAGAAATAAAGTTTCAGCTGTTTGTATGTTAAAAGTAAAGTTTCAACAGTGTTTACGTTAGAAATAAAGTTTTAGTCGTTTGCGCGTTAGAAATAAAATAAAGTTTCAACCGTTTGCAAGTTCAAAATAAAGTTTCAACAGTGTGTATGTTAGAAATGGAGTTTTATCGGTTTGTAAATTAAGATCATAAGATTTACTAGTTTGCAAGTTAGACTAAGCGTTCTACTATTTGTAAATGAAAGATATACTTTCAACAGTTTACAGATTAAAAGTAAAGTTTCAACAGTGTGTACGTTAGAAATAAAGTTATATCTGTTTGTAAAAACAAGATTGCGGGATTCAATAGTTTGTAAGTTAGACTAAGCGTTCTACTATTTGTAAATGAAAGATATAGTTTCAACAATTTACAGATTAAAAAATAAAGTTTCAACAGTGTGTATGTCAAAAATAAAGTTTAGGCTGTTTGTGTGTTAGAAATAGAACAAAGTTTCAACAGTTTACAGATTAAAAAAAAGTTTCAACAGTGCGTACGTTAGAAATAAAGTTTCAGCTGTTTGTATGTTAAAAATAAAGTTTCAACAGTGTTTACGTTAGAAATAAAGTTTTATGTGTTTGTAAAATGAGATTGTAGGATTTACTAGTTTGCAAGTTAGACTAAGCGTTCTACTATTTGTGAGCGAAAGATATAGTTCCAACAGTTTACAGATTAAAAATAAAGTTTCAACAGTGTGTACGTTAGAAATAAAGTTTCAGCTGTTTGTATGTTAAAAGTAAAGTTTCAACAGTGTTTACGTTAGAAATAAAGTTTTAGTCGTTTGCGCGTTAGAAATAAAATAAAGTTTCAACCGTTTGCAAGTTCAAAATAAAGTTTCAACAGTGTGTATGTTAGAAATGGAGTTTTATCGGTTTGTAAATTAAGATCATAAGATTTACTAGTTTGCAAGTTAGACTAAGCGTTCTACTATTTGTAAATGAAAGATATACTTTCAACAGTTTACAGATTAAAAGTAAAGTTTCAACAGTGTGTACGTTAGAAATAAAGTTATATCTGTTTGTAAAAACAAGATTGCGGGATTCAATAGTTTGTAAGTTAGACTAAGCGTTCTACTATTTGTAAATGAAAGATATAGTTTCAACAATTTACAGATTAAAAAATAAAGTTTCAACAGTGTGTATGTCAAAAATAAAGTTTAGGCTGTTTGTGTGTTAGAAATAGAACAAAGTTTCAACAGTTTACAGATTAAAAAAAGTTTCAACAGTGCGTACGTTAGAAATAAAGTTTCAGCTGTTTGTATGTTAAAAATAAAGTTTCAACAGTGTTTACGTTAGAAATAAAGTTTTATGTATTTTTAAAATGAGATTGTAGGATTTACTAGTTTGCAAGTTAGACTAAGCGTTCTACTATTTGTGAGCGAAAGATATAGTTCCAACAGTTTACAGATTAAAAATAAAGTTTCAACAGTGTGTACGTTAGAAATAAAGTTTCAGCTGTTTGTATGTTAAAAGTAAAGTTTCAACAGTGTTTACGTTAGAAATAAAGTTTTAGTCGTTTGCGCGTTAGAAATAAAATAAAGTTTCAACCGTTTGCAAGTTCAAAATAAAGTTTCAACAGTGTGTATGTTAGAAATGGAGTTTTATCGGTTTGTAAATTAAGATCATAAGATTTACTAGTTTGCAAGTTAGACTAAGCGTTCTACTATTTGTAAATGAAAGATATACTTTCAACAGTTTACAGATTAAAAGTAAAGTTTCAACAGTGTGTACGTTAGAAATAAAGTTATATCTGTTTGTAAAAACAAGATTGCGGGATTCAATAGTTTGTAAGTTAGACTAAGCGTTCTACTATTTGTAAATGAAAGATATAGTTTCAACAATTTACAGATTAAAAAATAAAGTTTCAACAGTGTGTATGTTAAAAATAAAGTTTAGGCTGTTTGTGTGTTAGAAATAGAACAAAGTTTCAACAGTTTACAGATGAGAAAAAGTTTCAACAGTGCGTACGTTAGAAATAAAGTTCCAGCTGTTTGTATGTTAAAAATAAAGTTTCAACAGTGTTTACGTTAGAAATAAAGTTTTATGTGTTTGTAAAATGAGATTGTAGGATTTACTAGTTTGCAAGTTAGACTAAGCGTTCTACTATTTGTGACCGAAAGATATAGTTCCAACAGTTTACAGATTAAAAGTAAAGTTTCAACAGTGTGTACGTTAGAAATAAAGTTATATCTGTTTGTAAAAACAAGATTGCGGGATTCAATAGTTTGTAAGTTAGACTAAGCGTTCTACTATTTGTAAATGAAAGATATAGTTTCAACAATTTACAGATTAAAAAATAAAGTTTCAACAGTGTGTATGTCAAAAATAAAGTTTAGGCTGTTTGTGTGTTAGAAATAGAACAAAGTTTCAACAGTTTACAGATTAAAAAAAAGTTTCAACAGTGCGTACGTTAGAAATAAAGTTTCAGCTGTTTGTATGTTAAAAATAAAGTTTCAACAGTGTTTACGTTAGAAATAAAGTTTTATGTGTTTGTAAAATGAGATTGTAGGATTTACTAGTTTGCAAGTTAGACTAAGCGTTCTACTATTTGTGACCGAAAGATATAGTTCCAACAGTTTACAGATTAAAAATAAAGTTTCAACAGTGTGTACGTTAGAAATAAAGTTTCAGCTGTTTGTATGTTAAAAGTAAAGTTTCAACAGTGTTTACGTTAGAAATAAAGTTTTAGTCGTTTGCGCGTTAGAAATAAAATAAAGTTTCAACCGTTTGCAAGTTCAAAATAAAGTTTCAACAGTGTGTATGTTAGAAATGGAGTTTTATCGGTTTGTAAATTAAGATCATAAGATTTACTAGTTTGCAAGTTAGACTAAGCGTTCTACTATTTGTAAATGAAAGATATACTTTCAACAGTTTACAGATTAAAAGTAAAGTTTCAACAGTGTGTACGTTAGAAATAAAGTTATATCTGTTTGTAAAAACAAGATTGCGGGATTCAATAGTTTGTAAGTTAGACTAAGCGTTCTACTATTTGTAAATGAAAGATATAGTTTCAACAATTTACAGATTAAAAAATAAAGTTTCAACAGTGTGTATGTCAAAAATAAAGTTTAGGCTGTTTGTGTGTTAGAAATAGAACAAAGTTTCAACAGTTTACAGATTAAAAAAAGTTTCAACAGTGCGTACGTTAGAAATAAAGTTTCAGCTGTTTGTATGTTAAAAATAAAGTTTCAACAGTGTTTACGTTAGAAATAAAGTTTTATGTGTTTGTAAAATGAGATTGTAGGATTTACTAGTTTGCAAGTTAGACTAAGCGTTCTACTATTTGTGAGCGAAAGATATAGTTCCAACAGTTTACAGATTAAAAATAAAGTTTCAACAGTGTGTACGTTAGAAATAAAGTTTCAGCTGTTTGTATGTTAAAAGTAAAGTTTCAACAGTGTTTACGTTAGAAATAAAGTTTTAGTCGTTTGCGCGTTAGAAATAAAATAAAGTTTCAACCGTTTGCAAGTTCAAAATAAAGTTTCAACAGTGTGTATGTTAGAAATGGAGTTTTATCGGTTTGTAAATTAAGATCATAAGATTTACTAGTTTGCAAGTTAGACTAAGCGTTCTACTATTTGTAAATGAAAGATATACTTTCAACAGTTTACAGATTAAAAGTAAAGTTTCAACAGTGTGTACGTTAGAAATAAAGTTATATCTGTTTGTAAAAACAAGATTGCGGGATTCAATAGTTTGTAAGTTAGACTAAGCGTTCTACTATTTGTAAATGAAAGATATAGTTTCAACAATTTACAGATTAAAAAATAAAGTTTCAACAGTGTGTATGTCAAAAATAAAGTTTAGGCTGTTTGTGTGTTAGAAATAGAACAAAGTTTCAACAGTTTACAGATTAAAAAAAGTTTCAACAGTGCGTACGTTAGAAATAAAGTTTCAGCTGTTTGTATGTTAAAAATAAAGTTTCAACAGTGTTTACGTTAGAAATAAAGTTTTATGTATTTGTAAAATGAGATTGTAGGATTTACTAGTTTGCAAGTTAGACTAAGCGTTCTACTATTTGTGAGCGAAAGATATAGTTCCAACAGTTTACAGATTAAAAATAAAGTTTCAACAGTGTGTACGTTAGAAATAAAGTTTCAGCTGTTTGTATGTTAAAAGTAAAGTTTCAACAGTGTTTACGTTAGAAATAAAGTTTTAGTCGTTTGCGCGTTAGAAATAAAATAAAGTTTCAACCGTTTGCAAGTTCAAAATAAAGTTTCAACAGTGTGTATGTTAGAAATGGAGTTTTATCGGTTTGTAAATTAAGATCATAAGATTTACTAGTTTGCAAGTTAGACTAAGCGTTCTACTATTTGTAAATGAAAGATATACTTTCAACAGTTTACAGATTAAAAGTAAAGTTTCAACAGTGTGTACGTTAGAAATAAAGTTATATCTGTTTGTAAAAACAAGATTGCGGGATTCAATAGTTTGTAAGTTAGACTAAGCGTTCTACTATTTGTAAATGAAAGATATAGTTTCAACAATTTACAGATTAAAAAATAAAGTTTCAACAGTGTGTATGTTAAAAATAAAGTTTAGGCTGTTTGTGTGTTAGAAATAGAACAAAGTTTCAACAGTTTACAGATGAAAAAAAGTTTCAACAGTGCGTACGTTAGAAATAAAGTTTCAGCTGTTTGTATGTTAAAAATAAAGTTTCAACAGTGTTTACGTTAGAAATAAAGTTTTATGTGTTTGTAAAATGAGATTGTAGGATTTACTAGTTTGCAAGTTAGACTAAGCGTTCTACTATTTGTGAGCGAAAGATATAGTTCCAACAGTTTACAGATTAAAAATAAAGTTTCAACAGTGTGTACGTTAGAAATAAAGTTTCAGCTGTTTGTATGTTAAAAGTAAAGTTTCAACAGTGTTTACGTTAGAAATAAAGTTTTAGTCGTTTGCGCGTTAGAAATAAAATAAAGTTTCAACCGTTTGCAAGTTCAAAATAAAGTTTCAACAGTGTATATGTTACAAATGGAGTTTTATCGGTTTGTAAATTAAGATCATAAGATTTACTAGTTTGCAAGTTAGACTAAGCGTTCTACTATTTGTAAATGAAAGATATACTTTCAACAGTTTACTGATTAAAAGTAAAGTTTCAACAGTGTGTACGTTAGAAATAAAGTTATATCTGTTTGTAAAAACAAGATTGCGGGATTCAATAGTTTGTAAGTTAGACTAAGCGTTCTACTATTTGTACTGTAAATGAAAGATATAGTTTCAACAGTTTACAGATTAAAAAATAAAGTTTCAATAGTGTGTATGTTAAAAATAAAGTTTAAGCTGTTTGTGTGTTAGAAATAGAATAAAGTTTCAACAGTTTGTACATTAAAAATAAAGTTTCAACAGTGTGTACGTTAGAAATAAAGTTTTATCTGTTTGTAAAATGAGATTGTAGGATTTACTAGTTTGCAGGTTAGACTAAGCGTTCTACTATTTGTAAATGAAAGATATAGTTTCAACAGTTTACAGATTAAAAATAAAGTTTCAACAGTGTGTACGTTAGAAATAAAGTTTTAGTCGTTTGCGCGTTAGAAATAAAATAAGTTTTAAACATTTACAAGTTCAAAATAAAGTTTCAATAGTGTTCAATAATTTTTTTTGTCTGTCTACATGTTAGAAACAAAATGAAGTTTTAACAGTGTGTACGTTAGAAATAAAGTTTTATCTGTTTGTATATTAGAAATAAAGTTTTAGCTGCTTGTATGTTAGAAATAAAGGTATAACAGTTTATATGCTAGAAAGAAAGGTATAACTGTTTGTAAAATAAGATCATAAGATTTACTAGTTTGCAAGTTAGACTAAGCGTTCTACTATTTGTAAATTAAAAATAAAATTATAACGGTTCACAAGTTAAAGCGTTGATGCGATGATCAACAATTAATAAGCTGAGAAGCTTTAGATTCACTTTAACATTACCATATGTTTACAGATAGAAATGTATCACAGCAAAGCTACTTCATGAGTTAGTTTGCCAGGAGTGTATCATCTCAAACTTTTACTCCGTTGTTGAAATTTCAGTTTTGTACATATTTGAAGTATCATCATTGCGGTTTGTTCTTGATGTGTTTACGATGGACGCACATATGAGTCGTATGACACTATGGTTGTATCTTATACGTTTCGACAAAGCCTGAGCGAAGTAAATAAAAATCCAAGTTGAAAATCTCTTAGGTTGTATTATCAAATATCTTAGTATTATACAAAGTTGAGAATGTAAGTTGATCATTTTATCGGAATGTTGTTTTAAAATGAAAGTAAGAACTTCATCGTATGAGTATTCAAAGTATGTTTTGTAAATCAAATGTGTATAGTACTGACTTGATAGAATCAAACTTGACAAACGCGTTTCAGCAAAGTCTCATCAATCAATTTCCTTCTTTGAGCCACACTCATGAATACAATGTAGCAGACAAGCTCGTTGTGGGGAAGGGTGTGGGCATACACCAATGGTTGAATGTAGGTCGTAAGCATATCATCATTCATCATGAGTTGGAAGCCTATCACTGAGGGCAGCTCGACATACGTCCTTAGAGTCACCTAAACAATGTCCTCCATGCTCTGGGAAACTACCTGCGCCATCGGCTGAATCTCTCCTCTCGTCGTCAAAAGAATGTACATAGCTCATGCACTCCAACTCTCTCAGTGCTGTAGGCGTATTTTATACCACCCACCCCTACGCTCCTCTGGTGTTAACTTTCGTTTAGCAAAAAAGTCGTCATGAAATTTCAACGACAGAGTAAAAGTTTGAGATGATACACTCCTGGCAAACTAACTCATGAAGTAGCTTTGCTGTGATACATTTCTATCTGTAAACATATGGTAATGTTAAAGTGAATCTAAAACTTTTCAGCTTATTAATTGTTCATCGTTGCATCAACGCTTTAACTCGTGAACAGTTATAATTTTATTTTAATTTACACTTAGTCTAACTTGTAAACTAGTAAATCTTGCGATCTTATTTTTACAAACAGTTATACCTTTATTTCTAACATACACACTATTGAAACTTTATTTCTAACTTGTAAACTGGTGAAACTTTATTTTTTATCTTGCAAACAGCTAAAACTTTATTTCTAACGTACACACTATTGAAACTTTGTTCCTAACTTGTACACTGGTGAAACTTTATTTTTTATCTTGTAAACTGTTGAAACTCTATTTTGTTTCCAACATGCAAACAGATAAAGCTTTATTTTTAACATATACACTATTGAAACTTTATTTCTAACTTGTAGACGGTTGAAACTTTATTTCGATATACAAACAGCTAACACTTTATTTCTAACGCATACACTATTGAAACTTTATTTTTAACTTGTAAACTGGTGAAACTTTATTTTTTATCTTGCAAGCAGCTAAAACTTTATTTCAAACGTACACACTATTGAAACTTTATTTTTAACTTGTAAACTGGTGAAACTTTATTTTTTTCTAACATGCAAACAGATAAAGCTTTATTTCTAACATATACACTATTGAAACTTTGTTTCTAACTTGTACACTGGTGAAACTTTATTTTTAACTTGTAAACTGATGAAACTTTCTTTTAACATACAAACAGATAAAACAGAGCGATTTTCATAAACATTCTAACTCTGAAAGTAAGTTACAAGACAATCTACACCTTGTAAAACTAGTGGACTACACTAACGCTTATATTTTATGACACTTGTGTTTCGTAAAACTTCAATCATCAAACTTTACTTTTACAAACGTTTGAGGTAAAACTAGTTGACTACACTAACGCTTACATTTTATGACACTTGTGTTTCATAAAACGTCATGACCAAACTTTTCTAACTATACATCAACCTGTGTAGCAGTAAAACTTTTACAAACCATGACACACTTTCTAACGACACTCACGAATAAACGTCATGATCAAACTTTCTAACTATACATCAACCTGTGCACCAGTAAAACTTTTACATACCATGATACACTTTCTGACGACACTCACGAATAAACGTCATGATCAAACTTTATTTTCTCAAACATGTGTCACGGTAAACGATTTGACTAAACTTTGCTTTTGCAAACCATGATACACTTTCTGACGACACTCACCAATACAACTTCAATGATCAAGCTTTCTAACTATACATCAAGCTGTGCTGCAGTAAAACTTTTGTACAACATGATACACTTTCTGACTAAACTTGGAAATAAACCTTAGATGATTAAACTTTATTTTCACAAACGTGCGTCGCAGTAAACTATTTGGCTAAACTTTGCTTTTGCAAACCATGATACACTTTCTGACGACACTGACAAGAGCTTGTTCACTAGCGAAGAGAGAAGTCTGTGATGTGTTGCGTGTGGCGCATGAATGTCCTCCCGTTTCATCCCTTCATCATTTCGTCTCCGTGATAGAGACAGTTCTTAAAAGAACTGATGGTTCATTCTCGCATGGTTGGTCAACTATCGGGAGACAAGTGCAATGGAGATTTTATGAGGTAATCTGTGGCAGATAGCTAAATGTCGCCCTGGCGGTCAGAGTACAACGTTGAGACGAAAGGCAACCACTTGCAAACATGACGCAGAGAGGTTTCACAAGGATTACCATTGCCCACGTCCCGTGCAGTACTCATCGCTACGGACTTCACCGCTGTCTTGAAAGAACGCCCACTCACAGGAAGTATCACACCGAAAATCTCCGTGACTTGCACCATCCATGACTTGATCGCCAGACATGAAAACCTGTAGAGTTGGTAAGAGGTTGACAGACTTTGAGCAGCTTGATAGCAAGCCGTAGAGAGCTTGATTCACCAGCGTTTTGCAATGGAGATGTTTAGAAGCCACCCATGACAAGATAGCTAAGACTCAACCGATTGGCGTTCAAAGTGCTACGTTGAGAACTGTGTCAAATGCCCAACATGAGACATGAGTTGCCCCAGCGGTTTCGGTCTAAAATATGACACACTCCCTTGCCACACTTATCACTACGGCATCGTCCGCCGTCCCGAAGGAACACCCTGTCAGTGGAATATTACAGCAAAACTCTCCGTGTCTTGCTCGCTTTCAGTGAAAAGCCGCTTATACCATGAGAAGACTGGCTCAGACATGAAAACCTGTAGAGTTGGTGAGAGGTTGACAGACTTTGAACAGCTCGATAGCAAGCCGTAGAGAGCTTGATTCACAAGCGTTTTGCAATGGAGATGTTTAGAGGCCACCCATGACAAGATAGCTAAGACTCAACCGATTGGCGTTCAAAGTGCTACGTTGAGAACTGTGTCAAATGCCCAACATGAGACATGAGTTGCCCCAGCGGTTTCGGTCTAAAATATGACGCACTCTCTTGCCACACTTATCACTACGGCATCGTCCGCCGTCCCGAAGGAACACCCTGTCAGTGGAATATTACAGCAAAACTCTCCGTGTCTTGCTCGCTTTCAGTGAAAAGCCGCTTATACCATGAGAAGACTGTCTCAGACATGAAAACCTGTAGAGTTGGTGAGAGGTTGACAGACTTTGAGCAGCTCGATAGCAAGCCGTAGAGAGCTTGATTCACAAGCGTTTTGCAATGGAGATGTTTAGAGGCCACCCATGACAAGATAGCTAAGACTCAACCGATTGGCGTTCAAAGTGCTACGTTGAGAACTGTGTCAAATGCCCAACATGAGACATGAGTTGCCCCAGCGGTTTCGGTCTAAAATATGACACACTCCCTTGCCACACTTATCACTACGGCATCGTCCGCCGTCCCGAAGGAACACCCTGTCAGTGGAATATTACAGCAAAACTCTCCGTGTCTTGCTCACTTTCAGTGAAAAGCCGCTTATACCATGAGAAGACTGGCTCAGACATCATTAAAAATGCTTTCATTGACTTCAGCAGGGTCAAAACCCCCAGAAAACCTCCAAAACTAGTGAATTTAATTTTTTCAACTTTTTAGCACTACTTATGAAATTTTATAAGTAGTTTATTACTTAGGGCAGGTCAATAGCGACCGAACCTTTTTTGAATCAAGTCAAACGCACTTGTAGAAGCAAAGTTACAAGCCATTAAAGTTTTGGAGTCTTTTATGGCCTGGAGACGAAGGCCATCTCCTGACGAACCTCTAAGTCTGACGCCTTAGCTGACTTCAGCAATGAAATTTTCTTAGTCGGTTTCTCACAGAAACCCGGAATTTGGAATGTCCGAAGTTAT
Source organism: Prostheceraeus crozeri (assembly GCA_907163375.1). Classification (NCBI taxonomy): domain Eukaryota; kingdom Metazoa; phylum Platyhelminthes; order Polycladida; family Euryleptidae; genus Prostheceraeus; species Prostheceraeus crozeri. Next base: position 78,418 of record CAJQUW010005188.1, read on the forward strand.
CATCGGAGCTCAGAGAGACGACCTACCTTTGACAATCGCTCTCCTCTAAATGAAAAGTCTCGGTCGGTTTCCGCTTATATAGTGTGTGGCGATCAGCTGATGACGTAATACCCGTCATCCAAAAACTTAAAACGCTTCTATCACCGATTCTGGAGGATCGATTGAGCTGGAAATACACCATTTCAATGTAGAATTTGACGCTGAATCCAAATCTGTCCTCCGTTTTCCCATCCGATGCTTCGTTTTGGCTCTACAGCCCTCAGCCATCGCAAAAATTCTAACGTTTTTTCGAAAAAATTTTGTGAAGAAAACTTTTTTCTCTTCGATTGACTTGAAACTCACCATGTTGATAGAGAATTTGACGCTGAATCCAAATCTGAAATCCGTTTTCCCATCCGATGCTTCGTTTTGGCTCTACAGCGCAAAACGTCCAAAATTCTAACTCTGTCGTTTTTCGCCAATCTCCCAAAATCTTAAATGGCGTCTCACATCTAAACGAAGACAGATATGAACAAGCCGTTTCTTTCAGTGGATTTGTCTCACTCTTACCTTTCAAACGAGCTATTGCACGACTTTCTACGATCACTAGAAGCAAAATTGGAAGTTTGTTGCCGGAGGGGGGACGTCAGCGAAAATTTTTTCTCTCCGATTGCTTTCAAATTCACCATACAGATGCAGAATTTCACGCTGAATCCGAATCTGGCCTCCGTTTTCCCATCCGATGGTTCGTTTTGGCGCTACACACCAAAATGTCCCAAATTCTAACTCTGTCGTTTTTCGCCAATCTCCCAAAATCTTAAATGGCGTCTCACATCTAAACGAAGACAGATATGAACAAGCCGTTTCTTTCAGTGGATTTGTCTCACTCTTACCTTTCAAACGAGCTATTGCACGACTTTCTACGATCACTAGAAGCAAAATTGGAAGTTTGTGCCGGGGGGGGGACGTCAGCGAAAATTTTTTCTCTCCGATTGCTTTCAAATTCACCATACAGATGCAGAATTTCACGCTGAATCCGAATCTGACATCCGTTTTACCCATCCGATGCTTCGTTTTGGCGCTACAGCCCAAACCAACCCTCATTTGCCGTTAACTCTGTCGTTTTTCCGAAAAATGGTGAAAATTTTTTCTCGCCGATTGACTGGAAATCACACCACAGATGCAGAATTTGACGCTGAGTCCAAAAATCACATTTGCAAAGTCCTCCGAGCACTGCCTCCACTCGAAACATCCCATTTTCACCCCAAAATTCATGTTCACACAGCACCAAGTCAAAACCTGGCGGTCGCCCAAGTCCACCACGACACTCTGTCGTTTTATCGAAGGGAGGGGGGTGGCGCTGGTCGGGTGTTCACCCAACGTTTGACGAGAAACACGATGGGAGCGGCCGCGCAGCCTGGCCGGCACACCACGACAGAGCGCAACCTCTGGCTCACGTTCCAGAGGGGGGGCGCGGCGGTCGGGTGTTCGCCGTTTTATTACTACTCATGTTGTATCTTTAGTTATGCAATCATAAATAGCAAAATTGTGGACGAACATTTTTGTAAGGTAATACACTGCTGACGCTTTTAGAGACAGATAAACTAGAACTGCTTGGAGATCCATCGTTAGCATTCGGATATTTGTGTTATTTGAAGCAATCTCCTTATCTTTTATTTTCTCAATCTGTGCCTTTTCCTTTTTAGCCCTATGTGCAAGATAGTCATTTTCCGATAAATTTCCTTCTTTGAAGGCAACAAAGGTATCGCACTGATCTTTCCTAGGATGGAATATGGCCAAGTTTGCACCATGAAATTCATCCATAAACACTTGACGAGATACAATAAGATTTCCCATATTTTTGCAGTGGTTCACATAGCTATTGTAAAGATGCAGGTGGCTAGTAAATATAGGTTCTAAGTATTTCTTATTGGTCGACTTTCGACAATAATGTGATGGAACTGATGGTAAACTGCTCAGGAATTCCCTGACGTTGGAGCGGCCAAGAGAAGAAGGACTTTGTATTATTGAAACATCAGAAGTGGAAACAACGATCTCATCGAGTCTCGTCTTTGAATACGTTCTTACGAAATAGTCTGTCAAACCAGTCGTATTCAAAAACATTTTCTTGCAAACTGACACTAGTTGGCCATTAATTTTTAGATGATATTCGCTAGAAAACTTTTTACGCAGGATATCATTTGAGGATACCTTGTTGACAGAAACTAATGAACGTACAAAAACCTTTTTTGTTCCCAATTCATGGACCAAACATCCTCAAAGACAGCATCTCTGGCCTCATCAGGAATACTTGAGCAGCGTAAAGACCGGCAAGAACAGCGACTTTTTAAAAAATCTAGCACATTTTACGTCTGGGTCACGATCGCTGCGATGTCGGGAAAGTGGTTTATGAGATTGCTATTCTCTAGAAGCGACCGCACGAGCATAGTTTGTCATTCTTTGATTCATGGTTTTGTAGATACACGGTTATCGTCGGACAACTTTTAGTGCAAAGTTGAATTGTGCGATTAGAAAATTGGGAAATTTTCCGAAGTTCCCGTTAGCTTTTAGACTTAACCCTGTGGGAACGCATCTTGCTAATATCAACAGATTATCTGGCGAGGTAGCGATTTTGTGGATAATTTTTTTAAAGGTTCATTTTCGTGTAAAAACTATCTCCGCATGTGAAAATGGTCATCATTTATCCAAAAACATGTGTAAAATTAAAAAACGGCAGGTGGCAAAAAAGTTGCTATGATTAGTTGGTAGATATTTGTTTACTAATGCGAGCTGATTTTTCGCCTGCCGGCGAAATCGTGGATATTGTAGCAACCAATTAGTGGTAAGTAGTAATGTTCGTATATTATTACTTTCACATGAAAATATATTGTATACTCAGTCTGATCTGATAAAAAGGGATCTTTTTTTTAATTCACGAAGGCTTAAACTAAAAAAAGTATTTATCTTCCATAAATGTCGCAGTAAATACTATGATATTATTCAAATATTTGTCATTGTTGTAAATTGTTGAATGTCAAGAGATGTTATGAATATTGATATATGCGGATTCTCTATCAAAGAATAATAGTCTGCACTTATTTCTTAGATAGATTAGCCATATGTGGGGGATAGTGAGGAGGTGAGGTAGAAAATAGAGCCTCGGGTGTAGAGGCGGATTACTAAAGAAAATAAGAGAGAAAATGAAAGGTGACATATAGAGTGCGAATTGTCGCCGGCGAACTTCGCCAGCGAATATCCGGCAAATATGACTGAACTTTAGCATGATATTCTGCAGCTGACATTCGCCAGTTTTTCGCAAGATTCGTTCCCACAGGGAATATCATAATACATTGTGTAAAAGTTTAGAAAGTGCAAAAAAACGAATTTTGAAAATTTTGTAGATACACGGCTTTCGTCGGACAACGACGATATATAATACAGTAGTCTCAGCAATAATAATTAAATTTTACTCGCGACTGGCGATCAATGTCATTTGCCACAGATTCCAGGATAACAAAACATTCGGAGTATGTAAGCCTCTAATTATGATAAATTATCTTAGGCGTGAGGAAGCAATCTGACTCGGATAGAATTCAAGAGCGAAGAAATTTGCAACAAATTAATTGATATCAGATGATGCTATCGTTTTATTGACAACAAAATCATTTTTCTTTTATTTTTTGTGATTTCATGAAGCTTCAAAATTTAAATCATATTCGTGACTAAATAATTAAATTATTAAATAATTTCGTGAAAATATAAATAATACAGCATACTGTAGTTAATTCACTTAAACCTAGGCAATAAAAGGAGTATAAACATCTCACCTGTAAGCTCTGTCAATTGATGATAAATCATCCAAAAACATTTTGTGGTCAGAATCCATCAAACTATTGTCTTGCTGTTGCATCCCCAGAAGGCATGGTAGATTCAACCAAACGTCAATATATTATCATAAGCAGTGACATATCACAAGTAATGCACTGTCTTTTAAATTCAAACATAGTAGTATAGCAACATCTAAGATATAAGAAGTGCTATGTCAAGAGGAACACTATAGTGATATAACTATGACATCTGTACTACCACAGAAAATGTAGCACGAGGCGAAGCCGAGTGCTACATCTTTCTATGGTAGTACAGATGGAGTAGTTATATCACTATTATCAAACGATCAAGAAATGTCAATGAACTCTATGGACCAGTGACGATATAGACAATCTGCTAAGAACACAAACGTGGTTGGCTTTCCATGGCATCCAAAGTCCTAGTAGATAGCCTATCCAATATTGATGTCATGCATTTCCATAGAAATTAACAATACCATAGAAAGTACTATTATCTACTTCTATGTGCATTTCCTTCATTTGAATTTCAAGTGAACCGATATTTAACTGGCATTTGCATGAGGTGTAGCCTTATTATCTATACCCAAGATATCATCTAAGCTTACTTGCAATTTGGGTGCATTGTAGGGTAAAAAAATGTAGCACGGTAGCCCATTGGATTACATGTATTTTGATTCATAGAAATTCCGTTCTACATTAGAAAATGTAGAACGCATAGTTCAACATAGTGGAGATAGGAAGGGAGTTTGATAATAGGTCATAGACTGTCAATCAGGCAAGATATCAACACACAAGTTGTTAGATATCTCTACAACATAACACATCGCCCCTCTATAGTTAGTAATTGTAATTGCAACTATATTTTCTGATAAGCAATTTAAAGTTGTGGCCAATAACATTTGATAACCATGTAGGCCTAATGGATAAGCAATTGCCGTTAAGTTAGCGCTTGGCTCTTCACACTTCAATGTATTCGTCAACGTTACGTTTTTAATAATCCATTGATGAGGCGCTTCGAATAAAGGACGAGACTTAGATTTGAGCTTGTCATTTGCCAAAGCTGACAATCTTAGAGTGCATGACCAAATTGAAGATGAGTATTCGGGAAGTAAGCCTACACAATACCGGGAGAGATCTTTAGTCAATTTCTCACTACAGCCACTGGTTAACTCTCCCGGGATTAATTTGTTCTGGAAGAATTATTCTCATCTGACCACAATTGTTATTCACAGCATTAGCAAATTAGCAAGGTAAAAAGGCATATAAAAGGTTCTTCAACCTCGCAATCCTGAGCTTAGGATTTTGGAATCCAATCAATGTTGCATATTGAGGAAATAGTTGTGATTTTGATTACGGTATCGTAGCCATTACAGCTGACATGCTTAGGCTATATTTTGTCAATCTCGATCGTGGGTCAGAGCTTGAAAAGTCGGGATTTTGTAGGCAATCAAGCTCTAAATCCGGGTCTTCACTCTGCCAATCCCGAATCTTAGGAAATTGCAGATTAAAAGTGCAAAGACCAAGAATTCGCTACTGTACCCTCTTACTCTCAACATTTGTCGTTATCAATTTGTGCATAAAGCAGAATAAACGGTAAGTCGACTTGTCGATTGCGATGTATTGTCAGTAAAATGACTTTTGGCAATTCCGACTCTGCTATTCCCACATCCCGCAGTATCCCATATCATTAACACACATGTGCCCTATACAGTGATTGTACATTGCAATCACATCGCAAATCTAAATACTACATATGCCTGTCGTATTTTTTATATTTCTCGGATGTTTTATTACGATATTTTAATACATGACTTCACTTTATGAAAGCCATTACATCCTACCAATGTGAATTTTTGGTTTGTGATCAGTCTGCATCAGGGATGCGGAGTCCTATCATTTTGATAGGACTCCGACTCCGGGTGGCAAGTATAGGCTATATAGTCTAGTTTTTGAAAAAAACTGGTAACCTGCATCATAGATCAATATAGGCTTACCTGAACCTATCTTTAGTGATCATTGCTGCATCAATTATCAATCATTTTCGATGAAAGTTTATCAGATGCCAAAATCCTTCATCCTTCTCCAAAAAGATATTAGTACACTTTCGATTTTAGTATATGCGATTTGGAGGAGCCATCACACACGATTAATGTGAGGAATATTCTCAGACCAACTAGCATTTCATTTTTGTCTCTGATGTGATCTTTGGTGCGCAGGTGTGATCGAGGTAGGAAGGCTTGTCTTCTCAATAAAATCATCAAGTGAAAAGAAAATCCTTTTTTCACTATCACAGTTCATTCCATCAACTATTACAAGCTTTGCATGCACTGCTGTCTCTGTACTTTTGTTTGACAGAGAAAGTTGACATCAAGACAGTGACAGCTATGCACGAGGACAAATAATTTCTTTGTATTATGTTTCTGGTCTGGTTATAGCCTAGGCCGGAGTCCTATCATTTGATAGGACTCCGACTCCGCATCCCTGGTCTGCATGATAACGGCCAATGTGTCTTGCCCGAAATTAATTGCATCTATCAACAATTGAATGATTAGCTTGCTATCAAAACGCTTGACTCTTTCCGTCACTCATGAAATGAGAAATTTTTAGTTTGTAGAATAGCTATGTTAAACGTAATTCAAGTAGAAATTCATAATTTTCATTTCGCGCGTCATAACGTGACCCGCCCGAATCGCATCGAATAGTATTTAACTCTTTATACGCACAACAACAATACGACCATGTACGAAACGTGAAGAAGTTGTTACTCAAAAGTTGCAAAAAGTAAGTTTTTCATAAATGTATATTAAAAAGGCAACATTCAATATATTGCACCACGATGCACACACAACCCCATCGCGGGCTAAAAAATTAAGGCGAAATCCATAAGGAAGCATTAGTGAAAATTTTCACTGATATCCGAGCTCGGTTATGTGGGGTCAGTCCGTAAAGATCACCAACCTCTGCAGCCGTGGCCATTGACAACAATCAAAAGGTGCTCGGTTTTCAAGGTAATACAAACATTTACGCTGTACCCTTGTTAATCTATATTCAATCATTATCGCTTAAAAGACAATCAACATCAAAATTGCAGCTTCCTTCTAATGAATGTCCAGTAACACGGATTGAGGTTTGCTGATGTCGAAAGTCAGAAAATCATGTATCGACATCATTTTGTGAAGATAGTAGATACGTCAATTGCCAATTCAAATGATAATGTAAAATTTCATTCTCCAATAATTTTTTGCATGTTTCGCAACGCTTATATACATGTAAAATGCTTCGTTCATCAATGTCACAAGTGTTCTTGCCACTGACTTCTCTCTTCATCTGAAGTCAAACCATTAGCTTTAACAAACAATGACAGTTCTTCTCGAGAGTCAAATAGCATGACACGGAAAGGGGACCCTGGAACATGATTGCCAGACCAAGTAACATTAATCCAATACTCTCCTGGTTCTGTTGGATCATATCGACATAGAATGTTTCGATCTTTTCGCGTCTCTCTTTCCATTTCGACTCTAAATGCCCCTCGAGGACCCCTAACTCGAACAGTCAATTGACCAGCACCGGCCCCACGAGTTTCGACAAGAAATCGAGATTGAAAGTTACTGAGAATACCATTTTGAATACCAGGTCCGAATACACGAACACAACTGGCATCGGGAGGGTTGGAGACACGTGAAATGAAGGGAGAACCATGAACATGCTCACCTCCAAATTTGATCTGAAAAAAATTAGAGCTTCATAATGGAGCAAACAACTTTCAATTTCTTGTTAATTGCTGGTTATCGTTTCGGCATATTTCTTCTGTAGACTAGCCTACGTATTGTAGGCCACTTTTTCTTATAAAAACACCGCTGTCCAGTAACCCCGGTTTCTCCGGGGTTCCAAAGGTTCTACCCGAACCCGATAAAGAGTTGTATAAAAACTTCATTCTAGGTTAAAATCGATCTATTTAAGCAGCGTAGGTATTCTTCAGGAAGGGCAATCTGCCAGATTTAATTATACTCTCCTCTAGGAGTAAACGCGTCAACGAGTAATTCGATAGAGTAGAAATAATGACAAAACCGCAAAAATATGATAAGAATTTGAAAGAGATATTAATTGAAATAATTAACATGCACACCATACTTAAGATTGTGGTTATTACAGATAATTGATATATTTTCTGCAGTATTAATTAAGTACACACTGTAGAGATATGTTCATAGCTTTATCATAACAGAGAAATGTCACTTTAATTTCACTTTGGCATTGAATTAAGTTAGCATGATCCTTTTCATGATGAGATATTTACATCAAAAGAAAGTAAAAAAACATAAAACCATATTGTCTATAACCCTGGTTTTGATCAGCATTCGTACCATAGGCCTACATTGCCGTAGACGGTAGAGTGCATTTCACGGCTGATACTTAACAGCAGCATCGAGAGCAGAAGATAGAAAGCTTACTCCTTTTTTGACACTGATGTGTGAGTTTTTTTATGCATCCAATGAATGAGTGTCGGAACATGAAACGACATGGACTATTGAAACAAGTAACCATCCAAGCACTTCTAAAGATTTTGAACAATGCAAAAAGGCACAAGTGTTGATCAAATCAATTACCCAGACCATTGCATACATGCAAGAATACATTGTATCAACCTTGCTGAGAAAAATGTGCATAACGTCTGACAGATTTCCAAAATCTATGTGCACAAACCCGAAAAAACCTGAGTTTGGGCTTTTTTGGGTTTTCTCGGGTTTATGATAAAGACAGCAATTCAACCCGACTTCAAATTCAAAATTGTCTACCAGAACCCGCACTTTCGGACTTGGATCGGGTTTCGGGCAGAATCGCTGATCTTCATTGTCCAGGTTGCCGTGTACATGGATATCCATGGAGATCTCCATGGATGAATGAAGAAATTTTTTAGATATCCATGGATATCGAGGAGATTTTTTAAAATGTTTCGAAAATTGGTGCTGCAATGATTTCAAATGTATTATTCAATACACGTCTAATGAGGTGACACATGGATATCTAGAATCACCTCGATAAGTAGCTGAAATTGACAGTGTACAAGCTGTGGCCAATAGAGATGATCGAAGGTTGTCGAAAGTTGAAATTTATCATTGAGCTATTACAAATGATGAAAAATAACAAATTTGACGAAGCTATTCATCTTGAGTTAATGCTTTTTGTGTATATGCTGTCTTCAGCAAGTCAATCAGCTTATAATATTTCGTTTGACCAAAGCAGTCTATGCTTGATCTCCTCCTGAGTACCTTACAAAAGATCACACAGTGTTTGAATAAAGACAGCGACAGCCCAGGTAATAGCTCCTACTTGAATTTATGATTAGCAAAGCTAACAAACATGGAAAAGCATGTCGCACTTATGACTGATGAGGTGAACTGTAAATCTCTGTATACGAAAATAATATACGAACTGAAACCAAATTGAAACAAGCAATTGATACGAGATTCTCATATATTTACAGAGGTTTGGCATGTTTTCATACATATTGTCTTCGTAATGTCTATATGTGCTTGGTATGTATCGATCCGAACAGCTCCTTCTCTGATTGGATGATTGAAAACAGCATACTGCATTCTTTTAGGTATCCTGTCTTTGTTGTTTGGTATTGAACGGCTTACAGTGTATAAAACGTATTGAATATTCTCATGGTTCTATCTGCCTTTACGGCAAAATGTGCAGTATCTACGAGTTTTTGTGTTATGGTTTAATCTGTCGCGGGAAAATACAGATATCTTGCATCAATATATCCTGTAAACAATTTGAATGCCAAAAATCAACATGAGTGTTTGCTGTCTTGAGGTACTGAATTTATTGAGAGACGTAAACCTGAATATGATAGCTGCTTATGTCGACAATACCTCTGCAAATCGGCGATTTTTCATTGATGGTATCTTTGTAATGGCATTTTAAAAACTCTTATCATTGATCCAAAACACAGATCTGTTTAATTTTTTTCTGTTTGACCTTGCACACAACTTAAAGAACATCTACAACAACTTACAAACAAGAAAGTATTTCGCATGTCCTGCGATTTCTCCGTAAATTGAACACGAACTTACTGCATCCTTTGATGATATTCGGAGTCTTTATGAATTTGAGTCCGGCCAGCCTGATTTCACTAAATGCGCGTAAACTGAATCATGCAGCCACAAGTTGCACTTCAATGGATAAGATCTCCGTTAGACCTGTTGTTTCCGTATTTTGCGATTCATTCTTGCATGCTTTACGAAATTGCAGAAAATAAAGCACAGTCCTTGAAACTTTCTGTTTATCCATCCTCCAAAGACATGAACATTATTTGCTATGTGGAGCTGGTGTTAGTAGTAAGTAAATCTACACCACTGGACCGCGCAAGATGGCCGCCGTCGACCGACCTCCCCCCGTCAGACAAGGGCGTCGGCCCTAGTCCGCCGCCGGGTTGCTTCGACTCTGACTCCCCCCTGTCAGACGAGAGCGTCGGACCTAGTCCGCCACTGGATTGCTTCGAGTCCGACTCCCCCCCTCTGGACCGACGACGTAGCGAGAGGTGGTTCGTGGTGCGCTCTCCAGGCTGGCGTGGTGTGCCGGCCAGGTTGGAAGGGTGGAATTTCGGTGCGAGACCCCTCCCATCGTGTTTCTCGTCAAAAGATGGGTTAACAAAATTTTTCCATCCCCCCCCCGGCAGCGATCTTCTAATTTTGGTTCTAGTGGATGGATTTTGTCTTATAGATACTCATTTGAAAGAGGAGAAAAAACTGCTCAATGACATTTTTGTTGCGAGTCAATCGGATCAGCCGTTCAAAAGTTGGAGCTGTTACAAGATTTTAGGTCGGAGCTCACCTGAAAAAATCCTAAGTGTCAGAGTGACTTTGCATGGACAAAATTTTGAAAATTTTTCCAAACTGTCGCATTTCGACCTGGGACCTTTACCAAAACAGTTTTCATCAAATTTCACCGACGTCCCCCCCCTCGGCACCGATCTTCCAATTTCGGTTCTAGTGATCGTAGAAAGTCGTGCAATAGCTCGTTTGAAAGCTAAGAGTGAGACAAATTCACTGAAAGAAACGGCTTGTCCACATCTGTCTTCGTTTAGATGTGAGACGCCATTTAAGATTTGGGAGATTGGCGAAAAACGACAGAGTTAGAATTTCCCAAGAAACAGCTCCAGCGGGCGAACGAAGGCTCGGATTGGTAAACGGAGGCCAGATTTGGAATCAGCTTGATGTTATTGTCCAATGAGGATCATCATCCAATGACAATCAAGCATTTCTATATAAATAGCGAGCCTTCCACAGTGAGAATCATTCCATCGTTGAATCGCACGAGTGACGGACGCACATTTTCTCTCTCTCTCTATTCTATTATCCAACTAAAATGGTAAGTCGCTACTTCCCTCCCTCTCCTCCCTTGAACGTAAACTTAATACAATCTTTTTCATTTTCAGGCATCTACTCCATCTGCTGCACTACCTGTTTCTACTCCCTATAGAAAGATTTGGGATGGTAATCAAATTTGCCTACCATATCACATTGGTGCACTTATTATAAGAAGGAGGGAGATCATTCAACATCCATCACATGCGACGAGCTCGGAGAAGGTACTAGGGATATCATTTTCAAAGTGAATGGGCTATATTATGGTCGGCACAAGGATAATAAAATAGCCTCTCTCTCCATGCATATGGAATCCATCCTATATATTCCAAAACCACCCAACGTGGATGACATAATTGATCAAATCCTTAACAGCAGTGGTACGAAGCGCAAGTCGGAGAAGAATGCTGCCTCAAAACGCAAATCAAAGAAGGAGAATTACTAGTCCTTTCCTAACTCCACCCTATGACAATTCGCTTATGTGCTTTGAGTGTCGTAGACGTGGTCTTATTAGATACATTTTACTTCTTCGTTGCCATCATATCATTTGTGTATTTTGTCGTGAAAAGCATCGATGTAATTCTTCATTTTGTAATATGTTATAGAACGTTTCCTTAGATGTGTAAATTTCCGTTTTAGGCTTCTATCATCATTTTTATGGATTGTGAGGGTGAACCTGTACAGGAGCTCAGTGCTATTGCTGTGAACAATTGGACATATCAGATTGTTAGTGTCTATCATCAACATGCCAACTGCGATCCCAATGTTGATCAATGGGCGAGAAAACACATTCATGGACTTAATCTGAAATATTTGCAAGACTACGGCTTTTCTTGTGACAGTGCTCTTCTTATTGACTTTAAACGATGGTTAGCTGCTTTCAATGTTATACGCATCTTGTAATAATCCTGGTAAGGAGAGGAAAGTATTTCCCCATCTAATCATTGATGATATTTTGCTCCCGCCTTGGGATAGTAGAGTGAATCAACACTATCATGAAGTCACGAAACGTTTTAAGGATTTGTCTGTTCCTATTTTGTCTGTTCGTTGTAGTAGCTACGTTCATAACCAATGCTTCTTTCCTCCTTACCTCAACACTGCCAAAGTCCTGTATGGTTATCATTGCTCGCTGTATGATAGTTACCAGCTGTATCTATTTTATCTCTTTCAAACCATTGATTTATAATGCATGCTTGTTACAGTTATTCAATAAATGTTACTATGAGAAGAGTTGTTTTCATGCAATAGATGGGTTAGATAAAGGGCGATCATGTCTTTCTCAAATGACTGCGGAACATTACATTTTCATAGGCAAAGTTTAAAAGGAGCTGTTCAAGATTATGTGATAAATTTTCATAAAGATGAGACCGACATCGAAGCAGTGGTCGATGATGCTAGCACTCTATTTCTAGAGTTAATGAATACATTCTCTGATAGCATTGTCATGGCGCGATTAGTTGCGAAAATTAAGTTTAGTCATTTTGGAAAGGAAGAGGTGGAAAGTCGCTCTTTCCATTTTGCTTCTTATTCAATGGAAGTGGTAGATCACCCCGAAGAATTTTTTAAAAGACATATGATAAAAATTGCTGAACGTCTTAACGCATTTAACCATCATGGCAGCAGTCTAGTGATTGAAGCGATTTCAGATATTCACATTCAACTTTCTATAAAGAAAAATTGAAAATGCAGTGGTACTTGATTGTAGCACAACTGGTTTTCGAGCTATGCCTGCTCACTCTCGAAGTATACTCCTTCTGTACATGCGTCTATTATTTAGAAAAGGCTAGCAAATTCATATCTTCAAAAAGACTTGCTATAGACATCAGTAACGGTGAAACTATGTGTTGCGATGTATGTAAGCGAAAGGATGGAAATGAAAAGCGCATCTTCAAGAGATGTAAGCATGCTTTTTGTCAACGCTGTTTCATACGTAATTGCATTCAACTTTGCAAATGTAACCACAGTGATATTGCTCATTTCGAGTGTCACTTATGCCGCAATAGTTAGTACCTATGCAAATGTAGTAAAGACAGGTTTTAGCAAAGACTAACACGGAAAATGGCGAAACGTAAAAGTCAAAAGTCTTCAAAGTTTTCTTCAGCCATTCAAGCTCTTCGACGAATGAAAGCAAATCAGCGATACAATGCTATACGATATGCTAACGACAAATTCATTCGTGAAATTATTTCTCATGTGAGAAAGTTGAGGACGAAGAAATTAGCACCAAAACAACGATAGTTACTTAAGCGATATGCTACGAAATTGCGTTTCATCTCCAATCCTAAAGTCAACCTTCAAAGAAAGAGGAAAACTCTAACACAAAAGGGCGGTTTCCTTCCAGCGTTACTACCGATGCTAGCTCCTATCGTGGGCAACGTATTGGGTAATATCTTTGGCTCTAGACGTTAATTATGCAAATGTTGAATCTCAAAGTATTATAATGGATTTCAGATTTCAATGTGATAAAGTTCTGACTGTATCAGGTCCATCTCATGCAGGTAAAACTGTTTTCACGCTGAATTTATTGGATAAAAGAAGGGAGTTGTTTAAGAAACCTATCAATCGAGTGATTTGGTGTTATGGTATTTATCAACCGTCGCTGTTTCAGGAATTGCAAAGTCGCAACTTTATTCGACATGAAGGAATTATTCCAGTGGATAAACTTCAGTCTAATGATGTTGTTGTATTGGATGATCTATTAAAAGAAAGTAAGAATTCAAAAGATGTTACAGATATGTTCACTCGTGCAGCACATCATAAAAGGTGTTTTATCATCCATATCACACAAAATTTGTTTCCTGATGGAAAAGAAGCTCGTACACGAAACCTGAATACACACTATTATGCTATTTTCAAGAATCCGCGAGATAAAAGTCAATTTGAAATTTTAGCGCGACAAGTTGCACCCAGAGGATCAAAAGCCTTAATTGAAATTTTTCAAGCAGCTACTGAAAAACCACACGGTTACTTATTCATTGACTTTACGCAAGAGTGTCCGGAAGAATTTAGATTTCGAAGTGATATTTTGAAAACTCCCATGATTATCTACAAACTATGAGTTCTTATTCTCCCATGATTGTTATTCCTCAGGATGAATATGTACAATTGACTGCCATGCAGCAAGTAAAGCAACCTCTTGCAAATCAAATGTATAGGAAAGAAATAGATTATCAGCAAAATGTTCACATCAAAGATCCACATCGTGCTGTATTATTACAATCGGAAACTGTTGAGCAATTGAAAAACTTGAAGAATAAGATGCGTGACTCTGTATCGACTGCTACACCTTTAGCATCTCGCGCACATGCCATATCTCTTTTCAATAGTATTGAACCCCATCTCAATGTAAATGATGGAGGAGAAATCATTACAGATGAAAATAAAGTGATTGATGCTTCACGTTATGAAGACTTGATTCAGTATGCGACACGTAGAAAGCGCCGTCAGGGCTATGTTCCACCTGGTTGGTCATACTTTCTTAAACTATTGAAAAAGCATAATGTGCCAAAATTTGCTTTGAATAATGAGACATTGAAAGAACTTGATTCAACAGTGGCTACTACTCCAATACTTCACACGATGAAAATGCCAACAAATGGTTTAAGACGTCACCTGCTACATCCCCTCCCACACTCACTAAGCAAACAAGAGGAAGAACTCGACGTAGATCTACGCCACCACTAAAACTACTAAAAGGAAAACGTAAAACAGCTCCTCCCAAGAAATACATGTTCTCAGACTATTAATATGAAGCAGATGTGTTGCTTGCCATGTAATGAGCCGCCAGAGGTGAATGTCGTTGTCACTTGCACTTGCTGCGCCAGAACTCGCAATGAAACCCCTAAGCAATGTGAACACGATCGCAAAACCGCTAAAGCTAAATGCTGCAGTTGCTGTAAATGTAGAAAGGCAAGAAAACAAAAAGATGAGAAGGAGGAAAAAGAGTCAGTCGTCATCGACTGAACGTTTGAAGTCAATCTATTATGATGTAAAACATCCGGCAGGATTTGCATCGATCAAGAAATTATCAAAAGCGAGTGGTCTTCCACAATCACAAGTGAAACGATGGTTAAAGGGTCAGGCTACCTATACACTCCACAAACAAGCGAAAAAGAAGTACCGCACCCGCCATTATATTGTTCATGACATCGATGAACAGTGGCAAGCAGATTTGTGTGATGTTGCCTCCATTTCAAAACATAACTCGGGCAATAATTTTATTTTAACCGTCATTGATATTTTCTCGCGTTATGCGTGGGATCAACCTTTAAAAACTAAAGAAGGGAAAGGAGTAGCAAAAGCATTCCAAACAATTTTTCGAGAAGGTCGCATTCCAAAAAGAATTCAGAGTGATCAAGGAAAAGAGTTTGAAAACCAGCATGTGAGAAGATTATTTGAGAGGCATGACATTGAGTTGTTTAGTGTAAAGAGTGCTTATAAAGCTGCACTCGTTGAACGTTTTAATCGCACATTAAAAAATCGCTTGTGGCGACATTTTACTGCCAACTTGACACAAAATTGGACAAAGGTTCTACAAGATACACTCCATGCCTACAATCACTCTATCCATCGTTCTATTGGACTCAGACCAGTAGATGTAAATGCTGACAATGTAGATAAAGTGCGCGAATCATTCCAACGTAAACGCACTCATGTGAAAAGTGATGTGAAAATTGGTGATAAAGTTCGTATCTCAAAAGTGAAAAGTGTTTTTGCTAAAGGGTACCTTCCGAATTGGACAGAGGAGGTATTTACAGTATCAAGGATTGATCAAAAAGACTCTCCCACCACCTACAAGTTGAAAGATTACGATAATCAAGAAATTGAGGGTAGCTTTTACCGCGATGAGATTGAGGTAGTCACTAAAAGTGAAACATATTTGGTAGAGAAAATCATTCGATGTAAAAAACGGCAAGGTGAAGAATGGTGTCTTGTTAAATGGACTGGTTATCCTTCAAGTATGAACTCTTGGATGCGTCGTGCCGACATCTTTCATCTAAGTGATCGACAGTGATTCATGCAAAGTTGTAACTAACAATGTTTAGGGTTTGAGCTATGAATCCAACTGCCTCATTTTATTCACGACCCTCCTATGTAAGTGGTGGAGGACAAATTTACATCGGCGCTCGCCGCCAACGTGGAGGTAGCATACTTGGTGCACTGAAATATGTTGTAGCACCTCTCATGTCCAATGTCGGAAGATCTTTAAAACGAAATGTTTTAAGTAATGCCGTTGGCTTTGCTGGTGATGTTGCTAGTGATCTTTCCAGAGGTAGAAGTTTTAAGAGCAGTTTGTTGAATCGTGGGAAGGAACGCGGTTTAAAAACATTGAAGCAGACCATTGCTGGTGTTACTCAAGGAAAGAAATCGCCTAAACGAATGAATAAAGGAAGAAGGAAACATCGCGGAGCTGGTAAGGTGCGATCTTCAGTCAAAAGGCATTCACGCAAACGTCGCAGAGGCTCTAATCATTCATCAGGCGCTAAACGACGACGCTGCCATAACTTCTAATCATGGAGTGTAAAACTTCCGGGTTTTGTTTGTTTGATCAACAAGCCATACAGACAGATATTCTTAGTTCAAGTATTGTAAATTATCATCATCGAACATCTGAGAATGCTGGCCCCATTGAATTTGTTATTCCTGGTGGTAGTGATGAGTACATAGATTTGAGTTATGCGATGGTTGACTTAAGGTTTAGAATTCAGCAAGCAGATGGAACTGCTATTGACGATACACATAAAGTTGGACTGAACAATTTACCATGAACTACATTACTTCGCGATGTTTCGCTAACGATTGGAGAGCAGCAGGTGGAAGGTGGTCAAAGCGATTATCCCTATAAATCCTATTTCAATCATGTATCACAGTTTCATCCAGCAGCACAAAAAAGTCATATGGAAGCCATGGGATGGTACAGAGATGAAGCACGAAAATTTGATGATGAAACAAACAGTGTCTTTGTAAAGCGATCTGCTATGATTAAAGATAGTAAAGTATGTCAGCTATATGGTCCGCTGAATTTAGACTTCTTTAGACAGTCAAAGTTTTTACTCTGTAATACCAGCATGCGACTCAAGCTGACATTGAATAAGCCTGAATTTGCGCTGAATGCATTTGGTAAAGTTGACAATTTTAGAATTCATGTGGAAGATATTGCACTTTACATTCGTCGAGTAGTACCGAATCCAATTGTCATTAGAGGACATGCTGAAGGCCTTAACCAACAAAATGCCATTTATCCTGTTCAGCATACAAAGCTTCTCACCTTTACAATTCCGAAAGATCAAAAGAGTTTCATGAAAGATGGCCTCTTTCCATCGGAAGCACCGAAGCTCCTGATGGTGGCAATGGTTGAAAATGATGCATTTAATGGTAATATAAAGAAGAGTCCTTTCAATTTTAAAGACGATCAGTTAAGTGAAATTGCTTTACGTGTAAATGGTGTGAGTCATCCTGGTCCACCCTACAAACCAGATTTTGCTGCGGATCAATTTATGCGCAGTTATGTTGACTACATGAATGTCTTTGGCTTTTACAATACGGATGACACCAACGGACTCACTATGAAAGAGTTTAAGAGTGGATATACTATTTATGCATTTGATTTGACTGCTGACAGCGATATTAGTGCACCCTATCGTCAAGCAAACGTGCCTCATAATATTCGTTTGGATTTGACGTTCAAAAGAACACTACCTGAGACGATCAATGTATTAGTTTATGCAGTCTTCGATTCAAACATTGAAATTACAAAGTATCGTGACGTGATTCTTCAGTATAATCGTTAATGAGTTGGTTGACTGCTGACGATATTAAGACTAAAGTGCAGCGTAATGCAGATGAAGCGACGTTGAAAGCTTTCGATGTCTATTCGCTCGATACCTTACCACCTGCAGTAAATCACTATCCCATCTTTATTGTGCTAAACACTCATTCGCAGAATTTAGGCGGTGAGCATTCGAAAGCGATCTTTATTGGAGAAGACTGACGTGGTGGACTATTTGACTCTCTTGCTCAACCTCCAAATATACCAGCACAGCAGTGGTTGAGAAAACATACGCGTCAATATCAGCGAAATGAACGCATACTACAACATCCACTTTCATCAACGTGTGGTGCTTTTGTACTGTACTTCATCTTAAAACGTTTACATGTATCTCGATTTGTATCTGTTATTCAAAACTTTTCATGTAATCCATCCTCTAATGAAAAAATGATTTGTAAGTTCTATCATGATTTGAAATAAAAACATCATGTTGGAAAAAATGTTTTTTATTTTACAATCCGCTGGGTACGTACATACTCGATGAGATAGTCTAGGATCGCATTTGCTTGTACATGAGATTTAGTCCAGTAATGATCACTTTACTATTATGAAAGATTGCAACATGCACAGGTAACCAACAACTAATGAGAGCTGCAGGAAAAAGTTCGGGTTCATAACACAAATTGTAACTGCTGGTACGAATCTTCAAAAATGATACACTTTCACTCAATTGAGTAGAGATCACCATTTTGTCCACAGTCAGACTCGACATCACACACCTCTCCCTCTTCCATATCCGACGTAGTAGTCTCTGTAGCTCTAAGCGCATTGACTGCGCCGATGAATGAGAAAGGTCGCCGAGAATCTGTACAGTCCCATTTGGGAAGAGTTGAAGATTCCGGGAATTGTTCATCTTCACCATTAACATTTGAGGTCGGCCCGGTTATACTTGCTGTTTGGAAGTTGTTGTGGTAATGTTGTGAGATCGATTTTGGTGTAGAGTCTGAAGCGACGGAGAATGTTGACGATGGTGTAGCGATGGCGCTTCATGATGAAAAAATGAGTAAATTGAGCGATGTACCTTCCTTTTATACTTTTCCCAACTACCTTGATGAAATGTGAAGTTAGTATGGAGTTGGGAATGATAGAGTTGAATTCGCCTTTTGTTGACGCGCAACCAGATGCGATTTCCAATACGTGAATGTCTTTTCATATAGAAGTATTTCAAATCCTTCATGATATGATGTAGAGATTGAAAACGACGATAAGATAAAGCAAACTCTCTTCTCACATTTCCAGTTGAATCTTTGAAATAGACGTTTCGATCATGATCCGTTTCAATACGTTGTAGGGAATCTAATTTCCAACTCATGGTGCGTGGTAGTCATGTCTGATTAAGATTTGCATAGTAGGGCGATGAACTCACGACGAATAAATGTCATGATGGAGCGATGTATGTATCTTCTATACTTCTCCCAATTGTATTTCCGAAATGAGAAACAGTTTGCGGAATGAGAATGGCAGATTTGAATTTCATTTCTGTAATGTTGAAGCCAAACTTGATCACCCAAGGAGATGAATCTTATTGTTTCAAAATATTCCAAATCCCTCATGATATCATTGAGGTTGACAAATTGTCGCCATGTTAATGCAATACCTCTTGATGTATGACCATGAGAATTTTTGAAATGTACGTTTCCATCACGATCAACTCTGATATATTGTAGAGAGTCCAAAATCCAAGTCTTCATGATGTTATGCAAAGCCGCAGATCAGCAATATCAAAATGTCGTTTTATCATATTTTGCTTAGCAATGCGACCGCAAATAGATTTGCTAGTAATCGAGCCGCACTCTTTTCTACTCCCATTGACCATATACAACAGCTAAATGGAAAGTGGGAAGTGGGTGTCACTCAACTTGTTTATAGCAACTGTGTCTATACTTTTGATCATGAGGTGATGACTATTAATATGAGACGCACAGCTGCTTACCAATGTGAAAAGGGCTGCCGAGTATACATTCCACAGTGGCCAAAGAAAGATCGCTTATCATGTAAAAAGTTTATATATGATTTCCTGAATAAAGCGTGTAAACATATTGTCCAATTTACTCCGCACAATGATGATCATAATTATGTACATCATGTAGTTGAGAAAGATTGGATTGTTGGTTTAAGTCCAAGTTTAAGAAATGATTTAGGTTACCTCGCTAGCGCCTTAACAAGCTATGATAATTATAACGTTAATTACCACCCAAGTGGTCATAAACAGTTAATATATCGAGAGGAAGCTTATTATGTAGATCTTATTCCAAGAAATGAGAAGACGTTGGTGAAGAAGATTGTGATTAAGCCAAGAAAGACAAACATGACTCCTGAAACATTATTGAAGAAATATAATTATCTCCTTCGAGTTGATGGTAAACAAGTGGCAACATTGACTTATATCACATCATCTAATCATATTGCAATAAGTAAATTAAATGATGATGATCTAGTATTAGTTTGTTCAAAAGATTTTCATCAATTCTTACGACATCGTTCTGCAGCTGTTCATGAAAAATTTGATATGCAACATTTGCCATGTGAAAGGTCAAATCAATTTGATACAGAATGGACCGTATCTTTATACAGAAAGTGTGTAGAGCCTTTAGGTGGTATCTTACATGAAACAAGAGTGTTGATGCCTCGCATTATTACTTCAGTTAAATTGGTTGTAGATTATTGAAATGAAGTGATTAATGAGCAACATATTTCATTTTCTGAAAAAGAAGGTACTTTGTCTCTCACTATAAGTGGAAAAGGTATTGAACTAATTATGGATAAAACTCTAATGGACATTTTGGGTTTTGATCAAAATATCTTTAAAAGTGGTACTGTAACCAAAGCTAGCGCAGACATGTCGCTATCGCGTCGTATTAACTATTTTCAGATATATTCCAATATTGGTGAAGATGTACGTGTGGGAGATGTTGAAGCTCCATTGCTAGCAATGATACCATACCAGCCAAAAAGCTGCAGTATTTTATCTGAGCATACTTTCAAGAAAGTGCATTATACAAAGCTGAAATCAAACTACATCCCACAAATTGATATTGCCATTTATGACGATGCTGGTGCGTTGATTCCTTTTCATAAAGATGCTGTGACAAGTATCACACTCCATTTCCGAATGAAGAGTTAATGCAAAAGTATGCTAATATATTTTTCCAATGTGAATAATATGGAAAGTGAAAATAAGGACTCGTTTCTAATCTACTTACCCAGTAATGCTTCTATGAATAAATTTCCCAAAAATAAACCATCAGACTATCGAGTAGAATTAAATCGCCCACTACATTTAGAAGGAGAATGGGAGGTTGGCGTTTCTAGTATTTGCTATGATAGCAATATTCAGAATGTGAATGATTTGGAAGAAATGATATTGACTCCTCGCACCCATGATGGAATAACGATGAATAATGCATTCCAGTTCCCATACAATTTAACATCAGATGGAAAGTGGAACTATGAATGGATTCAGATAAAATCAGATTATTATGGTCCATTTGGGAATGAGAAAATTATTAAGGCGTTCAATAGTGGTAATACTTCCATCATGAAGAATAAAAATCAGAAAGTTTATGAGTTTACTATCTATCATTGGAATGGAAGACAGTTCCTTCGCTTTCATTCTTTTACTAAAGGTCTTACACTGAGGTTGGATAATGAATTCTATCCACATCTCGGTTTTGGCCATGGACTACATCTAACGTCAATTGCTACTGCAAATGTTAAAAAAGTTTATTCAAATCGAATCAACAAATTTCATTATAAATTTAAAATATTTGATGAAGATGTTGTAGAATGTGAAGAACGCATCATTTTGAAAAAGCGTGGTGTTCAACCTTTATCACTTATTGAGTTAGTAAAACGATGGAATGAGACTGTGGGTAAGAAGTATGGAGAGAAAATTATGGCGGACAAAAATAAATTGGTCATTCAGAAATATAATGACAAACTTACAGTTTATTTCTCTCCAACCTTGCGTCATTTTGTAAGACATTATACACCTATTATTGGAAGCGGTGTGGTATATGCTTCTCATGAATATTACAGTAAAGCTGATTCAGTTAATGATGAATGGTGGGTGGACATCTATGGTGATCGCATCAAGAAAATTTACCAGTCTTATCAAGAATCTAAAGTTGCTATCAATATAATGCCGCGTCTATATCATACAGTTGAAAGCTTCATTCATGTAGTAAATCCTTATATACAACAGAAGTTGAAGCATGTGAT
This sequence comes from Prostheceraeus crozeri, assembly GCA_907163375.1. Lineage (NCBI taxonomy): Eukaryota > Metazoa > Platyhelminthes > Polycladida > Euryleptidae > Prostheceraeus > Prostheceraeus crozeri. The sequence goes on from CAJQUW010005188.1 coordinate 100,671, forward strand.
GAAAAGTAAATATGATATAAAGACACAGCACATTTCGTTTTCAATTGAAAATCAACGCGTTGTTCTGAAACTGGGTGATGACATTCAATGTCAATTGAGTAAAAATTTGAAAAAACTCTTTGGTTTTTCAATGCTACAAACTGTGTTTACTGCTGCGCATACGATTGGTATAGAAACACCAATGACACTTAATAAACATGAACAGCACCTTTACATTCAAAGTGATTTGATTCTACCTATTTCTGTTGGTAAGAAAAAAGAATACATTTTACGTGATTTCATTCATGATAAAGACGCTTCATATGGAATAGTCGAGAAGATGTTTGAATCTATTTTCTATCATCCCGTCGTCAAACAAACTATACCCTCTATTGCTATCAAAATTACCAATGGTTTACAAGAGTGCATCCATGTGAAAGATACTAAATGCCTCGTAACTTTAGTGTTTCGGAAAACAAAGTGAAGTCATTGTGATATGTTTATTGAAATAAAAATATGTGTATGAGAAAGTCTTTTCACAGATATAGGGGGAATGGGCTGACTGTAGGCATATATTCACAAGGAAGAAACGATCTCATGCGATACATAAAACAACCATGTATATCTACAAAAAGCAACATCAAAATACTGAGTTAAAGTTTATTATGTCAATACATCTCCTGAATGTGGTAGCGTGAGTTTTATTCTTTTGGGTGGAGGTATGTTTGTGTCAGGATGTCCATGTGGAAGAGATGTGTTATGTCCTATCCAACACCTCTTATCCTCCCATGCTGAAAGCGCTCGTTTCTTGAACGTGTGCGTTTTCACAGTATGAACTTGAGATTTTAAGATTGTCATATTGACAAACGTTATATTTTTATTTTTATAGGCCTTCTTATAGGACCGATGTTTCATTTTGTGAACAATGGATTTTGATATACCTTTAGCACGCTTAATACTATCTGCACATTCTTTTAATTTCATGGAATACATTTTAGGACGGAGGAGAATCATTTCATCTATTTCCTTTCTTGCTGTTTCATCCTTAAAACAACCAAGTTTGACTTTATTCTGTATGGAATAGAGTGGATGAGTGGGATTGTAGTTAGATGTGTCGAAATATTTTTCTAATGACTTAGCTACTTCATTAAAATTTAAATCTTTTTGAGTGGTAATACCTAAGAAAAAACTATCTGTATCACCACCCAACAAACGAACCTCTTTTACGAGAGGACATGGTTTTAGTATTTTATAAAAGAGTTGGTACATTTCAAGCTTAGAGTAATCTAGTACAGCTTGGCCAATATAGATGGGCTTGCACAACTCAACTTCAGATTTTATCATTTTAACACCTACAAGGTCCTCATCGATAATGTCTCTATCGATGAATAGAGGTGATGAGGTCAATTTGTGATATTTTTGATCATCAATGACTAGTTTATAGTTTACACATTTTCTAACATCCTCCATGGTCTTACCAAATAGACTATTATTCTTATACTTATAAAAATCTTTTTCAAAATTATTTTGGGCTAGTGCACGTTTCTGGCTGTTACTATCAATATATGGTTTGAGGAAGGCTTTCTGTCTAAATTTGATGATGCGGTGAACTGACTTTAGAAGCATGCCCATTTCTAAATAGAATTTTAGTATGCAGAAGTGTACGAGATAATTTTTCTTATCATATTGGGTGAGTAAAAGTTTGCGGCATGGTTTATACCTTGGCTGTCCACACTCTCTTAAGTTATCATGAAATTGTGACATGAATGGTGAAAACATATCTTCAGTCACTTCACCAGATTCAGGTGCGAGTGGGAAATCAGCAGTTTTATTTTTGATACTATTTGGATAAATCAAATCCACTTCAAAATAATATCCCCAATCACCTTCATCTGGAATATTCAGTATGTTTGAAGGGTTGGAGTAATACTCAAGCTCATATTGTTTTAACCAACTAAACTCGGAATGAGGTAGTGGTTTAGACAGTGAACTGCCATATAAATAATTTTTGTCATAATACTTTAGGTGGATATGATCATCACCTACTGTTTCAGATTTTATATAATGCTTATTTACAAATGTGAGACCACCGCGTATTCCGCGCTCAAATATGTTATACATCTCGGGGTCTTGTAAGAGATGAATGGTCTCACCAGTCATTTTAAAGGCTGATTTAAAGGACATGGCTGGTAGACTGACAAAGTGGACAGGATCTAATTTGTCTTCTTCTAATGCCACTCGTCGAAATTCCTGAAAGACATCAGCCAGCAAAATGACATCTAATTCTAAGTAAGCGATCATATAATCGCCAAACGTTTTACAATCAAATTTTGTCCATGCCTCTTGAGCATGTTCATAATCCTCTACTGGACAATCTTGACCCGTCAAATCGTTTTGGAATTTGTCAATGGAAGGAAGGGTTGTTTCATATAGTTTAGACATTGAGCTAAAATACGGATAGGGAAAGACTCCTTTGCGAGTGATCATGTCATCTGTTAAATTTGGATAGTGTTTCTTCAAAGTTTGACTATGTGGAAGAAACTTGAGATTTCGAACGAGAGAAGCTAGTGAGGCTGACATGAATTGAAATGAATCCAAAAATTTTATTTCGAAGAAGACTGTCTTATTTTCTTTAGTTTTATCAACTGGTACTTTTGCTGTCATTTGCATGAATTTTTCTCTTGTTTGTGCTATAACATTAAACTGCCACGATTTCATCTGGCTCAACCCTCCTTTTATGAGCATATGACTGTCATAGCCCTTAAAGCTATGAAAAATGACGGGTAGTACACGACGTCTCAACCTATGTGAAAAGTTACATTTGGAGCAGAGTGGGTTTCTAAATTTACCAGTGATGTGATCATGATCACGCACTTTCTTGATTTTATCGTCATCAAACGTTTTATGACATTTAGGGCACGATGTGCAAGTTTCGAATTTCTGTTTGTCTTCATCTGACATATGTAGTGACTTACGCTGCAATTGGGAATCATATGATTGTTGAAATTTAGCAGCTTTATCGAGAAATTCTAGAAATTTTGAAATACAATCTTCACCTTGCCAAGTATGCATTTTGTTTTGCCTATTTCTAAAGTGGTCATGCCATACTTCATAGCAGGATATGGCTGCTGGCTTGTGGATGATATCATCAATGTAGCATTCTCTGTCTGCGTAAATGACACGCAGGGGACTTAATTCGTCGCCATTATCCCTATGTGAAAATATTTTATCTTTGGGCATGCGTTCCATTTGTAATTTACCTCGCTTGCGCCATTCATAGTGAGTTTCAAATTTATCTTTACTCCAAAAGGAGCGGATGCAGCGGTCGCATACAAAATGTTCACCACTTTTAGAGTGTCCCAAGTGTGTATACAAGCGAGAGATTTTGGGAATACCACAGTAGTGCCATTCCTCGCTATCATCTTGTTTTACTAATAAGAGGTTGACTACACGTTCATAACAAGTTGAACGTGAATTATAGCAGGCACCCTTCAACCCCTTCACCCACACGTGAACTACAATTTTAATCTGATTATGTTTCTCGAACGTTTCTACATCTTTGATTTTCATGTTGTCACTATCACAACCTTCAAAGTCTAGTTCATCCTCCCACTGTCTATAGCTATAGGTGCGATCTCGATGCGCGTTGACATAATTATTGTGGAGAATGGATAGGACGGCATATTTGAAACACTGCGATTTACAATCGACATTGATGACAGCTTTCTTATTATACAACGTTTTTGGTAGTTTAAATGTGCCTCGAGCTGCATGACTTTCTAATAGGGAAATTTTGAACATGGCTGAGTCCACGCCATCAAAAATGAGAGCGCTGTCGCGCTGATTGAGCTCATCTACATTTGATTTTAAACATTGAATATGGAAATTTAGCCAAGACTCGCAGTCTACAACTTCGGTTGCGGAAGAGGAAGGAACATGAAACTGTATTCTCTCCGTCACTTGACCCGTTTGAAAATCTATTTTAATATATTTTAGTTTGAGGTAGATGAGCGCCTTCATTCTAAAATTGTCTAAATTGTTGAAGAGCGCTTCGATAATGTTTGAATTTTGAAGGAGCCACTCAGGAAAATCTACTATTTGAGTATTGGACTCCATGCAGTAGTCGCGTACTAAGTGACTATGGGAAACGTTAATGAGGGAGATTGTAGAGGTACCGTTGGTGTAGTGATCATTTGCATGCGTGTGTTGAAGTCTGTGCGAAGATCGCTGAAAGAGGCTATCGAAAGAAAGAGGGCACAAATCGCAATGAAAGGAGATGTCATCGTCAGAATCAACTTCACCTCCGGAGATTGATGCCGCTTTGCGTTGACACACACGTTGTTTGATGTGTCGAAGGAGACTGTGCTTCCTTGTAAAAATATGTCCGCAGTCAGCACATTCCCACTCGTTGCCTTGTCGCGAGAGTCCTGAGCTGGAACTAACATCACCTGAAAGAGAAATCATTCTATCATCTATGTTTAAGTCTCAGTGTATTGTTACAACCTACCTTCACTCAACAACTCTAAACTTTCCTCGAGAAGGGAGGGCTTTGGTGATGAAGTAGATACCTGAAATTGAGGAAGATGCTATTAGCCACACGTTTGAGGGAGATGAGTGAAGAAATTTTCAACTTAACATTTCAAGGCAATTATGTTTAAGGTTGATTCTTCAACAAGATAGAGACTTCACTCAAATTTGGAATTTACTAGAGAACAGTTCACTTACACGTCTCACAGACAGAGTGAAATGACACGAATGTCACTTTACATATATACTTTCATATTCATCATTCATTGGCTGTTCATTCTGATTGGTTGCTTGTTTATACTTAAGAATTAGAAAACATTTCAAAGTCATTATTCACAGTCAACATGACAAGCCCTCCGACAACACCGAACACTACATTGGAGTTCTCTTCTCCATGCTCATCGCCAAAGGCGCTCGTTGCACCAAACGCTCCAACCAAGGGGAAGGTGGAGAAAATATACCGACTCGACAACATTAGAAAGTTGTCATTACCAGCGGACGACGAAGAGGAGAGTGTATGTGAGAAGGAGTGTCCCGACTTAACAGGCGTGAGGTGGAAGCATCTGCAGTACGATACTGATGATGTGATGGAGATCACCAGCACGAAATTCCTCCATCAATTATGGGAATGGTACACCCCTAACTCCCAGCCACGAACTATGGCGGAGTGGGAGTACATCGACAAAGTGAGGCTCGCGGTAGAAGAACGATTGAAACAAGTGAACTGTTTTTGTGATCGATGTGAAGCCAGACTCTGGGACAATATTGACGATGAAGACCTTTTGAAATACATGCCATAATAAATTTTTATTTCGTATTATCTTTGTTTTCATACTGACTTACTTGAATGGGGCTTCAGTGGATGATTTAACCATGTATACTTTTTCATTTGGAAATAGTAGCACGCTTAGTTTAACTTGTAACATTTCATATGGGCGATGATGGTAGATGAAATAGTGTTAAATAAAATTAAGATAGCTTACATGATTCGGGGATAGCAATCGACTGCGATCCATGTGTAAAGAGCTTGTTAGACTACGGAAGAGATAAGTGTGTTATGTTGCGTGTGGCGCGTGAGTGTCCTCCCATTTCATTCCATTCATCAATTCGTCTCATTGATAGAGACAGGTAGAACTCATGGTTCTCATAACGTATGCAATGGAAAGTTTATAAGGCAACCTTCGACAGTTGGCTAAATGTCACCCTGGCGCGAATGCATACTACGTTGAGACAGAGGCAATCACTTGCAAACATGACGCAGAGAGGTTTAACAAGATTGACCATTGCCGAATGTCCCTTGCGGTATACATAGCTACTACGGGTTTCACCGCCGCCCTTTACAGGAACGCCCGTCGAAAGGAAGTATTACACCGAACTTCATTTGCAACGTTCAAGTTGACTGAAAGCAGATTCAACTTAATGATAGTATTCGCCAGTCTGAAGACTGCCCAGGGCAAACCGCGTGGAGGTTCTATCATGTCTTGCCCCATGGTGGCCCTTATGAGGGCCGGTGGTTCGTTTTCGGCGACAAGTTGACTATTGATTTGAAAAGTGAATAGGTATGACAGTTAGGTTGTCATAAACCCTGTACCGCCTAAGCCGTGGTGGTGCATCTGGCACCTTTCGGATGCGGGTGGTATTAGGAGTCCACACCTTATCCGTCCAAATGATCTTCTTGATCTTCTCCTTCTTCTCACACTCCTTCTCATCCTCTTCATCCCACTCGTCGAGGATGATGAAGTCGGGAATGGTGTTGGTAGGAGATGTTGCTTCCATCGTGACTTAAAATTGAATGAGAAGCGCTACAATCTTCTGGCTTATATAGGGTTTTCAACAATGAATTGCTCAACAGCGAATCAGAATGCTTCAGGGATAGCAATCGACTGCATAACGTTCAAGTTGACTGATAGCAGATTCAACTTAATGATAGTATTCGCCAGTCTGAAGACTGCCCAGGGCAAACCGCGAGGAGGTTCTATCAAATCTTGCACCCATGGTGGCCCTTATCAGGGCCGGTGGTTCGTTCTCGGGGATCGTCATCAGCCAATTTACACCATACCGATTCTGCTGAGAGTCTTTGACTCTCTCCATGGTAGCAGTGTCGACTTCCATGCTAGTTGGCATGTGAGTGGAGGGTGGAATGTAGCGCCATTCCATTGGATTGGTAACACTTGCTGTCATCGCATTGCCAATCCGAGCAAGATTGTTGTGGACTCTGTCTTGCTCCTCTATTCTAACAAATTCATTAAATAAATTTCGCGGTCTTAACTGCGGTCCGCGAGGAGAGCTGACTTGAGTGTTCGGCGTCTGCATGATTGAAATGAATTGAAATGAAATGAGAGGTAGTGGTTTATATACCCCTCTAACGCGACGCAACGTTCAAGTTGACTGATAGCAGATTCAACTTAATGATAGTATTCGCCAGTCTGAAGACTGCCCAGGGCAAACCGCGTGGAGGTTCTATCATGTCTTGCCCCTAGGTGGCCCTTATGAGAGCCGTTGGTTCGTTCTCGGGACTGAAGGCAGGGGGAAAAATCTGCAATGAAAATGATATGTATTAGAATAGGATATACTATCTTATTTGCTTTTCACTTACCAAGTTAGCCATCCTTAGGCAGTCTCGCGCGCTTCCTGACTGAGAAGGCGGTTAAGTGTCCACGCATTCGTAGTGTGGCGTGTAGGCATTTCTTTTGGGGATGCCCGTTGTAACGGATGATCGAGTCACCAAGGTCTTTATTTACAATGACCTGGTCGTCCAAATGATTATTCCGAATATGGATGTGAAATTCAAACATTCTGTCCTCATTCAAGCGATTCCATTCATTCCTCATACGCTCCAACTTCTGAAACGCCTGTCTCTCATCACCCCGCCGAACCACATTCCTCTCCGACTCAACATTCCTCGCTCTCAACACAGTCATCTCCTTCATCATCTCCTCAAACTTCGCTTCTGCATCTCTCATTCTTCTCTCTGCAGCACTCGCCCTCTTCTCACAGTCATCATTCTTCTCTTCCAACTCTCGCGTCTTCTTCTTCAAATCAGTCACACTACTCCTCATTCGGATATTCTCACCCGCTACCTCCTTCGACTTCAGTTCCTTCTTTTTCAACTCATCCAACTCCTTCACGACTTCATCTTTCACCTTCTTCAAACTTTCATACTTATTTACCAACAAATCATGTGCCATCTGCTGCGACACATGCTTTATTTCTACATCCTTCATCCACCTCGCCGACTGCATGCAAATCCCACCACCTTTCAGTTTTGGGGAAGATGAGCTCTGCGGGGGGTCCTCAACAACGATGTTGGACACCTCCGAGGAAGAAGAGCTCAACTTCCTCACACGCTCCCTATCTAAATCCACATCATCCTCATCATCAATCTCAAGCACTCTCTTTCGCTCAATCTCAGCCTCCAATGAAGCAACAGCTTTCTTCACCTCATCACTCTCCACATCATTCACCACCTTGGCGTCTCTCTCTATCTTCAACATTCGCTCCCTCTCTTCAACAATCAACTTGGTGAATCGATGGTCATTCACCAAACCTCCAACACACTCAGCATGCACTCGGTAAAACTTCACCTCATCCTCAACTCCCTTCAACACCCTACACTTCACACACGCAACCCTACTCAGGATAATCATGTGAGTAATGGGCAAAAGACCGTTCCAGGACACCATAAAATTCAAAAAAATAGTATCTTTAAAAACGACATAAATTCATGAATTTGAACCCTTTTTCAGGTTTTTAAGACCTAAATAAATGAATTTAGTCCATTCAAAAAGTACCATTTTTCAAAAAATGGTACTTTTTAAAAACGACATAAATTCATGAATTTGAACCCTTTTTCAGGTTTTTAAGACCTAAATTCATAAATTTGGGCGTTTTAAAAAATACCCAATTTTTCAAAATCTCAAATTTGAGAATTATAATTTTTACCTTGAAAATCATGACCGTTCCAGGACACCGAAAATCATAAAAGTTTAGAATCTCAAAATTTGAGAATTACAATTTTCTCGCTTAAATCATGACCGTTCCAGGACACCGAAAATCATAAAAGTTGAGAATTTCAAATTCATGAATTTTATCCATCTTTTAGGTTTTTAAAATATAACATGTGACTAATAATATTTCTTTAAAAATGGAAGAAACAAAAGTGGAAGGAACCGCAAGAATATATCCTTCATTATCATATGAACGTAGTTCTACTTTAATAGACATTGAAAAGATTAACATTGAAAAAATGAACAAAGAAAAACACAAAGATAGAGTACGTTATATGAAAGATAAGGAATCTCAATTATTATTAAGATTAGAGCATTATAAAAAATTAAGAAAGAGATGGACTAATGTTAAGAATGTAACACAAGGAATTGGCATATTCTTAACAATAAGTTTAGGCGCTCTCACTATTGTCATTTCATCTGGCGTTCTTACAATTCCAGTAGTTGCTACAGCTTTAACAGGTACGGGTGTTTTTGCAACTTCACTTGTTACAATGTTAGATAAATCTTTAATAACTAAGAAACGAAAATCATTAAAAACTAAGCATTTACATATTAAAGAAGTCTATGATAAACTACATTACTACTTTCAAAGAGTATGTGATGATAATGTTATTACGTTAGATGAGATTGAAAAATTTGATCAAATAGCTAATGAAGTAAATCAAACCTTTCAATTACAGTCCGAAAAAGTTGATGATAAGAATAAACAGGATGGCAAAATTTCTAGTGATGGTAAAATTTCTAATGAAGAAAATGACAAAATTTTTTTAGAAGAGCTAAAAACTTTAAGCGAAAATTTAAGCAAAACTTTATTAAACAAAACTTTATTAAACAAAACTTAAAACGAGAAAACTTTAAACGAAAAGATGTCAAACAACAAAGCAATAAAAAAATAATTTGTTCAGTAAAATGTTTTTGTTGTATTCCAATGTTACCACAAAATTCAAATATTATATTTTAAAAATGGATAAAATTAGAGCTGATAATTTTAAAAGAATAAAACAATTAGAAGAGTTAATAAAACAAAGAAATATTATGAAAGAAAATCATCTTCAACATAGAATGATAAAAGCTGGTATTCAATCTGATATGTTTGAAAAAATGCAGCAAACCGAGCAAGTAAAAACTGATTTTGAAAAAACTATGAAACCGTTTAAAACTCTTGAAAAAGAACTTACAAATAATGATAAACAAATTGATATAACAGATCCAGAGCACAAAACTATATTAGATGACTATGGATTACTAGAATCAAACATTAATAAGAAATTACCAAAATCTATGCAATTTGAACATTCTATTTCATTTATAGATGGAAAAACAATACCTAGATTTTATCTCGGACAAAAAGAAATATTTCCACAACCTTTTCGAGGTATAATTTTTTCACCAGATAAATCTCCTTTTAATTTAGATAGAAATTTTGTTAATCTTTTAAGAGGAGCAGATTTAAATAATTATGCTGTAGAAGATCTCATAAAATATAAAGCTATGTTAGACAGAGTTGGTGCAGTAAAATCTCTTAGACGTTATAAACAATTAGAAAATTTATTATCAACGGGAGTTAAAGTAGAGAAAGGTTTATCTGAAAAACAGAAAACAGAAACAACCATATTCTTACCAGATGATCCACAAGAATTACTAATCTCGCCTGGGCTTGAGCGTTCAGGTAGAGGGGCCGAAACGCAACCAGGCGGGTACCTGCTGACGACTGGCTATTGTTTTATTTGTTTTAACGTTTGTTCTTTTTTTTTTTTTATCGCTAACTACCCTAGTGTGATGAATGGACTGTGTCGGTTACTGGTCTCCATGGGGTTGACATGGTGATTACTAAGTGTCTATTTATATATAAGTTCCTAATCAATCGAGCCTGAAACTTTGACCAAGGAGATCACTTGTTAAGCGGCCTTGTACGATCTCGTACACTTAAGGGTGAAGTCCAGCCCGTATAGCGCTATGTTATGGACCCCCGGGTAGGTCCGCCCGGCACGCAATCAGATCCGTCAAGTCTTTGTGCTTAAAGACCTTCATGCATTCATGCATTTGTCGAGGATCACAAGTCAGAGGACCATTAGGGGTAAGGTCCAGCCCCGCTTTAGAAGCGCTGAGTGAAAAATGGACTAGTGGGAAGGTCCTCCACACCGATCTCGTCAAGTTTGGCTCTAAAATGTAGTCCTAGGATAGTCAAAAGTTTGACGCGCCTTGAACGTTTAATGTCTGCCGGTGGGAACGCACCACCTGTCCTCTTAAGGACAAACCTTAAGTCTTATTAACTATAAGTTTATTAAAATTATGAAACATGTAGACATCGTTATGGGAATGTCCCAGCTTCAATTGCTAACACAGTAAGTCTGCAGATGCTGGTGGTTTATGACCCCGCTACTGGACCTCTGCTGGCAGGCGAAAGCCTCACATTCTTATAGCGGTTTATTAATGACATCGGTAGTTGTGTTAGGTCTAAGTACCAATTAGATAGCAAGGATCTAAAGTCCAACCTCTGAAAGGATTCCTTGCTTAGTATGGGGTCCTGGCATTTGAAATATGGATATAATGCAAGCTAAAGTGTATGACGTTAATGCGAAGGAGTGGATAGCGCCCTCCACATGCGTCAGTAGTGTTGATGTCTGTGGCAGCAAAAGATGCCTATGTTGTAAATCTCTTGACACTAATACTACTTTTAAGAGTTTTAGTACCGGCAGACGGTTCGTTTTAAATTATCCTAGTAGTTTCTCGTGTAAGAGTAGGCATGTAATATATTTGATCACATGTCAATCATGTGGGGTCCAGTATGTTGGACAGACAAAACAGCCATTACATTGTAGACTTAATGGGCATCGGCAGTCTGTTCAAAAGAATCATCTCAATACGTATTTAAGTAATCATTTTAATAGTTCTAATCACAGTTGGGATGATGTAAGTATACAAATTATTGACTTTGTCGATGTTCGCAATAAATCTGATACAGAAATTGCCTTCGAGCTTAACAGTAAGGAAGATTTTCATATAAGAACGCTGAACACCTTGCATCCTTTGGGTTTGAATGACAGAGTGTTAGGCGGAGGTTGCGCCTCTCAGAACACTGCAAATTCATTTTCATTTTTTAGTTCTCCTATTAGCAGACGTAAGAGAAGCCATGGCCTTAGGAAGTCGGGTAGAAAGAAATATCCTCCATCTAATAGTTGTGAGGATATTCTCAAGGAGCTTCAAGAGTTGATGAAGAGCAACAAAATAAGACATTTCTATAATTGCTTGAAATCGATTAGTGATAGCATGCTTAAAATTATGTATTCTAGGCTTCTTGATCAGTCGAATGACCTATCTTTCGTTTTGACAACATATGTTCATAGTAAATTATATAGAAACAAGAGGGATAGCTCTACCGAAGACAAAACGCATATAGTGATTCCTTTCAAGTCTCATTTAGTTGACAAACTTCATTTACTTTCTGTATTTAATGATAAAAGTGTCTGTGCTTTAGTTCCAGAAAAAGCGAAACATCTATATCCTCCCAAAGTGTACCATAAGCTTAATAACCCTATTTGTTTGAAATTCTTCAATTATAATAAGTTTCTTAATAGCCTGACAATTCAGGAAGTTGTTGGCATTTTACAGAGCGATTGCAGCTGTGACTCGATGACCAGTTTTGTTTATGAGCCTTATGGGCATGTTTTTACCGGTAATTTAGATATAATAAATGATCCAGGTCTCAGAGCTATATTCGCGTATGGCACTAAACACAGATTGTCTAGGTCAATATCATGGAAATCCATTCAAAAAGAGATCAGCGATTCCATAGATAATCATATATCTCGTGTGTCCAGTCGCCTTCACTTAAAAGTTGATGACTTCTCTATTTGGAAAAACAGGGTCATGATGTTAGTAAAGCACCGCATCTTTCGTTGTAAGAAGTTGGGTGGGAAAGATAATGGCAGCAACGTTTGTGTTGATAAGGAGTTGCAAGATCTCCATAAAAACTTGATAGTCGTTCCTGTCGATAAAGCATCCAACAACTTTAGTTTCATATGTAAAAAGTTCTATCTCAAAATCCTGATGGACGAGCTTGGTTTTGACATAGATTCTTCCACTGCAGTAGGCAATGCAACTTATAAACCTGAGCTTATTTCTGATAAGGAAGTCCTTACTAAACACGTTAAAGATATGAAATCAAACTTTAATATTAATGTTAGTGACAAGGACCTTAAACTACCAAAACTTTTCTGGATTCCAAAATTGCATAAAAATCCTTATAAGTTTAGATTCATTGCCGGAGCCAGAAATTGTACAACTAAAAAGTTATCGGTGAATATCAACAAAGGTCTGAAAGTGATAAGAGAAAATTTCCATAGATACTGTGAGTCAATCAGGAGTAATACTGGTTATTCTTATTTTTGGAGTGTAGCCTCGACTCAAGATTTTTTGAGGAATATTTCTAACGTGAACGTCCACTCTATGCAAGTTTTTGACTTCTCTACTCTTTATACAAACTTAGATCAAGGTGCTATCAAGAATAATATTTTTTCCATCCTTGATCTCACATTCAATTCCACTAATCGTAGATACTTGTGTGTAGGATATGAGAAGTCGTTTTTCTCCAAAATCAAATATAAGGGGTATTCTTGTTATGACGTGGACTCTTTTAAGAAGGCTATTGATTTTATAGTGTCTGAAGTCTACATTTCTTTTTCCGGTTACGTGTTCAGACAAATTCGAGGAGTACCAATGGGAGGGAATTGCAGTCCTTTACTTGCCGACTTGTTTCTGTTAAATTGCGAATTTGCTTTTATGAAACAATTGGTTAAAAATAAAAAGTTTGGACTAGCTAAATTATTGTCAAACACTTCGAGATATATAGACGATATATGCGTAATAAATTACAAGCATTTCAATACCTTAATTCCGAAAATTTACCCGATGGAGCTTCTTGCAGATAGAAACGGAGTCAATGACAAAGCCGTTGTTTACCTCGATGTGAGACTCCAATCTAGTAGAGACGGTCTTCGAACCTCAATATATCATAAAGTGGAAGATTTTGATTTCCCTGTTGTTCTGTTGACATTTCCAGACAGTGCAATACCTTATAACATGGGAATTAATGTATTTGCCGGCCAGGTTTTACGTTATTGTCGCATCTGCTCACATCTTGAAGATCTAATTAAACGAATTAATATGACACTTTTTGTGATGAGCAGCAGAGGATATTGTAAGTCTAAAATGAAGGCATGTACTGAGAAAATCCTAACCGGTCATAACAATTTTCTAGTCAAGTTTGGATATTTCTCAGCCAGGCAGCTGACATCGCAGTGCGCATTTTAAACAATATAATTAACACTGTTTTCTTAACATTTTTTTTTTTTTTTATTGGTTATACCATTTCAGTATTTCACACATATATTTTAGTTTGTTTTGGATGTATCCGTCTTTTGCGGTTGTTTTGTTTTTGTTTTTACTATTACTATCAGTATTACTTATTATTACACATATCATTACTGTATTGATTTTAGAATGCCAGCCGCATATAAGTTTATGCGGGGCCCCGCCCGCCTGGGCTTGAGCGTTCAGGTAGAGGGGCCGAAACGCAACCAGGCGGGTACCTGCTGACGACTGGCTATTGTTTTATTTGTTTTAACGTTTGTTCTTTTTTTTTTTTATCGCTAACTACCCTAGTGTGATGAATGGACTGTGTCGGTTACTGGTCTCCATGGGGTTGACATGGTGATTACTAAGTGTCTATTTATATATAAGTTCCTAATCAATCGAGCCTGAAACTTTGACCAAGGAGATCACTTGTTAAGCGGCCTTGTACGATCTCGTACACTTAAGGGTGAAGTCCAGCCCGTATAGCGCTATGTTATGGACCCCCGGGTAGGTCCGCCCGGCACGCAATCAGATCCGTCAAGTCTTTGTGCTTAAAGACCTTCATGCATTCATGCATTTGTCGAGGATCACAAGTCAGAGGACCATTAGGGGTAAGGTCCAGCCCCGCTTTAGAAGCGCTGAGTGAAAAATGGACTAGTGGGAAGGTCCTCCACACCGATCTCGTCAAGTTTGGCTCTAAAATGTAGTCCTAGGATAGTCAAAAGTTTGACGCGCCTTGAACGTTTAATGTCTGCCGGTGGGAACGCACCACCTGTCCTCTTAAGGACAAACCTTAAGTCTTATTAACTATAAGTTTATTAAAATTATGAAACATGTAGACATCGTTATGGGAATGTCCCAGCTTCAATAAATAGATTAAATATTTTAATATCTGCAATAAAAGAAGGACATAATTCTAGTTTCAATGAAATTCATGCTATATTGAAAAGACTGTTAGAAAAGAAGATTCTAAATGAAGAGGATTATAAAAGTGTAGCTGAACTATGTTGTTTCTAATTTTTATCTATGATTTTTATCTACGATTTTTATCTATGATTTTTATCTATAATATTTATTTAAAATTTTAACTAAAAAATGTGTTCAGCAGATTTAGACAAAATTAATAATCATTTAGAAAATCTAACAGAGATTTTGGGTTCATCAAAATTTAGTACGACGTTAAAAATTATAGCAACTACTTCATCACACACTTGTAATTTAGAACCCATTCTACATTTGGAACAAAATAAAAATTATCAAATTGCATTGACTAGTTTCTCTACATTTAACACTATTCAAAACGTTATCAAAGATGTGAATGATCAATTTAGATATTCTACTGATAAAGGCAAAACATGGAAAATATTAACTTTTCTTCCTGGTTCTTACGAAGTTGAATCAATATCAAATGAAATTAAGAGACATTTAGGTATACCATTTAAAGATAAGAAAAAATTACATTTTGCAGTTGAACCGGCAGTTAATAAATTTTCTCTTACTTTAGACGAAAATCATCAAGTTGATTTTAATCATGATAGATCATTGTCAAAGCTATTAGGATTTAATAAACAAACCTATAGTCAAGGTTATCATTTAGGTGAGAAAATTCCAAAAATAACTGAAATAAATTCAATTGTTGTACATTGTGACATTATTGAAGGAGGATATATAAATGGTAAATTGTCAAATTTAATATTCAGTTTTCCAGCTTTTACTGTACCCATTGGTTATAGATTAAATGTAATTCCACAAACATTTATATATTTCCCTATTACAAGAAAAACTATTAACAACATTGGCATTAGAATCACTGATGAGAAAGGACGAGAAATAAATTTTGGAGGTGAAGAGATTATGATAGATCTTTTGGTTCGGGAGGTATAAACTCCCACGCGAAGCTAGAGAATTTTAATTTTCTTCTTCTTTAGAAACAAAAAATAAAAAAAATAAAAATAAATTTTTTTTATTAAAAAATGAGTGAACTACCTCCATTAAATAAAAAAAACTTAAATTTAATCATCATCCAAATTTATCTAATAAAGTTTTGTCAGTTATTTGTGGAAGATCAGGATGTGGAAAAACATATCTATTATTTAAAATTTTAACTACTCCAAATTTTTTGGATTATAACAATCTTATAATTTATACAACAACAGCAGAACAACCCGTCTATCAATTTTTAAAATATGGATTTGAAAATAATCTTAAAAAAACAGCAATTGCTTCATTATTCAAAGAATATGAAAAATCTGAAGATGAAGAAGAAATAAGTTCGTGGTGTGAAGAAGCAGCAAAAAATAATCAGTTAGTAGAATCTAATAAAAATAAGCATATAAAAATACAATTAATAGATGATAGTGGTAATATGCAAGATCCTAGTAAACTAGATAAAACAATGAAACATTGTGTAATTTTTGATGATTGTGTTAATGATAGAAATCAGTCAGTTCAGAGAAATTATTTCACAAGAGGTAGACATAATAACTGTAGTGTTTTTTATTTAACACAAAGTATGTATTCATTAGACGGAAGTGTTATTAGAAAGAATGCAAATATATTTAGACTATTTGAAATAAATGCAAGAAACTTAAGTGATTTGTTAAGAGATTTATGTGTAAGAAATAAAGATGAATTTAAACAATCGTGTAACAATGCTTGGTCAAAAGATTATGGCTTCATTACAATTAATATTGATAAAAAAATTCATGAAAGAGTTATAGAAAATATTTTCGCGGAGTGATAAAAATATACAAATATAGTGTTATAATATTTTTTTATTTTATGTATATATCAAATTTGTCTATCTTAGAAATTAGAAAATTAAAAAGGTTCAGTAGTTATTCCATCAGGTAAAATTTTTCTTTTATCATCAAATGGATCTAATGCTAATTTATGTTCTTCTTTTAAATACATTTTATGTTTTTTTGAATTAAGTCTATAATTACATGCTGTTTTTATTTCATTATTAAATAATACATTTTTATAATCTTGAAATGTTATTTGATTAGCCACTGATGCCTTTGAAATTCCTTTTAATGTTTTATGTGTTTTAATATTATTAGTTGTATCATAACAGTAACATTTAGATTTTAAAAATATAGCTTCTGTTATGAAATCTTCATTTCCTTCTAATTCATCTTTTACTTTACATAAATCAGAAGGATGAATGATATCTTTTATTTTATTAATTTCTTCATCAAGTGTAGAATTATACGGTATTGTTAATTCTAAGAAAACAGAATCGGTATCTGTAAAGTGTAATTTATAGTTTTTGCCATAAGCAGGTGCTAAATAATCATATATAAATCTATACATAAATAGTTTAGCTAATTCTAATATAATGAAACCAATGAAATTAAACTTATCATGTTTTACGCTAATTCGACAAAAATGTACAGCACATAGTTCATCACTAAATCTAGTAGTTCTTTTATATGTAGGTTTCCTTGTTAAATTTTGAAACCTATCTTTATCATAAACTATTTCAATATTTTGTCTATTACGCACATTTTCTAAAGTCTTACCATAAAATGCATTATTCATTAATTTGAAGAACACGTTTCCAAAATCATCTTTATTTCTTTTAGCTATTTTACGTTTTTCAATATTGAACTCTACATAATTTTTTAACCACCTAGATTTTTGATAAAATAGTTTTCGATGTATTTTGTTGAGAATCATTCCATGATCTAAATACCAATCTAGCATTCTTCCTTCAACAACATACTTTCCTTTATTGCTTTGTATTAACATAAGTTTTTTTGTTGGTCTGTAATTTTTAGGAATTATAGATTTTTGATAATCTGAAAAATCTTCTATATTAGGAATTTTGTTTTCGGGACAGAAAGGAAAATATTTTGTTTTATCTTTTATTTCATCAGGATATACTAAATCAACTTCATATATATAACCATGATTATAATTTCCATCATATGTTTTTTGATAATCAAGAATATTACACCATTCCATCTCACCTGTTGGTAATTCTTGTATCATGCAAGAAGAATATAAGCTATTAAAATCATAATATAACAAATAGTTTTCTCTCATGAATTCATCAATTGCATTTTCACGTTCTACTCCTTCTCGTTTCGTTCGAAAAATTTCTAATATTTTTTCTTTTTCTTCAGGAGATAAAGGTTTCATTATTCCATATTCTTGTGGATTTACTTTCTTATTATAACATTTAACATATCTATTACCTAAAACAGATGATACACCGCCTCTAATTCCAGATTCAAAAAATAATAATTTATCATATGTATTTTCTTTATAATGTTTAAGTTTAACATTTGTATGTTTTAATCCTGCTAACCATGTTAAACCTGGTGTAGAATAACAATAACATGGATCTATTCCGTAATATTCTAAACACATATCACGAAAGTTTTCGAAAAGATCAGCTAGTATTAATACATCTATCTGAAGATATTTCATTGTATAATCATACATTGTTTTACAATTTAACTCTCTCCAATTCTTTTCAGCTTCTGCATAGTCTTCTTCAGATAATTGTGATTGTTTTAATGTTGATTTAAATTTATTTATTGGAGGAAGTTGTTTTTCTTCCATAATTTTATTCACAGAATTAAAATCAGTCTTCGACTGTGAACCACAGGTTTTATCTCCAGTTATATCAGTCTTCGACTGTGAGCCGCAGGCTATATACTCATACGGAAATATTCCTTTTAAAGGTTTTAAATTATATTTATTTAATATTTTACATTGTTCAGGTTTCAAAGTTTTTCCCATAACATCTAATGAATAAGGAGTAAAAAATCTAAATGCATCTAAAATTCTAATACAACCTAATTGCATTGAAAAATATTCTTCTGTTTTACATAGTACATTTATTTGTTGTTGTTGTAATTTTTCAGATGAAAATAAATCTTTCATTACTAGATAGAAATCATATTTAGAACCATTGTAGAAATATAAAGGAACAAAGTTATATTTAAATTTATTAGCATTAAGATTACAAGAATTATGTGCTGCACCTCTATATAATCCATTTAGATGATCATGATCTTTTACCTTATCAAGATATATACCTCTGCCATTTTTATAATTTTTTGTAAATTCTTTTCCACAGTAATAACATTTTGTTTCATTAATAAAATTAATTTTTCTTTTTCTGTTAATGGCATCATTGGAATATTTGTTTCAAGCAATTGTGAAAAACGTCCTTGTAATTCTTCTACTTTCTTTGTAAACATTTCTGAACTATCTTCACCATAGTATTGATAATATTCTGATTTAAATAATTCAGGATAATTTGAATGAATGTACATTCCCCAACATAATGGTTTTTGTTCAAATAAATATTTTTCTTTACTTGGTTCAGCTGCACTTTTTTCATAATTAAAAACCGAAGGTTCTAGGGCTTGGCCCGTACAATTATCACAATCGGGTGAAGCCCTGGAACTTTCCGTTCGATTTTGTGTCATATTAACATTATATGCTTCGAAATCACAATAAATAGTAAAGGGTACTTTATTTTTCAAATAATGTCTATTATATATTAAATAATCATCTTTAGGAAAAGTATTTTCAACTGCTTCATTTTGTTGGCAATTCTCCAAATGTCTATTCATTTCTTCTTTAGTTCTAAAACTTGACATACATTGAAGACAAGGAAAATTTGTATTATCTGAAGTTTTTGTAAATATAGAAACATCTTTACACAATATAAAATGACCCTGATAATATAATATATTCGCTTGTGCTAGTTGCTTTGTTTGTTTTAATTTTTCAAATTTATCTTGATATATTTCATGTGTTTCATCAATTTCTTTTGTAAGATTAAATGTATTTCGATGAAAATTTTTATTTCATATTTGTAGCTGTTGTTCATATTCTTTATCATATTGTTCTTTATATTGTTGTAGACATTTTTTTAAAGATTCATTTATTTTTTGATTGGTTTCATTTTCTTCATTATTTAATTCTTTATTGTCTTCATTTAATTTTTGAATCGTTTCTATCTTATTTTGATATTTATGGCCATATTCTTGTACTAATATTTTCGTTTGTTGTTGATAATCTGTTTTACATTTTTGTAAAATTTCATTTAAATTTTGTAATTTTTGTTGATATTCTAAAGATAAAGATAAATAATCGGAATCATAATCATAATTATGATTACGTCCTTTATAATTATTATGATTAATCATTATTGGTGATAGTGTTTTAATAATTTCAAATTTTTCAGTACATATTATATTTTCTTGGTAAAAAATATTATGATGCATGTAATTTCCCCTATCATTATATACTATTTCTGATTGACATAAATTTTTATTATTCAAATAAAATTTTTTTGAATCTGAGTAAAGTGGAGTAATTTTACCAATAGAAACATAATTCACATTTAATTCAAAAACATTTACTTCTATTAAATTTTTATTCTTTTTATGAAACTTTTTTAACCTATTATAATCATATGGAAATTCATGTAAGCCACGAGAAAGATCAAATTCATTTATGTATTCTTCTTTATTATAATGACTTAGTCTTTCTTTATGATATTCTGCAGGATGTAGATGTGCTATAATACTCCACAGAAAACAATAATCATCTTCATTTTTTATGTTGATTATTTGTGGTGAACTGAAAGGTAAAGGAACATAACTACCACCAGTATTATTTTTATATTTATCAATTACTATTTTCTTAGATAGTATTTTAACAAATCTCCAACCAGATTCACGTAACTGGGCTTCAATTATACAATTTTCTAATTTAAGTATCATCGATTCAAATATGGGTTGTATATCATTTACATTATGAATTTCTTGTGAATTTGTAAAATGACCTTGTATTATTTCTTCAGGAATTCCATCAGGTCCATTTTTTGTATAAAGTACTTCTACATTCATATAACATTTGTAAGATTTCTTAAATATTTTGAAAAAGTTTTTTAATACATTATAAATTTTTATAATTACTAATATTTTTGAAATCTTTTTTACCATTTACACCTTTTTCAGATGTTACAGAATCATCATTATTATCATAAGATTCTTTAAGATCGGGCAAAGCCCTAGAACCTTCAGTTCGTTTATTATGATTATGATTATGGTCAATGTTAATAGTATAAGGTGTAGTCCACATATAAATTTTCTCTTGTTGAGCTAAACCATTTATATAAGATTTTAACAAATTAATATTTAAGTTTGAATATAATCCTATATAAGTATCATCATCATATCTTTGCGGCATTTCTAATGTTTCTTGTTTATAAATTGTATCTCTATAATATACCTGACATAATAATTCTTCATTATGTTTTTTACTCTCTATGTAAATGTTATATTGATTTTGATCGTCAACAAATAATCTAATTTTTTCTTTCGAAAAAGATTTTAATTTTTTAACTAATTCTTTAATATTGATATAATTAATAATTTTAGTTTCTATCCAATCAGTATTACTAATTGGTAACACTGCTCTAATAAATCCATAAACATTATTATGACCTATTATAACCATATTTTCTTTATTTAATTCCACATAAGCTACATCATTATATTTACTAACAATATCCATAAATTTAATAAATGGATCCCCCGGAAATAAACAATAATTAGTTTCTATAGAAGGTAAACCTTTAGTCTGTTCTCTAAATATTTCGGCTTGTAATTCAAACAAAAGATTAACATCTATACATGGATTATTATTATTATTATTATCAAAACATTTATTTTCAAATGCCGTTGATCTCGTCGAATAAGAAGAACAGGATGATGCGGGCGAATATAATTTTTTTAAATTTGGGGTTTCCATTATTTTATTTTTATTAGAAAAAATTTTAGTTTTTTATTGTTAAAAAATGATGTTACCAAATGTTGGTGGAGGTGCATATATCCCGAATAATCGTGAATTAGAAATAGAGATAGAAAATTATATCATGAAAACTGGAGACGTTTTATCTGGTCCATTGCATCTTTCTATTCTTCCGCAACAAAATACAGAGTTAACAAATAAACAATATGTTGATACACAAATCAATGACTTAAAGGAAAAATATATAAACGATGTTTTGGTTCCACTGATGAATGAATTAAAGTTGCTAAAACTTAATGACAAATCATTAAACGAAAAACTATTAAAACTTGATAAAAAGGATAGAGAGCTAGAAGCAGATATAGGAAAACTTTTTAAAAAGATTTCTGAACAATCAAAAATTTTAATATTACTTTCTATAAATTTAAAATCTGCTGTAATTAAAAATAAACATCAGATAAAAATGTTAAAAGAACAATTAGAAGATGAAATAGAAAAACTACCTAAAAGAATTAAAAAAAATTTAAAGTAGTTACAAACTACATTCCAAAAAAGTGTTGATGAATTGAGTTCTAAAATTACTCAACAAATGAAAAAGATGAATAGAATAATAAATGAAGTAAACTCACTAAATCAAAGACTTGATAAAATGAAAACTCTTAAAATCAATTTAGAAAATGAATTAAAGAAAAATTTACAAGAATACTCTAAAGAAAATAAAGAACAGTTAGATTCTGTTAAAAGACAATTAGATGTTCTTAAAATTAAGTTAAATGCTCTTAAAACGGCATTGAAGATTAATCAGCAGAAAATGCAAGTTAATAGAAAAGAAATTAAAGTACATCACACGCTACTTGACGCAATAGATAAAGTGCAACAATCAATTAATAAAGTTATCTCGAAGTTGTTGTCCATTCACAAACGTAAATCTTAGCGTAAATATTTACGTAAATATTTTTTCCCAAAAGTCAAATTTAATCCTAAAAAATGCCTATAATTTATAAACACAATCTTAAACAATTTGCTTCAAATCAAAGAATTGCTCATGAACCACGTATGAATCCTGTTTATCATTATGATAATAGAGAAACAGTCGGAACACAAAAGTTCCTAGGCACCGCAGGTGCCGTTCACACGGAAGGAGCTGGGATCTTCTCTGGTATTGGAAGTATCGTTAACTTAATTAAAAATAATAAAGATTTGATTACATCTGCTGCAAAAGGAGCAGCTGCTATAGGTAGTACAGCTAGTGCAATATCAAATGCTGTCAAGTCTCAAAACGAATTAAAACAACTAGAAGCTATTCGTAAACTTAGGAATGATTCCGAAGAACTAAAAAATTTAAAAAAACTTTCAGAGGAAACAAAAAATAAAATTGATAACATTGCTGTTGGGGAAACCTTGAGGAGCGGAGCTCCGTCTGATAGTAAACATAAGAAGAAATCAGGCGTAGCCATAAAACGTTCAATTGAACCTACGGTTCGTTCAATTGAAGAAATAAGAGGTAATGGCGTGAGCAGCAACCTTCGGTTTAACCAGCAAAGCTGTAGCGGAGCTGGTCTAGCAAAATTCTAAAATTATGTTTTTTAGTTAAATTTTTTTTAGTAAAATTTTTTAGCAAAATTTTCTTAGCAAAACTTTTTTAGTAAAATTATTTTAGTAAAATTATTTTAGCAGAATTTTTTCTGTGTGTGAGAAAAACAAAAAGTCAAATTATTTTTTATAAAAATGTCTTCGCTTATCGAAAATAAATTTAGATTAGACGATCCTCCGTTCGTCAGTTGCAATCAAAAAAAGAATGACTATATAAGAATTGCTATGAATCCCGGATCTTCCAGTAGAGTAAATACTGGAGGTGATTTAATTTTTGAAGTTGATAATCAGCAGAGTTATATATATCTACCTGATTCATTTTTACACTGTGAATATTCTTTGTATAGTGATGCCAATTTTACAACACCATTACCAGATACCGATAATATTGCACTAGAGAATATTTTTTTTCCAAAATTATTTACACAAATGCGTTTAGATGTTGCAACTCAAAATATAGAAACAATAAGTGATTCTCCAGGTGTAATTGATACAATGCTTAGATTTGTAACAATTGGTGAAAATAATAAAAAGTATGAAATCGAAGGTTGGTTTCCTGATACTAATGATGGTATAATTGTTGATGATTTAACTCACGCCGGAACAGATGCAGCAGGAATTGCGAAAGATGTAGAAAATATTGCAAAATATTTAAATAAAACAAATAATGATGCATATAAAGAAAGACGTGAATTTAACAAGAAAAGTAAACAGACAGTAAATTGGTCATTGTCTCCATTATTCGGATATTTAGATTATGATAAAATATCATATCAATTAAAATTTAAGTTAATAATTCATCGTACAGCAAATAATGAATTAATCTTTTTTGGTAAGACTGGAAAAAAAGCATATTTAAAAATTGATAGACTTGAATGGTGGATAAAGCATATTACTCCTAGTTTAGAGATTGAAACAGCTATTGCAAAAAGATTAAATACTAACAAACCAATTCCAGTAAATTTTCTAAAGCGTACTGCTAGTTCAGTAACTTTTTCCGAACAAAGATTTAACTGGCATTTTACTAGAACTGCGAATACACCAAGATATTTATTACTAACTTTTCAAAGAAATAATTTTCCAAGTTTTGATAAGAACAATAATCTCTTCCATATTAATACAATTCGAAGTTTACACGTTTCATTAAATCAAACCCGTTATCCAATTGATCCATTAAGATTCGATGATACCAATAATCAATTTATGGAAGGATATGATTCTTATCGAAATCTTTGTATAGAATTTGGAGTTGAACCACAATTAACTCCTGGAGATTGGAGACATTTATATCCTGTTTTCTGTTTCGATTTAAGTGCACAATCTGAAGATATTATCAAGACTGGTTGTGATGTAACAATTAATATTGAAAAGAAAGATTCCACAACTTCATTGATGGCTTATGGTTTATTGCTAGAAGATGTAAAATATTCTATTGAAATTCTTAATGGAAAGATGGCTAGGATAGGTTAGTAACCTGAGGACCTTTGGTCCGATCGGCTGAAGCCTCGAGGAGCTTCGCTCCGATAAGTTAATTAAAATTTTTGTTAACTTAAATTTTTTTTAGTAATTAGTAATAAAATTTTTTTTGTAACTAGAATAGATTAAAAATTCCTAATTTAAAATTTATTCATAACTAGAATAGATAAAAAATTCCTAATTTAAAATTTTTTTATTAAAAATGTCGCAAGCGAAAAGTAATAATAATAAAACTGTTGAATTAAAATTACGTAATATTGTTGACAAAAATACCCCTAAAACTATTACGATTAACAAAAAAAAGTATTACATAAGTAAACCAATGATAGAGAATATTCAATTACAAGAAGAAAAGAATGGCGGTATTCTCCCATTAATTCCACTAATAATAGGTGGCATAGCAGCTGCAGGAAGTGTTGCAGGCGGGACAGCTGGTATTGTCCAAGCAGTAAATAAAAATAAATCAGAGAAGGCAGCATTAGAAGAACAAAAACGTGATAATAGAGAGTTAGAGAAAGTTGCTAGGGGTGACGGAATAGTAGATAATTTTATTAGTAAATTAAAATTAGTTGATGAAGGAAAACGAGTTCTTAAAAATATTCTCCACAATGTTGATGATTTAATTGAAATTAAAGAAACAAAAGATGGTTCTGGAATATATCTAAGTCCTAGTATGATTAGGTAATAACCTCAGGACCTTTGGTCCGATCGGCTAAAGCCTCAGAACCTTTGGTTCTATTAGGTAAAACATTTATTTTATCTTTTAAAATGAATTCTACAAATTCCGAAAATTTAATTAAATTAAAAATTGTTAATTTAGATTTATTGAATTATCTATTAAACAAAAATAAAAACTCAAACTGTCAGCATATTGGAGGTGACATACAAAAAACATTAGAAAACTTTCCTGGATTTATTTGGAGTAAATATTCAAAAGAAAAACATCTTCCTGGTCATTCATATACCGGTCCAGGAACTCGATTAGATATAAGACTAGATGAGAATAATAATCCGAAACCAGGTGAAGAACCAATAAATGGAGTAGATGCCGCCGCTTATAGACATGATTTAGCTTATCGAAATCATGATCTAAGTTCTCGACATGCAGCTGATAAGAAGATGATTCAAGAATTAGATAGTATTCAAAATCCTACATTTAGAGAAAAAATTGAAAGAATGTTTGTTAAGAAAGCTTTACAAGCTAAAATATTATTCGGCCAGGGTTTAAATGAAACGACAGCAAAGCTGTCTGAGAGCAACGCTCGAACCTATGCCTCTGAAATTCATAGGGAATACAGAAGGCCTAAATATTTATTGAAAGTAAAAGTATTTAATAAAGATGATATTTGGAGTGCTGATCTTATTCATATGCCGAATGAAAGGGACTACAAATACGCATTGACCGTTATAGATTTATATACACGATACGCTTGGGTAGAACCTTTAAAAAATAAAAGTGGTCTATCAGTTAAATATGCGTTTGAAGAAATCTTTAAAGAAAGTAATAGAAAGCCAAGGAAATTGTTTGTTGATAAAGGGTCGGAATTTTATAACCGAAACGTTCAGCCACTATTTGAAACTGTTTATTCAACTGAAAACGCTGGAAAAGCTGTAGTGATAGAAAGATTCAATCGGACGTTAAAAAATAAATTATTCAAGAAATTTACTCAGCAAGGAAATCAGAAATGGTTATAAATATTACCAGGAATTGTAGAGCAGTACAATAATAAAGTTCATTCAGGTATTGAAGAAACCCCAAAGAATGCTTCTGACGACCCTGATTTGATAAGAAAGAAAATATTCGAAAATAATTATTCGAATGAGAGTAATCCGAATTTGCAGAAACTTAAGCCGAAATTTAAAATTGGAGATAGAGTTAGAATATTTAAATATAAGAATAAATTTGAAAAAGGCTTCGTCGGATACTGGACGAAAGAGATATTTGAAGTTTGTAAAATAAATCAAAGTTATCCGATTACTTACGAAATCAAAGATTTAGATGATGAAGATATCAGAGGCCGATTTTATCAAAATGAATTACAACGAACTGATTTTTAATTATCATTATTATTATTAGGCGTAGCCATAGAACCTACGGTTCGTTCAATTCTAACATAATATCTAGAAATGGTACTCCTTCCTGTAATTTCAATAAAACATAAAGACATAATTGACCACAATAAGTAGTTCCCGGTTTTTGAATTTGAAACGTATTATAAATTCCATTGCCAAGTATTTCTCTTACTTCATTCGTAGGTGGAAGCCCGTATGAGTCAAAATAATAATTATCTCCGTTTTTACTAAAGATACCTGCTGACCAATGTACGCCTTTTTGGTCTGAAGTGTGAAGATTCGTTATGAAATTTACAGTTGAAACTTTGTTCCGGGAACTGAAGGTTCCTGTTGGCTTATTTTTGATCAATTGTAATTCGTCTCTCATTAGGACATGAAAATTCTTTATTCCCAATTGATGTGCGATTTTCTTTAGATCAAAATTCGTTGTTGTTTCTGTTCCATATAATTTAAAAAACTCGATCAGGTCAGTCACTTTCAATGAAACAAAAATCCAATTTGAAAATGTCATTGTCATTTTTCAGTCTCCACGCAAATAAGTTGCAATAAATGTTACTACTTGTTACTTATGAAGTAGAATTTCACGTTTGCAAGTCTTCTAATTCCTGCGTGAGTCCAGTATGTTGCGCATGTTGTTGTTCAGTTTGTTGCACATTGGGTGAATCAAATATGGATTCTGCTATTCTTTGCTGTTCCTCCTCTTTTTCACGATCAATATAATATTCAAGATGAGTAAAATTCTTCATCACAAAGTAAATTGATAGAGAAGAATTGGTTAAGTTTGGATAGTTCTTTGATAATTTGAATAATTTGATCAGTAATGTCACATATGAACGTGAAAACTTTATTTTGTGGGTCTCATTTAACTCTTTCACGAATTTTGTATAATTCATATTAGACAATAACTTCAGTCGCTGAAGTACTTCTCCTTGCGAAATATAGCAACGTAGAAGATTCCGATGTGTCATTTTCTCGAAAGCAATGAGTTTATTCAATGACGAGATGCACGATGAAACACTTAAAAAATCTTTTTTCTCGAGAAATACAGGTAAATTGCTGCTGTCAACATCCTTGAATGAATCTCGGATTATTTCAAACACTTCTCTCTTTTTATCTTCTTCGTTTCCACTCGTCTTCTGTTTCTTTCTTAGTGATTCAAGAATAAATTTTGTTGATATCGTTTTGAAGAAATCAAGATGGTCTGGTGAAATAAGAGGCACAACTTGATCCACGAAGCAACAAAATTCTCTCTCTATTTTGCTGACGGAAGACATTGCAAATGAGAACTTTGCTTTCTAGCGCACACGGAACAATGAGAGAAGAGAGAGAAGTGAAAACAGCTGCCAGATGCTTTGGCGTCATGTGGTTGTGCTGACGTGCTAGTAAGAATTAAAACAACTTCCCTAACGTACAACTAAAATCTAATTGTATCACAAAGCTGTAGCAACTAATGGAATTGTAAGAACGCCAGATGAAATGACAATAGTGAGAGCGCCTAAAGAAATTGTTAAACATGCTCCAACGCCTTGTGTCACATTTTTAATTTATTATAATGTTCTAATCTAAGTAATAATTGAGATTCCTTATCTTTCATATAACGTACTCTATCTTTGTGTTTTTCTTTGTTCATTTTTTCAATGTTAATCTTTTCAATGTCCATTAAAGTAGAACTACGTTCATATGATAACGAAGGATATATTCTTGCGGTTCCTTCCACTTTTGTTTCTTCCATTTTTAAAGAAATATTATTAGTCACATGTTATATTTTAAAAACCTAAAAGATGGATAAAATTCATGAATTTGAAATTCTCAACTTTTATGATTTTCGGTGTCCTGGAACGGTCATGATTTAAGCGAGAAAATTGTAATTCTCAAATTTTGAGATTCTTAACTTTTATGATTTTCGGTGTCCTGGAACGGTCATGATTTACAAGGTAAAAAGCAAAATTCACAAATTTTGAGATTCTCAACTTTTATGATTTTCGGTGTCCTGGAACGGTCATGATTTTGGGGGTGAAAATTGTAATTCTCAAATTTGAGATTTTGAAAAATTTGAAAAATTGGTTATCTTTAAAAACGCCCAAATTTGTGAATTTAGGTCTTCATAACCTGAAAAAGGGTTCAAATTCATGAATTTATGTCGTTTTTAAAAATGCCATTTTTTGAAAAAATGGTACTTTTTGAATGGACTAAATTCATGTATTTAGGTCTTAAAAACCTGAAAAAGGGTTCAAATTCATGAATTTATGTCGTTTTTAAAGATACTATTTTTTTGAATTTTATGGTGTCCTGGAACGGTCTTTTGCCCATTACTCATGTGGTCAATGCCCGACTTCTTAACATGCGCCTTGGCGTCCGCACTGCGATTGATTCGCCCACATGTGCACATTTTGATATGGAATTTGCGATTCTTATCGTTTGCCATGGCTAACTGTAAGATAATGAAATTTGTAGAAGTTTGGAATCATGTAGTACAGTCATATTCCTAAAGCATTACACTTAGTGACGAATGATAGATTTGAGTGTAGTGAGTGGCACTCGATCCCGTCGACAGCCCGAAGGCCTTGTACTGATCACTAGGGAAGTGAGAGATCTTCCCCGATACCCGCTATTTACAGCTTAAGACATCATTGTCACTGCCCCGAAGTGGTAACAGCAACGCCGAGTCAAAGGTATTGATCAGTAGCTGGGATCTAACCCCTCAAAGCTGCCTTAGACTTAGTTAAATTTCAAATCTGATAGCAGATTTGAACTCAGCATACTTGAAAACCGTAGACTACATGTTAAAACTTTGAAAAACTGAAAATTAAGAATTTTTAAAAAATTCCGCATTTTACTACTCATACTACTTTTAAAAAAATTTATCAGTAGTAAAGACATAATCAAACTCTATCACACAAACTTTGAACTAAGAAGATAGCTTGCCTACTTCAAAAGATAGAGTCCTTTGAAACACCCGATATCGGGAGCTCAGAGCGACGACCGTCGCTTACCTCGTCTTTCGATGAAGTGATCAGACTTACGTTGTCGGGGGTCTATATATGCTCAGAAGAAAACTTAAAATGGCTCTATCTCCGAAAGTATTCATCGTAGCGACATGCGGTTTGTTGCAAACGATTCCTGAATGACACCTGAACCATTCTCATATGACCACGGGAAGTGGGTAGGTCAGCACATGGCCATGTAACATGCCACAAGTGAAAAATTCCTAAGTGTGGGAGCTCCAGTGTGGTGAAAATTTTGAAAAATTTAAAACTTCCGAATTTCAATCTGGGACCCTTACCAAAACTTTTTTCATCACTTTTCACTGACCCCCCCTCCCCCCTACCGTTCGGAGAAATTTGATGAAAATGTTTTGGTAAAGGTCCCAGGTCGAAATGCGACACTTTGGAAAATTTTCAAAATTTTGTCCATACAAAGTCACTCTGACACTTCGGATTTTTTCGTCAAATCTGAGGTCTGACCTAAAATCTTGTAACAGCTCTAACTTTGAACGGCTGATCCGATTGACTCGCAACAAAAATGTCATTGAACAGTTTTTCTCCTCTTTCAAATGAGTATCTATAAGACAAAATCCATCCACTAGAACCAAAATTAGAAGATCGCTGCCGGGGGGGGGGGGTGGAAAAATTTTGTTAACCCAACTTTTGACGAGAAACACGATGGGAGGGGTCTCACACCGAAATTCCACCCTTCCAACCTGGCCAGCACACCACGCCAACCTGGCCGGCACACCACGCCAGCCTGGAGAGCGCACCACGAACCACCTCTCGCTACGTCGTCGGTCCAGAGGGGGGGAGTCGGACTCGAAGCAATCCGGTGGCGGACTAGGGCCGACGCTCTCGTCTGACAGGGGGGGGGAGTCAGAGTCGAAGCAACCCGGCGGCAGACTAAGGCCGACGCCCTCGTCTGACAGGAGGGGGGGGAGGTCGGTCGACGGCGGCCATCTTGCGCGGTCCAGTGGTGTGGATTTACTTACCACTGGTGTTGTTTGCCGATCAATAATCAGACGGTCTGGCTGAAGTTCTTGTGGAGAGATGTTGGTAGATGGTGGAGAAACTATTTTTGATGTTGAGTTTGATGATGATCTTGAAGCTCTTCGTCGAGAATTTTTCGATATTGTGAATCAAGGTCTCCTATCACCTACACACTCGGTTTTTGTAGTGGTTAGCTATTACCAGAGCCAACCGTTTTCTGCGCTGGTTTTTAAATATTCCGCGTTGAAATATGAAAATTCCGCGCTGTTAATAAGCCCATATTTTCTTGGCCAAACAAAAAGGAAAATAATGAAACTAGTCATCAAAACAATTTAATTCAACAAATTACATCTTCTTCAGAATGATGATTATGTAATGGTGAAAATCAATTCTTTGGGTGAGAACAATTGCTCGAAACAACAACAAAAATGTAGAATAACTCAGTGGTTCACTGCAGCTTTCAAAAGCCCCTCCAAATTTTCATATGTAAGCGAATGACGCTTTGATGTCAACATCAACTTGACCAAGTTGAAGCTTCGTTCTACATCCGCAGAACTGAATGGTCCCCGCAAAAGGGGAATAGCTTTCTTTGAGAGATATGGAAGACGTTTAGAATTTGTCTTCCAGAAAGTAAGAGGAATAATCTCAAACGATTCATTGGCAATTGAACGATATAAATCCCATTCAACTTTGGTGCAACTATCCATTTTTAGTTTATCCTTCACGCATGAGAAGTCGCCATCAAATAGTGAAATTTGAGATGGATCGAGTAATCGTATTGATTTTAGCAAATTTATTCCAGGTTGTTTTGTTCCAAGATATTCATTCAGTTTCGAGGAGGCAGAAAGAGGACCTTCTAGACAATCATCCGATTCAGATTCTGATGCAGAAGCATTAAGCGGTATGTCCAGTTCTTTCATAATGTTGTAGGCAGAACATATTTTCGTATCGTTGGATTGACAAGCATTTAATACCCCAATGATTTTCTCAGTGTCCAGCAGTAAATAGCAACTGTTCCTTCATGATTTGTGATTCCAACAATCGAGCAAGTTCTGCAAGAGCTTTCGTATCACCTTCTTCCCTTCGTTCTTTTTCGATGAATTTCTGATACAAATTAATAAAGTTGGCATGATATCGAACTGCAGCAAACCAAGTATTCCATCTCGCAACGATTGGATTTGGAGGACATGTTGGATTTTCAACGTTACAAGACCTCAGAAAAGACAAAAAACGATTTCGTCGGGATGGTGCTTTTACCAAAACAGATTTGATCAATGCAATAAACCGATCCACCTCTGGAAATGAATACCTCCAGGCACTTCCTGCCAAATTCACATGAGGAAGACAATGAATGTAGTTGCAATTTGGCCACAACAATGAAAGTATATCAGTCCAACATTTGCGCATGTAAGACGCACCATCGGCTACAAATTACAAAATGCTGTTGAAGTCAATCAAAAAGTCGCTGCAGCATTGAATGATAGCCTGTGAAACTGTGGAAAAATTAACGCTTTCGAGAATAACAGATTTAACCAAATATGATTTTGAATCTTCGTTTTCGAGAGGTCGGAACAGAATATTCAGAAGTGGACGATTCAGTGGATCAGTTGTTTCATCTGTGAGAATCGCATTGCTTTCGCCTTTGATAAAAATATTCTTTAATTGAGTATCTCTATTCACAAATAGCTTGGGAAGCCAGTTAGAGCGAAGATTTGAAGCATTAGGAATAGAACCACTTCCCTGAACATATTTCTGTAAAAATCTACGAACTGAATCACTGTCTGCCTTTTCCAAGGATATATTTGCTTCTGCAAACATTTGAACGAAATCACTCACCAAAGCGTCTTTTGATAATTTCGCATCTGAAGCTCTTTGGAAAATCGAATCAATCGTTCTCTGTCTCTTGGCTTCTGGTTCCAGCGACTACAATAGATTTTCGTGTTTCTTGCTTTTGATGTGATCTTTTATAGTATGAGAGCGAATATGATCAATCGCTTTGTTATATACTGAGCAAAATAAAATACCACCATCAGCGTAAAAATGTTTTCCAAACTCTTTGGCTCTACCAGCTGCCGTTATTCGCGTCGACACGTGAGACATTTTGTTTTGCAAATGGCCATGTAGGACACGACACAAGTTGTTTTTTCATTCTTTCCCGTACGCACGGATCTCCAGTACTACCCTTTAACATTCCCCTCCAATCACGATTGTTGATACGTGTATGACTCAAATATTATGAACTATGCAATTCGTTCATTTAAGTGCGATAGAGTCTGAAGGCATTTAATGGATTAACTGATATCTTATGTCTTCATTTGTTGAAATTTCTCATTTTTCTTAATTTCATGCAATTCCGCGCTTTTCTCCGGAATATACAGAATTCCGGGGTTTTCTCCGTTTTTCCAACCTTCGCGGAAAACAGTTGGCTCTGGCTATTACTAACAAATTCGGATAGAAATCAAAAGTAACTCAGCTCTATTAGAGCAATTCCCTAATTGTAGAAAACAGCTTAAACTTTTTGTGTGTCACAGACAGGTGTTGTCCCAATCAAGTCTTACTTTGCAGTCATTGCAGTGTTGCCCTAGATGTCCAAAAAAAGTGATTGCGCAAAAAACATTCAATTTTTTCGCTACGTCATTGATACATGAGGCAACTGATAGATTAAAGCAAAATTTGAAGCAGAAATCGATTATGAAATGTCAGAAAGAGAGTCAAGCTGCCTGGCGGAATATTTTGCGAATAAAGCTTTTGAAGAATTACTATTCCCTTACGTGTTTGCATGCAATTTATAATTAATCAATGCAATTTTGCTACATCATGATTGCTTTCTAAGCATGAGGTAATTGCTTCTTCATACTTAAACCGCTGACCGTACTAATAGCCTTTGTAAACAACCATTTGAACACTACTGATTGTGTCATATTATGCAAGTTTAGAACTAATAGGAAAAAATGTCGACATGACAGATAACACTATTTGTTGTATATGTAATAGATAATGGATGATTTTGAGGTCATTATAGAACTTATTAACCGAAGGCCGCTATCTATATGTTAAGGTTACAGGAGGATATCATGACTGTATGGGAAATACAGAGGTGTATAACTATGTTAAAATCCCTCGGCCTACGGCCTCGGGATTTTAACATAGTTATACACCTCTGTATTTCCCATACAGTCATAGAGATATCCTCCTGTAACATACTTAAAGGATGCTCATCTCAGCCAATCAGAGAGAGGGACAGCTTGTTAATGGAGGGACAATATTGTTAAAATGCCAGGGACAATTTGTTAAAATGATTGTTTGTTATCTATGATCAAATGTCCTTTCTAAATTGAGAATGTAGATAGATGTCCATGGATTTCCGTTCATAGTGCTTCGTTCTTAAGAAATCTATTTCTAAGTCATAGACTTCTAATTGTCTAAATATAAACAGAAGAAGAAGAAGAAGAAAGTATTGGGAAATCAAGAGACGTCTATGTTGGAAATCAAGATATCAAAGATAGCTAGAAATTTGACCCTTTTGATAGGTACATCTGTACTAATTCTATGGATATGGTTTCTTTCATTTAGGTCACTGATCTGCATTCAAAATTCAAAATCAAAGTTTTGGACGTCATTCTAGGGTCAGACGGATAGGCATTTCTTTTAAGATAGTTTACCATCGCAAAGCAACACGGTCAAAGAAAACATGACAAAAAGACACGCCACACCTATTACAACTGAAGAGCTGAATAAGATACGGAAGACCACCATTCCTCAAAACACCATGAATCAGAACTACTGGGCAAGAAAAGTATTCGACGACTGGCTCAAGGAAAGAAATACAACAATTTCAGAGGACCTTATGTTTCTATCGGACCGTTCAAGCGATGGTCATGAGAAATTGGAGTTCATCTGCAAAGTCACTTTGAACCTGGCATTGAAATTTTTCTTTCATGAAGTTAGAAAGAAGAACGGCGATGTGTACCCGGGTGAAACTCTACGACTATTACTATGCGGAATCCAAAGATACATCAGAAGCGAACGCAAGTTGGATTGGAAGGTAAGACGATTTTTATGACGCTAAAATTGGAAAAAATTAATCATAAATTTAAACTGCCATAAAGTTGGAAAAAAATATAGCTTCTATTAAATCGATATTGTGAAGTAATGCAAGTTTCCACAATGGTTTTTCTATTATTTTTATTCTCGTAGTCATTTTAGAATTAAATTATGATCAACTGACTATGAAAAATAAGATATATAGGCAAAGGAATTTGGTAGCCTATACAAGTAGATATATAAATGTATGTTCCTGACTAGCTGATGTTGAACAAGTAGCATTCTAGTCTTCATATTAATAAAACTCCTACAATATTTGTGTTATGCACATGCATGCAGATATTATTCACAAAATGTTGGCCTATACAAGAGGAAGGAATGATTTTAATCTTTTATACTAAACTTCTTTTTTTGTAACTGAAGTTTATCACAAAAGTTTCCTTTATTGGTTGAAGTGAAAGTCCTTCTTTTGAGTTTGAAAGTGGAATCAATTTTTCTTAATAGCATGCAAATTTAGTTTAATTGAATTATTTGATAATGCTTTTTGATTGAAAAGATGAATTTATTTTATAAAGATTTTGCTCTATTCATAAATTTATCATGTACCGGTACTTCTCAAGGTACTTTTGCCATTTCAATTACTTGTGTAACTTTATTGTTATTTAGTTCGTGATGCTACTATGTTTTTATGAAATAAATATAGTTACTTTTCCTTCCGAAAACTAGGAATGAGGATAGTGGAAAAAATTACTTGTTTGCAATGTCGACTTTCATTACAAACTACGAGTTAAAAAACATAGTGAACTAAAGTGCGGTAATATCATAATTAATCTATTCTAAATCAAATTAATTTGTCATTACAGGTGTTTGATGATCCTGCTTTCCTGGAAACAAGGAGTTCGTTGGACGCAGCCATGAAAGTCAATACCGCTGCTGGAGTTTCCCTAACGAAGAAGCAGGCGAAGCCGGTGCCCCTGTCCACAGAAACACGGTTATGGGAGAGACAATATCTCGGTCGCGATAATCCTCGAAAACTCACGAGGACGTTGATTTACCTGATTGGAGTTAATTGTGGGCTTCGTGGGGGAAAGGAGCTACGCAATCTAAAATGGGGAGAAAATGCTCAATTGACCTTGACTCGAAGAGAGGGTGACGATGTGCTCGAATACAGGGAGGATATATCAAAAACGTATAAGGGAGGTCTTCATGAACATCACGTCGTGCCAAAAACAGTAACTGTATTCAAAAGTGATGATCCTTCAAAGTGCCTGGTAAATCTCTTTATCTTTTACAGTTCATTGCGTCCTGTTAACGATACGACCAATGCGTTCTTCCTCCAGCCTCATCCAAAGCCGACAGCTACCACTTGGTTTGTGAACCAACCTCTGGGACACAATTCTTTAACGGCAACCATACGAAACATGATGGAGGCTGCGGGAGAAGATGACCAATATAGTAATCAGTCATGCAGAAAAACTACGGTGACCAGAATCATGAATGCCACCGGAAATAAAGAAATGGCAAAAAAAGTGACTGGTCATCGCTCAGACTGTGTTTTGACTTACAATGATTACTCAACAAACATGCAAAAAGTAACATCAAACATACTAACCAATAGTAATGTGAATTTAGCTAACAAAAATGAACAAAATCAACCAACGGACGTGCCAGCTGCAAGTGACAAAATTGTCATCAAATGTCCAAGTGGGATCATTATTGAAGTCCCTTATAGGTGATACTAACCCCAAATCTTTGAATGCTTCAGCGTTGACAATTTGAAACATTATTGACTTTTACTTCCTTGTATGAAAAAAGATAGCGCTAGATGACTCCAACGGCGAAATTTCATTTGATATTTTAGCCAACATAAAGCATAATGTCATATCTTCATGGACTCATAGATAGTAGAGATTTAATATCTAGGAGTCCATGATAGTCCATAATGCCACCTTCATGGTCAGTTTTACTATTTTCTATGTACATGTAGTCTGGAGTCATCTAGCGCTCTCTTGCAATAGATATTTATTTGTTAAGAAGTATAAATTTTATATGAAATACAAGATATTTTCCCTCCTATCTAAAACGTGACATAGTTAAAATGAGCATCCTTTAAGACCGAAATAAATCATCCATTATCTGTTATAATGCATGCTATAGATATGTTTCAGAAGAGGTTAATAATTTCCATAATTATCTCTGTACACGGATATCTCTCATAATTACCTCTAACCACGGATATCTTGAAGTCTATATCTTGTCATTTCACAAGTTTTTGATTAACATTTTTCCATTACTACCACAAGAAAATGTAGCGAGAGGCGAAGCCGAGTCTACATCTTTCTATGGTAGTTACAGATGGAGTAGTTATTATATTTATTTCATCAAAACGAAAAGAAAAAGAACTCTACATGATGGACTATGGACCATAGACACAATTTGCTAAGACAAACAAACGTGGGGTTCCATGGGGGGCCTCCATAATCCAAGTAGATAAGCCTATCATACTATGATGTCAATTTTCATCATAGAAATTAACATATAGAATAGAAAGTTAATTATCTATTCTATTATCTATTTTTCCTTCATTAACCGATATTTAACTGGCATTGCATGAGGTGTAGCCTTATTATATCTAACCAAGAGATCATCTAACTTACTTGCAATTTTTGGTGGGTTGTTAGTAAAAAAAAAAAATGGTACACGGTAGCCCTTGATGGATTACATGTATTTTTGATTCATAGAAATTCTACATTAGATTAGAAAGGTGTAGGAAACGCAACATAGTGGAGATAGGAAGGGAGTTTGATAATATGAAACATGGCAGATCACCATGCTATGGTAAATTTTACATGATTATTAAGATTCAAATTTCTAGAGATAGAAAGCATACAATTTCTAGTTTAGCACCTTGAGATAAGGATGTGTCAGTTTGCTGGCTGCATAATAGCAGTAATCAACGATAACTAAGGAAATCAACTATCAAATATATGAAATCTGGAAATTTATTTTTCGTCATTCTCTCTCTCTTCTGTTCAGAATATATATTTTACACACCGACCGCGCGCGCCACTTTGTTCTGCAATCAAACTTTTTTTTTTTATGTGTATTGCACACACATGCTCCTGTTTTCCAATGTTCTTGGAAATAAACATTTTTGACTTTTGACTTTTGACTTTAATCGGTCGGTGAACAAAAAAATGGAAGATTTTATTTATCTCATGGAAAATTAACAAAAGCAAATGGTAGCCTAATTAAATGCGCATGTACTGAATAGCCCACTTTTGCAAGCCTATTCCTATTATGCGTTGCATCAAACGCAGTTATCTGCAAAATGTTATATTTCAGCATCTCGCATTTGAAGTGGAAGGTTAATAGGCTATATCGACATAATTGCTATTTTGATGCCCTTTTAAATGGCATGATTTTTGAACCTTGATATATTTTGGAATAGTGAATGGTTGTCTCGACATAACGCATTGTCTAATTTTCACAAAATTCTGATCAACATTGCAGAAGGTTAATGTATTTTAACACAACCAAAATGATGTTTGACGGATCATGATAGAATATATAAACAATGGAAAGGTTGCAGTAAAAAAAGAGGCTGAATATCTAGTGAAATTTTGTAATGGAATGCAATGTTTTTGGTTTATCACACTCAACGTAATAATGACGGAAGCAACAAGAGGAAGAGTTCTGTTTATCATCCAAAGAAACGCTCTAGCTCAACACCGATAGTGACTTGGACATGGTATGTTGATATTATATCACTACAAAATATATGTTGGGCCATCACATTGAGCAGTCAAAACGCTCTTTTTGCAAGCATCATCCACAGTAGAGCTATAGCTGCACCTGGTAGAATGACCACTATCAAAGCTGGGATCTTTCAACAAAATGGCTTCTCTCAATGAGCGCACTAACAGACATTACCGCAGCAAAAGCAAAGTGAGCGATTGCAAGTCCATTAGAAAACCCTTCAAACCTGAATGCGAAATCCGAAGATGCTTTTTCTAATTCTATTATGCCTAGTCACCGTCACCTATATCGTTGCAAAGCAGGTAAATCTAGGTACTATAATATCTAGGTAATTATGGTGCTATAGAACGACTTGATTGTGGAAATTATTAATCTATATACATAGAAAGCTGCACAATAGCATGCATTATGTAATAGTTAAAATGTGTTTTCTTGGTCATTAAAGCTATAAAAACCGAAGGCCGCAGGCCTGAGGTTTTTATGTCTTTTAATGACCTAGAAAACACATTTTAACTATTATAAAATATGAAATTGCTATGCCATAAAAACCAGGTTTTTATTTTGACATAAAAAACCTGGAAATGATATCTGTAGAGTTTCAGTCAATGCATAGAATTTTCATCATTCAGAATGATGATATCAATGTATCATGGTAGTTATAAACATTATCTCAAATATGAAATAATGCCATAGCAGCAATTTGACATTTATATCTGGAGCTTGATATGGATCAGTGGCCAGTAATCGACTTCTCGAGATTTCCAGACAACATGATTTCTGGACTAACTATAGAAGAAATCAATCAGATCCTAAAAATTGATGAAAATAAAAACATTCAATTGAACCCAACCACATCCACTACAGCGAATGAAGAGCTTGCACCAACATTAGGGTCAGATAGAAAAAGAAAACGATTTGCAGAACCAGTAAGCGATCAACAATTAGAAAAGCGAGCTTTAGAACAAGTACCCGAAGGAACGAAGAACCGCAATAAGTGGGCAGTAAACTTATATAATACCTGGGCTTATGATAGGCATCTGCTAATTGACGAATCTAATTTCCATCCCTTCCCACGTGAATTTCATGATTTGCTACACTGCCGAAGAAATTCGATTGACTATTGACTTTCTAAGTTCATCTACGAAATACGAAAGAAAAATGGCGATCGGTACCCCCCGAACACGTTAGTATCCATTACTGCCAGAATCAATGCCTCCTTTTATGAAAACAAAAATGAAATGAACTTATTCAAAGATACAGAATTTCGACATTTTCAAAATGTCTTAGACATGACTTGCAAAGAATCGGCTTCTGCGGGGATTGGATGCCACAGAAGACAAGCGGAAGTGATTTCCAATGACGAAGAAGAAATTCTGTGGTCCAGAGGTCTTTTAAGGGACAGCAGTCCTCAGACACTAATTGACACCTTGCTGTACCTTAATGGACTACACTTCGCCTTAAGAAGTGGAAAGGAGCACAGAAGGTTGACATTATCCCAAATTTCAATTATTAACCCGAGTGAGACATATTATACTTTAAGATACTCCGAAAATGTTTCGAAGACCAATAACGGTGGACTCAAATATCGTAAAGTGGATCCTAAAGTTGTTAATCATGTAGATCAATATTCTGTTACTAATCCGTCACGATCCCATGCCTTTCTGCTAATGAAATATCTCCAGAAGAGAAATGACATTCAATCTGACGTTTTCTACTTGACCCCAATCTCTAATCCCAAATCTGCATGGTACAAGAATTTACCTATCGGAAATAATGTTCTGGGGAAAACAGTCGGTCGACTATGTATGAAAGCTGGGATTCAGGGACACAAGACAAATCACAGTCTTCGAGCGACCTGCGCTACACGTCTTTTCGACCAAGGTATTGATGAGCAGCTCATTATGAGTCGCACTGGTCATCGCACCACCACCGGCGTGAGAAACTACAAACGAATTTCAGAAATTCACAACTACAACACCAGTGTCGTGATTGACAATCAATCGATCAGTAACATGCAAGCGAGTGAAAGGAACAATACATTTTCATTTCATTTCCATGAAAATTCGCATGTTACAATCATCAACAAAGGACCCTCAAATTAAGTGGTGCCATTGACAGTTCGTTGTTCACGATATCTATTGTAAAATAGATATTTCTTGTAATGTTAATATAGCTCAAATATCTAAGAAATATTGTTTTATCTAAAAAAATATAAACCTGGAAAGACATCTAACACCTAATTATCATATTTTATGTAATCGTAATACATTCCAAGAAGAAAATCTTCACCGGCCATAGACTGTACACAGCTACTTGTCCAGGTGCTATACCTAGATGTCCATGGGTGACACATTCGTGCTTATCATCTAGCTGATTGCTAATTGCACGATTGCTATGATGAACGGCTTGATGCACCGATTCCTATCTATGGACGTCGACAGTCAGGTGGTGCACTAGCTTCTTATAGCTCAATATCAAAAGGTCAAGGAACTTAATTTCAAAATTATCACATGTGCCAAAAGTAGTCTTTCTTTATCTGCATCATCAGAATCCATAAAATGACTATTTAGTCAAGCCGACATGATGTTGTTCAAGATGTGGAAATGATCCATGTAAAGGAGAAGTTGAATCTGACGATGAATAACTCGAACCTGATCATGTTGATAAAACATATACCGGTAGACGTACATCGGTTCGATTCCATGTAGTTTTGTATGAATGATAAACTAACATCTGGTTCCATAAGGTGGAGCGCTTTATTTTCTAAAATTGGACATCAAATCTCCTGTGGGTAGACACTGGACTTTGTAGACTTAGGAAAGACCAATACATCGCAATTTTTTCATTTACAATGCACGTTGGTCGCTTTTTCATTTTTTCCTGGAAAATTATTAAATGCTTTTAGCTTAATCTATATTTGAGTATCGATATAGTTCCATTAGCGAACTATCACATGAATTATGACGTCCACGTTTAACTATATTCATGGATATGGATACGAAGGATCTGAAAATTCCTCTCCACGGCAACCCTGCCACTGTAAATAGAGATTGCAAAGCGCATTTAGTGGGGGCTGGTTGACAGTTAGATCTATTAACCAGGAAAGGATGGCCTTGGTTGAGCGTGGATGAGTTTCAAGTTGGCTACTTGTCTCTCATAAATGGTCACGAGGATGCTCAGGTCAGAAGTCGACAGTTACCTCCACGCAGTCCCCCTGGTAACGCTAAAAACAGCTGCTCACTGCCGAAGAGGGCGCCAGTTCAAGTAACTCTTTCAGCCTAGTCGCTTAACGGCACTTCGTGGCGGATGAACCGCGCCTGACATTCCAACGGCTCCTAGTGAATGAGACTTGTGAGTTGAATTCCAATTGGTTGCGCACGAAGGGCATCCTGCGTAAAACTTGGTTCCACATTCCCATTTTGCATGGATAGCAATATCTATTAAAGAAAAGAAAAGCCCGTTGTTTCCTGTGGGCAGCATCGTCAGCCGACGAGAAGTAGAATGGCGAGGAAGTCAACTAGTACCACAGACAGTCCTGTTGGTCTAAGGCTTAATACGGCGCAGGAAAGTCAGAAGGAATCAAAATGTAGAATATCATCCTGGAACGTTGGCAGCATGAGTGGAAGATCTGGCGAAGTCATTGATGTGATGAAAAGAAGAAAGGTAGATTTTTGCCGCATCCAGGAATCAAGGTGGAGAGGTGACAGTGCTCGATAGGTGATAGGCGCAAATGATTCCAAGTTCAAGTTTTTCTGGCAAGGCTGATCGGATGGTTTTGGCATCATAGTGTCAGAAAAATGGATCAATCAAATTGTGAAAGTGAATAGACATAGCGACAGAATAATGAACATCAAATTCTACGTAAGAAAGTATTTTCTGAATGTCATATCTGCGGACGCTCCACAATCAGGAAGATCAATGACCGAGAAGATGACTTTCTGGAATCATATGCACGACGTGCTGAGTGAAATAGCAAGTAACGAATTGGTACTACTAGATGGAGACCTTGATGGACATGTTGGTTGCAGATCTGGTGGTTATGAGCAGGTTCATGGACTTTGGTTCACGTGATCCTGAGGGTGAAGCAATTCTCGAGTTTGCGGAGGCTACTCAGCTAATCGTTGGCAACACCTATACTTTAAGAAGGATGATCATCTCATTTCCTCTGGTGGTAACAAATCTCAGATTGATTATGTAATGGTT
Organism: Prostheceraeus crozeri; assembly: GCA_907163375.1. Taxonomy (NCBI): domain Eukaryota; kingdom Metazoa; phylum Platyhelminthes; order Polycladida; family Euryleptidae; genus Prostheceraeus; species Prostheceraeus crozeri. The sequence goes on from CAJQUW010005188.1 coordinate 143,452, forward strand.
AAAAGAAAAGACATAGCATCATCCGCGACATCAAAGTGATTGTTGGCGATGGGTGCGTCTCTCAGCATCGACTTTTCTGTCTGTTTGAACACTTCAAAAAAAGGTGCGAAGAAAATTTATTTCGAAACTGTGTGTATGGCGTTTGAAAGCTCCCGATGCGCAAAAAGACTTCACTGAGGCAACCACGTCGAGGTACCATAATCAGATCGGAAATGATAGTATTGATGAGAAATGGACATCGATGAAGGTATATAACATCAGTGCCTGCTTGCGATTCCAATGAAAGTCTGCTGAAAATATGCGAGCATTGTTGCAAATTCTTCTGGGTAGTGTACTACAATTCAAAATTCTCTGTATAATATCACAGACTAACTACAATATAGTGAAATAGCAACTGCATAACCATGGTAAATATATCCATGTAGAATACTAGAAATGCAATAAAAAACAACTAAAACAATAAAAAGGAATAAATGAAGACATATGGATAGAAAACTATCAGTCCATTCTCCCCAATTAGAGCTTGCAATCTAGAAAATGTCTATGGTCTCAAAATTGATACCATGGCCTTTCTACGCTGTATTTTTGTTGACTATTGTAGTGAATGCTATGCGGCATTATTTGATTGATGACGTCCCAGAGCCGGCAACATTCGTCGTTGTTGCCGGCTTCTGAATTAAAGACCACTATATATGCATGTAGCCAGAAACTTCCAGACTTCTACATGTGCATGAATCATAGCACGCATTCACTACAATAGTAATCATGCCTAACTTTTTCAAGCATCAATGATCCTTACAGCCTCGGCCGCTATGCGGCCTCGGCTGTTCGGCTCATTGATGCTTTCAAAATCTAAGCATGATTGATACATTAATTTGACAGATGAAAGATCCAGAGAGCCGCTGAGGAAATGGTATAATGGAAGACAATGCACAGATATTTGCAGACATTGCGTAGATTTTCTGCAATCTGCAGATAATATCCATGGACAGAATATGTCGGAGAAAAACAGATAGAGGAGAGACAATGTCTGCTAAATAAAGTTAAAATATTGCACGAAGGGGAAGAAATCAAACAGAATTTAGCACCAAAATTTTGCATGAATCAATAATATTCCAAGAAAATTCAAGACAGTAAACTAATGCAATAATGGGGAAAAATACCAATTGTAGATTTGTGGTGGAAACTTTTCGATGCTGCTTAGTGACAAATCATTTAGATTCAATGCGTCATTGAAAATAAGTAGCCTATTGATTTTAAGAAACACCGCTGTCAAAATTCAAAGAGGTGCTGTAAACCAAGAACAGAAAGGCTTTAATATAAACAACATGAGTGGTGGGAGAATGTCTCGGAATGGCTGGTGAAAGCCTCTGATGATAAGAAACAAATTATTACATTAAGCAAATACCGGTAATTGAAATTTTACCTGTAGAACATGTCGCCCTATCTCTTGAGGCTTGATTTTTAAGGTGAAAGTACCATCTCGGTGATCATATAACTCACAAAAGGCAACTTTGTGAGTTCCAGAACAGTGTGATGTTAATTCACCAGGTCCAGCACGACGAGTATCAATTTGACATTCCATCTCCTCCCCTAAGACTCCATGAGATAAACCATCTCCCGAACAGATTACTTTGCTAGCATCTGAAGGTGCCATTACTGTTACCTGAAAATGGCACGTATTTAGAATACCAGGAAAACTCAAAACTATATGAGGAAAGACCGGTATTGCATGACATCACAAAAAAACATTTCCCATGCAGTGTTTCAACTGTAATTCTACAATCACATACTTTTGTGCATCGATATCATTTGTGAAGCTATTGTGCATTCTTGGCATTGTTATCAAGTGTTGATTATCGGTTATCTTTGCAGAATCTTTGGTGACAGACACAATTTTTACATAAAACATCGAGGCATTTGAGGGTAAGTCACTGAGATGCTCATAAATTCTGATGCGCAATTTACGTATCACACTGACAACGTGCTTTTCTTTGCATTTTCACATGTGACCTGATAAATGACCAGTTCGCTGAGACACTTTGCACGCATTCCATTCACATGCTTCAGTTTTGCTATTGTTGTTGTTTAAATGTGTTTCTAAAGTAAATCAGCGGTGACTTAAGCTAATTGTTTTCCCACGTGCTCAGCACGATCCATGACCGCCACGCCATTCCCCTTGTCGAAATTTACAGCTTCTTTCAAATAAATAGAAGAATCTTCTTAACTTACCAATTCGCTTAAGTCACCGGTCGTTTACTTTAGAAATGCATTTAAACATCAACAAGAACAAAATTGAAGCATGTGAATGCAATACGTGCAAAGTGTCTCAATGAAATGGTCATTTCTCAGGTCACATGTGAAAAATGAAAAGAAAAGTACGTTGTTATCATGATAAGTAAACTACACGTCAGAATCTCTCCAAACAACAATCATCCATATACAAACATCTAAAGATTTGCCAAGAAAAATCGAAGCTCATCGTATCTGTCAATATTATCCAGAAACAGTGACCATGTAAATCTATGACTTAAGAGCCATTACTATCAAAGACATCCAACCTTTGAAGCTTTTACGTCACTACTCCCCATACTTGGGGCTTGGACGGTGCTGACACAGTCAGACTTATGGAGCGTTGTAGTACTTTTAGTCCGGATGCCCTTCCTGCCGACTTCCAATGACACCTTCGGGGCTCGAGCTCTGGACCAAAAGATCGCTAGCCAAGCACTTAACCACTGCGCCACGGAGACCACAACCAACCAAAAATGACATCCAACCGAAAATGAATAATAGAAATGAATGCAATGAATTTATATCACTGGCATTTTCTGACTACAAAAAATTAAAGAAATTTGTAACACCTGTGTCGTTTATCCTTTTCTATGAATACTCGCATTTGATAAGGTTGTTTTACAGTCAAAATTTATGCATTTAATAGAACATCACATACTAGCAGTTTGGCTTGATTTTAATTCAAAATCACGTATTCATCATGCTGCCTAAAGTCAATTATTTATTGATGTTATTTTCATTTTCATAATTTACAATTAGTCTCTATCATAACACAGTGATTATCTTCAAGTTGTGATAGAAATTAAATGTAAATAATAATCATGAAAATAACATCTCCAAATCTGGACTCTTTCCAAACACCTATAAATCATCATCACACAGTTGAAATAAAATTCAACAAACAAATATAAGAATTGCTAAAGAATTAAGTAATATAAGCTTATTAAACATCCAGTTTCGGCAAATAATCATCAAAAAAACTAGAACGAACTCGATTATAGACAGATCTAAAAAATATTGTGGTACAAAATATTTACATAAAATTAGGATTGAAATTTAGTCGTTCATTCAAATTATGGAGTTCTTTAATTGGGGATTCGGTAGAGTGTAACATTCCGATTATCTGAACAATGTACCGGGTGTCCCGAAAAAAGTGATGAAAGCTAAACGCTTATAACTTCGTCAATTTCCATTCGATTGACTTGACCTTTTGCATACAAATTTAAAATACCCGTAAGTTTTTATGTGTAAGGTATGAAGCTTGAACATTGAGTACTCTTGGAGAATAACGGGTATAAGCTCGAATCTTGTGTATTTCCAATGGTAGAATTCAAGATATCGGACATAGTGATATGTGATTTCCATCCATCAATCTTGATCATAGCACGTTTCTCCAGAATACACAGTGCGAAAGTCGAGCAACATAGCACTCAATGATTGGCTTGATATGAAAATGTGATCAAGGCTAGATGAAAATGATCGTCAAAGATCTTGCTTTTGGCAGGTCTAATACAAGATGAAGTTCACAGCAGCGCTGTACATTTTGCAGGTTAAATTTTATTTTGCGTGCAGCAAGTCTACATTGAAGGCAGCTCGCGCGTTTCATACACATTGCTCAAACAAAAATGTGCATTGTCCAAGGACAAGTGACATAAGACGCGCGATTAAAAAATTTGTGGCCGACGGGATTCTCCAAAGATGCAACAAAGGAAATTCTGGTCGTCGTCCATCCGCTGTCACTGGTGACAACGTTGTCATAATTTTGGGCAACATTGTTCAAGAACAGGAGCAAAACATTCCTTATTCCATAAGACAATGTGCCAGGGATTCCAACTTGTCGAAGAGCTTCTACAGGATTTATTTGACTCGCAGATTGTTGGACGTCATTTTAATATTGAATGGCCTCAAAAATCACCCGATCTCAATCCATGCGATTGCTTTCTATGGGGACTTTTAAGAGATAGAGTGTTCTGATATGAGCTTGGAACTGTTCGAGGATTAGCCGATTTGATCGGATTCAGGAGGCATTCACGCATGTACGCAAGAGGCATTTCAACCCAGGTAACTGAAACTTTTTACACCACTTTTACTGCAATATTTTATCAAAATGTTGTACTCTTGCAGATTGCAAGAATGCATTTCTGAAGATGGTCGACCACATGGGATTACTCATGATTGAGAATTTCTGACTCCATGTCATAGTTACAACAAAGTCGGCCGTCATAAATGTTTTCATCTTTAAAGTAGGTCAGCAAACATATTAATATTTTCTTGCCATCAAGTTTTTTCTAGCCGTGTAATCAATCTTTAACGTGCTATGATTTCTGAATCATGCTGGAGAAACGTGCTATGATCAAGATTGATGGATGGAAATCGCATATCACTATGTCCGATATCTTGAATTCTACCATTGGAAATACACAAGATTCGAGCTTATACCCGTTATTCTCCAAGAGTACTCAATGTTCAAGCTTCATACCTTACATATAAAAACTTACGGGTATTTTAAATTTGTATGCAAAAGGTCAAGTCAATCGAATGGAAATTGACGAAGTTATAAGCGTTTAGCTTTCGTCACTTTTTTCGGGACACCCGGTATAAAGGCAATTGATATAAATGATTAATTAATCAATCAATTTTCAACCATTTACCATTGATACTGATCAGTCAATCGCTTGACTCATTCTCTATAGACCACCACTTACAGAGTAAAAAACAATTAAAAGTGATCATGGATGTGAAACGAGACCTGTTAGTATACGAGGATTGGCGTGAGCATTCAGCGTTGAGTATGCCTACAGTCGTCGTGCGATAGTCAGTCTCCTCGAGGAGAAATATCACATCAGCCATAGTTCACCAATACAATGCATCAATCCAGGCATGAAGGTCCTTCTCAATGATAGGCACACATCGTTATGTAGATAGTTTTCTGAGGTTTGAGAATTCGGTATTTATTGGTATTGTTCGGATCGTAAAGTTCATGAGCAGTTTGTCAGCTACCTTTTTATTGTATTTCATGGATCATTTCACAAATGCAGGCATCAGACTTGCTCAACACATCTTCCTGTAGGTTTTGGGTCGATTTTAGCACTGTTAGTTAGTTTATTCCAGAAAGGAAAAGTTTGACGTATAACAATATAATATTTTCCTTATACGAGTACAAAACTCAAATTTTCGGCCTAGCCTTAGTCATTACTTGTAGAAAATTATTAATGCACAAGAATAAAATTTGAAAGAAGAGAAAAAAACAAAAATATCTCAAAACATAATGGATAAAAAATAATTAACTTTGTTTATACTCGGAAGTACATTAGGCACGTAGCCCGAGTTGCTATTTATCCCACCCTCATTCTTCTTGTGCTGAGTGTTTAGCAAGAATGAAGAGTGTACCTATTTTAAAAGTCTTAGGTTTGACCCGACTATAAGGTTTGAACCAAGGTCTCCCGATTGCAGAGCGAACACTTTGTCACAAGGCCACAGCGCCGGTGGATAAGGCAATTGAGCATTGATGGTAGGGCACATATGAGTAATGGCGTAATTCGATTCAAGTTTACGTCTATGGGTAGAATACACAAATGCATAAATAGAAATAGACGGGATAGACGGGGTGGAGATATCAAGTGACAATTTATATTGGATGTAGGGCGACGTAAACGCTCATAGCAATGTTCTATGAGCTTCTCGGCATTCGATCTCATACACCACAATTTTAGAAACACACAAATAGGTTACAGAATGATGTTGAGATATTTTTGCGAGCACATTGGAGAATCCTTGAATTTAAAATGTCCAAATGTCCACTAGTCCTCATAGTATGCAGTTATCTTTTTTTGCGTCCGACACAGTGCTTTTCCTCATTTATCATAAATACTTTGGTACATCAAAGAAAAAATATGAAAACTGAGTCATCGATTTTTACACCTATGTTATCAAAATTCATTGAATGAATAAATTCTGCATATCAATGAAGAAAGTGAATAATGTATCTTGAGGGAAATTACATTTTCTAACTCACTTTGAAGGGGCTACCACGCAATTGTTTTTGACTCCACCAGATAGTGAGCAAATAGGCACCAACGACTGTAGGAACATAGGAGCACCTATACCTGTGCTCTAAAATGGATTCCATCTCAACATCGATGTCTGCATGAACTCCTTTCATAAGGATAGTAGGCTTTCCTGCACCAGCATGCTTTCCATCGATTATAAATTCCGCCTCTTCATTTACTCGGGCTTCTTTCAGTCCACGGCCACTTAATATCACCTGCGAAGGATCAAGCATCGTGGTGTCAAAACGAGCGTCCAAAAGACGGTTGATGAAGTTATGTGTGTAACTGCACACTACCGCCTAGGCTATTGTTTTAATCTTATGACATTGCCGTCAAATCAAATGCAAACGAATGAAAACTCATTACTGCAATGTCGTTGCATCTTCGTCGACTAATGTGTCCGCAATCTTATGACTGACATCGAAACATACAGGATTATGCGACTAGAGAAAGTAGAATCAGGAGATAACCGAAAATGAGAGAGGAATTGAACTACAGTTACTGGTACTCGTGGTGACCAGCTATAGCATCGAATAATAGTGAGTTCTTTCCAAATTTCATCAGTAAAATGGCCTCCTACTCCCAAAATGACTTATTTATTTTTTTAATTTTATTTGAACAACCTCATTTTCCCTGAAAAGGGGTAGGGGGAAATGTCATACACATAAAAAAAAATCATAATCAAAAGCACTGTCAGTATAGTCGGAGTAGTCACTTCATGTATTCTCCATCACACCTTTTGACGTGTCCTTGACGATTTGCCGCCATTTCACTGTGTCCTTCGCCTTTTCCTTCCAAGGCCTCCGGTCTTCTTCTGTGCGTTCCAGGTCTCTTTTGATACAGTCCTCCCAGTGAATCCTTGGCCGTCCCCTTCTTCTTGTCTCACATGTCTTCCATCTCTTCTTTCATGTGTCCTCCATCTCTTCCACTTGCTGCACTACCATAGGGTAAATATATTAGGTAGAGTGGCAACTCCGTATTTATTTAATCCCAATGTGTATACACTTTCGAATTTATTAAATGAACTCGTGGGTGCTACAGTTGGTGATTATTGCTAAATGTGAGATATGCGAATTTTTGCAGTTTTTAAGAAATTACCACGGAATAGAGTGATCATGTTTGTAATGCAGAAGGAATAATGGTATTTTACAGATTCTCAGTGTCATGACAGCCTTGGAGATTTAATGTTTTTTAAATTAGCAATTCGATGGGTTCCAATTACTTTCACGCTGAACCTCAAGAGTATTTTCTTAAGCGTGATCATGTCACAGGCATCCTGCCACTTGTGAAAAATCACATAATCAAAGACAATGATTTCAATTAACTTTGAAAGATGTAAATGGGTCCACATCATTATTCAGATTCAAGAAATGAAACATGAATTTAGTGAATCATAAAATCATGCCGGTGAAAATTGAATTAAAAACTTGAAGTTTCAGCCAGGAAAACACGATAAAGATCGCGACTTTTTCATGAAGACTTCCATTATAATGCCGTTCATTAGATTTCCTTGATAATCAGCTTAATTTCCGCTTAGTTAGGATGCTTATTAGCAAATATTCATTCCTTCTGATCCAACTTGTTTCATACTACTTACAACGGAGAGTCATCTCAGTAGTATATAAATTGGCAAAATTGACTTTTTTAAAACTGCTCAAATATTTTTTTGGGCCACGGGAACGTAATCTCCGCAAAAAACCCAATCTCTTGATACAAAAATTTTCATTGCATACAGATACTTTTTGAGTCAACACTGTACCTATATATCCCTACTCTATGTGCACTACCCTTTCGTCTCCCATCCTTACCACATGTCCTGCCCACCTCAGTCTCTTTTCCATCACTTTCTGTGTCAACGTTTTCTTCAATCCGACTTCCTCCATTAGCTCCGCCATTCTCGTTTCTCCACCAACCTTACACCACAGATGCGCTTTATGCAGTTATTTTTACACACTTGCAATATCTTCTGCTGCTGCTGCTCGGTTAGTGCCATCGTTTCTAGTTCACATGTCAATGCTGGCAAGACACATGTTTCCAAAACTTTTCCTCGTATCCTTTTTTTCGACCAATTTTCTGTCCACCAGCACTACTGTCACTTTCCTGTATGCCCCAGCTCCGGTCAGTATCCTTCTTCTTACTTATGCATCGCCCCGACCGACCATCTTCAGAGACCATTCCACCAAGGTACACAAACTTATCTACCTGCTTCAGTTCCACCTCTCTCACACCCACAGCCAAGTCGTTCCACTCCCTGCCTATCCACATCACTTCCGTCTTCACAAAGCTGATTCCCAAACCACGACACGTAAATTTCTATCCCAGTCTTTCAGCCTCTCTTCTTACTCAAATTCATCCTTCGCTACTACAACTAGATCTTCCGCGTACAACAATTTCTTCATGGTTTCCTTTTCACTGCTTTTCCGGCTAACTAGCTCCATTACCATTATGAAAAGAAATGGGCTCAAAGCACTACCCTGTCTTAGGCCCATGTGTACTTCAAAGTCATCACTGCGCTTCGTTCCGATCACTAAGCGTTGCCGTCACCAAGCGTCTGGGTACCGTATCATATGCCTTCTTCAGATCCACAAACCCAATCGCTATATTCCGGTCCCTTTCCAATGTATTTTCAATCAACTCTCTCACAACAAACATGCTATCGGTTGTGCTTCTCCCTTCCCGGAATCCTTGCTGTTCCTCTCCAAATAAATGACCAAGCTGTCCCTTAAGCCTGCTACATGGAGTTCCTTCCAAGATCTTCTACACTTGATTTATTAAAGTTATTCCATTGTACTTTCCAGGATCCTGCACACCTCCCCTCCCTTTCCATATAGGAACGATTAGGGATAGCCTCCATTCATCAGGAATCACACCTTTTCCGTAAAAGACATTGAAGGTTCGCGTCAGCCATGTGATGCCTGTTGGACCTGCTGCCTTGATTATCTCTACTGTTATTTCGTCACTGCCTGCCGCTTTTCCTGTCTTCACCTTCTTAATTGCAGAGTGAACTTCTACTTCTTTAATTTCTCTTCCACCACCCGGTTTCCACAAGGTACTTGGTTCATCAATCTGCATCTCCCCGTTCTCATTCAGCAAACCCGCGAAATACGTTAGCCATATCCGCAAGACTTCATTATCTTCAATAACCACCACACCATTTCCATTCAGAATATCCCTGGGTCCAATCACATCTTTGGCTTCACGGTCCCTTGCCCTCGCAAGTCGGTACACCAGTTTCTTTCCCGTATCATGTTCTATAGACAGGTATAATTTACTTTCTGCTTCTCTTTTTGCACGCGCTACTATCTTTTTAGTCTGATTCTTTTTCACTCGGTATTCCATCGTTAGTCGTTCTTTCTCCCGTTCATTGTTCTTTATTTCTTCTACCACCTTCCAAGCTGTTCGCTTTTCCCTTACGTACTCTTCCACTTCCTTGGTCCACCACCACTGTTGCTTCCACCACACTTCCCCGAAGTCCTTCCGACTACCTTCTCTGCTGCTCCTACAACAGCCCACTTAAAACTGTTCCACTCTTCTTCATCTCCATCTGGCTGATTTCTTAATTGATAGAATCTTTCGATTATGTCATTACTGTACTCCTACAAAATCTGCTCATCGCACTTCCACCACCTTACTACTTTGCGTCCTTTTCTTGTTTTATGTTTCTGTTCCTAAAATCTCAGCTCAAACAACATTTGTTTGTGCTGAGTCACTACATCAGGGTTGCCAAACTCGTCCAGAAAAAATCCGGACGCTCTAATGTTATATCATCAGAGTAAATATAAACATTAATTGCCTTCTATACTTAACTGTGAATGGAAAATAATCATTATGCGTAAGATTGTCATCAATATCATGCGTATCTCTTTTCCTCGTCATTCATAAATGACAGGTGATTTTGAATGAAAAATCGCAGCTTTTATGAACCCGCAATGTATTCAATTAACAAATACATCAATAAATCTCAGAAGCCTTGAGAATATTTCAATCCTTTTAACAAATATAGGCAGTACAAAGCTATATAAAAATTGATCAGCGCGTCTATGATTTCGTTAAATGATTGAATCAACAAATCTATAAAAATATACATTAGTGCACCTATGATTGTGTTAAGAATCAACAAATCTATAAAGAATACAGCGGTGTATCTATGATTGCCAGAAAAACAAATCTTTATAAAAGTACATCAGTGCGCTTATGATTGCGCTACTAGAAAAACAAATCTATATACAAATACATCAGTGCGCCTATGATTGCGCTACCAGAAAAACAAATCTATAAACAAATACATCAGTGCGCCTATGATTACGCTACCAGAAAAAACAAATCTTCATAAAAGTACATCAGTGCGCCTATGGTTGGGTTATGAATCAACAAATCTATAAAGAATACAACGTTGTATCTGTGATTGCGTTACCAGAAAACAAGTCTATATAATAATACGTCACTGATAGACAAATGATCACTATCAATAAAAACACGTAAAATATAAACAATCTAGCTCACTGAAATCTGTCCATAAAAACAATCCGATAAAAAAATCTTCTTTGGCAAAAACAATTCTTTAAATAGTCCAAAAATTTACGTTCATGATTCTTCATCATCACTAGCACTATCGTGCTCATATGATTGAAAGTATCGCCGGGATGAGCTTCGAGCTAAGTCGATGAGGGACTGAGTTACTGGAAAATGTTGTAATCCATCGATATTTTTCAAGTGAGATCGCACTCGCCGGATACCGTTCAGAGTTTCGGGTTGGAGACGATTTCTCTCCTTTGTGACTACAGCTGCATTTACACTAAATCCTCTTTCCTCAGCAGCATTGTGTGGCTGAATACAAAGCAATGCCTGCACAAGAACTTTGATCAGCGGATATTTATGCTTTTCGAATATCTTGCTCCAATAAGCATCTAGCCGTTCTTCTTTGAGTGGCTGAATATCATTGTTGATTGCCAGCTGTTTCCATTCCTCGATTAATGGTTGCATGTCATCAACTTTTATTGTGGGAATGAGACCTGCAAGAAACGTCTAGTTTTTCAATTTTGTTGTCTTGTCCTTATCCAACTGAAACGTGCGGTTTTGTGGACACAGCAATGTCAACTTTCGCCACAAACGCATGTGTTCTTTCTGATCAAGTTTGAGATTGCTCATAGTTGCGTGGAAAGCTTCCAAATAAAAAGCCTTCGCTTCGAGTTTGAAATGGGTCATTTCGGCAGACTGCAAATTTTTCAGACATAAACGTTCGGTTCGGTGGCCAATGTCAACGTCTGATGAGTGATTTTCAGGGGCCGTGCTTGATGTTGAAATCTTCGACACGACGATGTCTTCACAGACAGAAGGCAGCAAAAATCGTCCGCCTAGAGAAGCCATCATACCACAAATTCTATACACATACTACGGCCCAATGGGATCGTCTCTCTCTGTAAAAATAATTGCATTTCTTGAAATAGGGGAAGTGCTTCCGATAGAAAAAGGAGGTAGATGTCTGTCTTCTTTGATGCAAAGGCGCTGCGAAGTCGCTCATACCGATCATTCTTTGCCAAATCTGCCAATCCTTTTTTGGGCAAATAGTGGACGAAATAGGTTCGAAGCGCATCAAGGAGCGTGAGAACTCGATTCACAAAATGAAGTAAGGTCAAAAACCTCGTCCCACTATGATCAATTAGTTTCAAGATCGGTAAATCCAGCTCGTCTCGCAGAGCAGCGAATTCTTCGGATCTGAGAGCTTGCCCTTTGAAGAAATACTTCATGTCGAGTGCAAATTGAAGTACATTGAATTTCAGTTTGCCCATAGCTTTTTCCACGCAGTTGTGCAATGTATGTAGCTTGCAAGAACCAGTCTATAACATCCGGATTAGAAGATGTGAACAGTTTTATGAAGGCTGTCATAACATGCGGCCCGTCGCGGTTGATGGCAAGTACGTTTTTGGCTGGGATGTTCACGGTTTTCAGAAAATTCATTACCTCAGCATGAATTATCTCAGCACTACAAAGTTTGGGTGGCGCTCGGTTTCCTGCAAGAGCCTCAATCACATCTTTCCAGTCTATTTTCATGTAAATCGAGGTCAGGAATTCTACACGGATTCTTTGCTGATTGGAGATAGCAGTCAAATCGAGCTGCTTGTACCCAGATGAATTGTTCGTCTCATCTAGGCAAAGTGTGAACAAACATGCAAATCCGAGCTTCATTGTTCTGGCCGCGCTGCCTCTGAAGAACAGTTACGGTAGAATGAATTCTTCTATACAATACAATTTGCAAACACATTGACAAGTCAAAATATATTTGTGCAAATCCAAGAAGTAAACTGTTATGACAACAACACGGTGCATTTATAAAATTACCCAAATTGGACCCTAGTAGTCTGTGAAAAAAGCAGTTTGCAAAAATGATACGGATGAATCAGCTTTAGTCCAAAGCAAGTAGTTGAATGATTTTAAACGGGTAAAGAAATAACTGACGAACATTAGTATGGATTCGATAAAAATCCGGAAATTTGTTAGTTTTGACAAAAAATCCGGACTTCAGCAGATTCTGTCAAAAAATTCGGACATCAGCAGATTCTGTCAACAAATCCGGACGTCCGGATAAAATCCGGACGTATGGCAACTCTGCTACATGCTCACCCGCAATAACTTTACAGTCTTTTACTCGCCACATCTGTGATCTTCTCATTACTAACCAATCGATCTCTGACTTGCTACCACCGCTACTGAAAGTTATTTTGTGAGAGGCTCTATTCTGGAAATAGGTTTGTGTGATAGCAAGTCCATTCCTTGATGCGAGATGGACCCACTCTCTACCATCTGTGTTTCTTTCTCTGAAACCATACTGGCCGACACAGTCCTCCTCCACCTGTTGCTGTTGTCCTGTATGTGCACTGAAGTCTACAACCATACACAAAACTTCGTCCTCTCCCACTACCTGTGCCATTTCTTCGACCTTTTCTCTGAATTCTTTCTTTTCCCTTTGGCTTCTGCCGACCTGTGGGGCGCATATTGTCATTACACACAATTTCGTTTCGCCAATGACTAACCAAACCATCAAAATTCTCCCTCCCACCTTTCTACTCTGATCACTTCCTTAGCATGCTCTCCATCACTGCACCAACTCCACTTGCCTTCCCGTCACCGCCTGAATGAACAACTTATAATCTTCACCAATGATTCTTGCTCTGTCTCCCTTCCACTTCGTCTCTTGAACACATGATATTCTGCACTGTCTCTTCATGAAATCCACTACTTCTGTACTCTTTCCTGACATTGTACCGACATTTAGAGTCACCATACGCAATAAAAATTGCTTTTCTCCGGGAATTAGCTCACTTCCGGTTATGTAAGGCGTCGGTTGCCGTGATTGGCCTAGCGATCTTTTAGTCCAGAGGTCGAGCCCTAAAAAAGTCATTGGAAGTCGACAGGAAGCGCATCCGGACTAAAAGTACCACAACGCTCCAGAAAAGTCGGACTATATCAGCACCGTCCAAGACCCCAGCATGGGGAGTAGTGACGTTAAAGCTTCATTTATATATTGCACGATAGCTTTTCCATTCAGAACATATACTAGTATGTCGACTTTTACTGTACTAATCGAAATAGTATTTGATTGCTGTATGACGTAGTATTTGCATTTGTAAGATGATTTTGACTATAAATTTAATTTCGATTTATTCGAATTTTCATTTTTGATTGTTTACATAAGTTTCGAAAAAATAAATCTACAGTTTTCCTTATTTCAAAACACGGAAAATTGATCAAAGTATGAATTTCAAAAATCGCCGCACCATAGCTTCAGCTATGCATCTGGTTTCAATTATTTGATCAATAAGAATCTCAATCAATTAACATTTTTGAGTCTAATCATAATCATAATCAAATTCAGTCACTTATCTCGATGACAATCACGTTGACCAATCAAAAAATGGATTGCAATTAATCTTTTTCTCAACTCATCCAGGGATGATATCAGAACTCGGCTCCTACTGACTTCTTATGTCGATGAGTAACTAAACGCTTGAAACTCTCGTAATCAATTCTGCAAATTCCGAAAACATTTGAAAAATTTTAGCATGTCGCAATTAAAAAGTAAGATCATAGATCTAGCGGACATGCCACAGAAGTGCAGCCTCCTCCGCATCCTATTAGCAACAAATAGTAAGACTGACAAATACTGCGACATTTACATGGACAAGTCGTGACACTCAATTGAAATATAACTTTTACCAAAGATGATGGTGAGAAAACACTTCGGAGGAAGAAGCACACTATTGGTCGACACAAACTTTGAACTTTGAAGTGAATTATACAATACAAATAAATTGTAATTTTCTATTTAAATATCGATAATAAAAGAATAAATAAATGCCAATAATAAAAGAAGCCAATTACTGAATTTAAATGAAATTCAGTGATGAGTTAGAAGATAGGACAGTATATTATGTTTTTGAATAAAGATGTATTTTTTAAAAAAGCATTTGGTGGGAAGCGATCAGAAATTCAAATTTTGTAATGTATTTGATAAAATACACTACTTAGACCTGCATCGCATCATTAACATTTACTGCAATTATAAATAAAGATATTGGACGAGGTTAATATCGATCAGCTACCATTGAGTTCTAAAAATAGAAGCTTAGCTGCAACATGTTTTGAAGCTGTTTTAGAGAAAATGCTTTTCCACTATGTTTCTTCGACTATACTATTGAGTTATCATGGAATCAATCAGTGATTTCCATTTGGTTAAATAAATGAAGAACTTTGTTATTATCATAGTACTCCTATTCTACATGTACTTGAAATTGTCACAAATCTTGACATTCACTAGCTCTACATGTATATCACTACAATTTTTGTACTCTTAATATATATTCATGTGCATTTTTATTATTTTGGATATATCCCCCGACATAATACGATGACTTCAGTGATGGGAACGCCAGGTCAGTGAGCAGGCAATCTCATTCAACTATTACCTCTACTTCTTTTGATTTAAAATATGCAATATTTTTCAATATAATAGTGATATACATAAATTGCGGAAGACGAACTAAATTGTATAAAAGACGAAGATAATGTCTTCTGATAATGGGACAAGCCGACGACGCATGTAACGTGACTCATGCAACAATGCATGACTTAATTTTGGCAGATTGGTTGGTCTTCTGCTTTGTTTCTAAAAAACTTTCGTTATAATGTAAATATAGTAAGCATGAAACAACAGTTTCTGTGTCTGCATTAAATCGATAATCCTGCTTCCGTATGTAAAGATAGAACAGTCTGATTAGATGTTACAGAATTACATGTTACACAATCATTAAATGATGATTACAATTTATATTGGAAAGAATCATAGTTTGATAATAATGGAGTGTATGGAAAAAGTACCTATTATAATGCTATGGAGCATGATGATTTTAAAATTTTGAATTATTATTTCAGCTGCCAAGGTTCTGTGCTTTACACGTCAGGCCGAGTGCTCTTCAGAAGCTACTAACTTTATTGAAAAGGCACGAAGCCAAACCGTAAGAACGCGATAGTCTAGCACTAGGATTGTGCTGCCAGTAATCATGTGAGAAGCTAGCAACTACATTCATGCTACCATGATACCCGCATAAGGATATCGGACCTTTTAGAGTATTACTCACCTTAGAGTGGTCCAAAGGATGTTCGCTCACTGCCTCACCTTCGAATGGTATACCAGGAAGTGGGAGATCTCCCCAAAAGAGAGAGAGACGGTGGGGTCCAGGATGAGCAGGTGTAAATCTCACTACAACATTGCCGCTTGATCTTTCTTTGACACGTACTGAAAGTGGGGCTCCTCCTGGACCTCTCACTTCAGCTTTCATTGTGCCGGGACCTGCGCCATCAGTTCTACACAATAATTCTTTCTTTCGACCAACAACAAGTGGATCAAGGGGCCGAGAAGTGGAGAGATTGAGATCACCGCAATGCACAGCACTTGGAGCGACTACCAGAGGCTGAAATGGTGAATTGACGACGCCATGTTGATTCCAGTCCACACTAATTGTATAGCGACCGACGACGGATGGTACATAAGTAACGCGATATTTACCAGTGACTCCATCTGGCTCAATATTGCATTTGTCAACTGAATTCGGTCCTAGGAATAAAAAAGCAGCTGCATTTGAATGTATGCATCGTGAGCCGATCGTGACTGATTGATAAATGAATAAAGAAACATAATCTCAAAACACACACACTCCTACTCAAATGCATGGACCCATGATACCTTCATGCTTCCTTATTTTGCAGTTTCTTTTTGTTGGGCTGTTGCTTTGACATCATGGTATACTTATACTGTATAAAGACAAAATAAGCGGTGCATGGTACACTAGCTGTCAGAATGCACGGGACGCCGAAAGATCTGTCTATTTTAATATAAATATTAATTATTTTTGACTGATAATGTTTATCGAGGGAGAAATGTCCTTTGTTCTGTTTTTGAACATCTGTGGAAATTACAAACACTTAGCAACCGTGTCATGGAGACCACTAATGATGTCAAGTTACTGCGGTTGAATTTACCAAGTTTACAAATTTTGGCTTTCAGGATAACGGGACTTGTATTCAACCAATCAATTGATAGCATTCAAGATAAAATAAGACGACGAAATTTGAGTGATTAGGAATCAAAATAACAAGTCATGCAGTCATGCTATGACACGAACCAATGCATTCAATTTGGTTTTATCTGTCTTGGACTAAAGTGAATGTGGTAACTCATTAAACGTTCAACTTGTTCCAAGGTCCTGGAATACAGAACAGAAAGCACATTTCTTATGCAGACAAATAGAGCTTAGTTGACAAGGCAGTGCAAGGAGTGCTACGTAGTGCGAATTTCGCAACGTTTAAGTTTGCAACAATTTGAGTGCAGGAAAATTAAGAGCATCGCCTGTCAAACAGAGTTTAGAAGATGTTAGAAGCTTGCCGATCGCCTCCTTCAATCACCTCCTGATGACTCTTGATATTGGATGAAATGGCAGGTATTCAGGTCTGCTCCCAACTGAGGATGCGACTCAAATTTAACCGCTAGACGACATTTGAGGTGTTTCGGACACCCACTGGCGTCCTACTGTTAAATAAATATACAAGACTTTTCCATAATGTTTTGACTTTCTGGCATCTCTACAAATATCTGTCTGCTAGTAGTTCAGAAATCGTATATCATTAGCTGTTACACGCCACCTTCTAGACTCAAATCTAGTTTTGTTGACATTTTGGGTAAAACAAAAGATAACTTCGAATTTCATTTAAAGCATGCATTGAATTACATACAATTGGCGGTGTGTCAAAAAAGCTGATGAAAATTGGAGTTCATAAGTCGGACAAAGGAGGCATATTAGCTTATGGAGCCATTCTGACACTTCGGAGTTTCAGGGAAATCATACACTGCTTGTCCACTAGCAGAGTGAACCGTAGCAGCATAATGCATCACTGACGTCGGTGCAATATGCAAGAAAGCATATTCCTGCAGCTGACAAATCAATTCAGAATCCATTTAGAATGTCTGTTGATTGTTTTAAGCAAGATGGCGAATTCACTCACTCACTTCAGCAGAGATTACAAGCCTGTGAACGTCCTCTCAGACATCACAGGCGTACGTGATGGTCTTTCTAAAATCGTGAATTCACTTATTTCAACTAATGATACAAATTACAAAGTGCGTGTCAATCGCTTCGGTCGCAGACAGATACAGTGATCGTAAGAATAATCAATTTCGAAAATTGACATCTGATTGAGTGTGGGCTGTGAACTGATGTAGAAGTGCAGCAGCTACATTTCTAACATGAGTGCACAAGCTTATTCTAAAGATGAAAAAAGATCTATTATGGAGATGCATTATGAGAGAAAGCTGGCCAAGAAAACGACAACCAAATGTCATAATAGTGAAGTTTTGTCTACGTACAAATAGCACTCATCTGCAGCAGTAAAATGTGACAAAAATGTCCATAATTTTCTATTTTATATGACTTTATTTTTTAATATTTAACTCTTGATTCAGTGTCATGTTTCCTCATAGCTTCATTTTATGTCCTCATAGAATCCGAACACAAAAGAATTTTAATCCCATTCATTCTGATGTGTCTTATTGAACTGCTGAAAATGGAAATTGGAATTTCAACCATAAAGTTTGAAACGCACAAAATCATTGTTATATACATTGAGACGCATACAAATGATTCAGCTACAATGCATGTACATTTAAAGATTTAGGTGCATATTAATAGTTTTACAACTGAGGTACACCCCATATGTCATTTACTGAAATTTTTCTTGTGTCGCCGAACGGTTTTCTATTTACAGTGTTTGCAAATAGCAGGATATATTAATTATTACACGCACACCAACCTAGGCCACATGTCAGCAGTGTGTTAAACGTAGTATTCAATGAATAAACGCTGAGGTTCCACTTAATATTCTAATTGCATATGTCCTGGATAAAGTGGTTGGGTATTCATCAATTCTTCATAAGATGAAAACTAAGTAAAATTAATTCAAGTAAGTTATATGAAATTACCGCTATTTTTATCGTTGAAATTACCTATAGTAATAACCCAGATACATGAAGCATAGAGACTTATGACGTAATTGACTTATAACCTAGGCCTATTACCTTATCACATATTATATACCTACAGACATCGTCAAGTATAGTTATCTTGGTCCACGTAATCTTTAGTTGTAAGTCAAAAACAAATATCATCCATAGACTTTGCATCTACACGTACATGTAACTTTTCAACTCATAGCTGATGTCACTAAAAATACAGCACTTTCTCGCAATTTTTTAGCGCATAGATTATTTTTCTACAGAAGCAGAAGCTGACTTAACTTGTCCCATTTTCGCATGCAGTATATATTGAAACACTTGAGGATTATTTAAAAACATAAATCATATTAAGAAAATCGTTTTTCTGAGACATTTTTTGGGTTCAAATGACAGGCGTCAATCTTGAACTCAAATTACAAGGCTGCTGACGATCTTTCAATACTTTCAAGAAATCCAATAGCTGTAATCGTTGATAAATCTTCTTGCAAGTCTATGTCATTTACCACGGTCTTAGCACTATGTTATAGTATTTTTGATTATGATTATTTTGATTTTGTAGATCACTATTTTTGAAGGAATAAGTAGTATGACACTATTTTTGTATTTCGTGTCAAATGCTCTACATATTGCTCGCAACTTTCAACCAACTATCCTCAAAAATCACCTGCGATGGTTAGACTGTGTCTTAAAATCAATTTTTCTTGTTTTTCTTCATAGCAGCGGCTTCAACACAGTTGGCCAGCCGATCAGCGAATCGAAAGTTCGACTTGATTTTCAGAGCACAGTTGCCTAGAAGATGTGTAGCAGTTTGCCAGAAACAAGTTTGGTGCATTCCCTGCAGCAATCGTGCGTGGTGCAGTGTCGGATAGCAGGCGCAAAGCATTTCCGTTGACTTACGTAGTTATAGGCATATGACGTCGGTCGTTTATCATAAAAAATAATTAACAATCAAAGACGACGTTTCCTATAAAATGCTTTCAAATGAAATAATATTTTTAGTGCCTACATTAAATTAGAGTAACGGTACGTGGATCGTCCCAGCAATTACCCTTTTCAACAATATTTCTGATCATAATATAAAACTTATTCTAAACGCTTGTGTAATATGATTATTTTTGGAATGCAAACTATTTTTCACTTGTCACAACACTAACAAACAGCACAAAAGCAACCACAGACTGTAACAGATTTTGCATGTTAATTAATTAATATATATGCACACAAGCTATTAGACAATCAACTCGATCATTTATAATAGAATGCAAAATAGGCAAAATAGCCTGATCCGTTCGATGGATTACAACGTAGATTGGGCGATTGGAAAATTGAAAATCCAAGTAAAATGATTGCAAACTGGCAAATGGAATGCAATGTCTGGTAAGCTGAAAACTCAAAACTAAATTCTGTTATTATTGTTGTTGTGTATTGCTTGCACATTGAGTATATACCAGTGAAACTTACCATCAACTTTGACGTATAATTCACCTTTCTGTCCATTCGGATCAACAAAGAAAACGGCCGGCCAATCAATCTCAGCTCTTGTGAGGCCTTCACCGTATACCACTGGTTGTGTCATTGGATGTTGCTCATCAACCCGATCGACCTCCGTGACTTCCTTAATGGCTTGTTGAACGAAAGGAGACAATAACACCTCCGACTCACCGAAATGAACACTGAGTCGATGTGGGCCAGGTTCATGTGCACGATAGGAGAATCGGAGGCGAGGATCACTGCTGACAGTATGGTTATTGTGAATACCTGAGAGACTGA
Organism: Prostheceraeus crozeri; assembly: GCA_907163375.1. NCBI lineage: Eukaryota > Metazoa > Platyhelminthes > Polycladida > Euryleptidae > Prostheceraeus > Prostheceraeus crozeri. The sequence continues at coordinate 164,125 of CAJQUW010005188.1, forward strand.
CTTCAGTGCCCGAGGGCGAAAAAACTGTACAGTTGAGAGGAGCTCGTCCTGCCCTGGTTAAATCAACTGCAATGACATGTGAGACGATTTCCGATTAAAGAAAGGAGAGAAATGAGGAATGAGGATTTAATGCGGGTTACAGGGAATCTCAATAGATCGTGACGTCACACATTTGGGAGCAGGAAATGTTTCTTCACTACTGCACGTTCGATGTAATAAGCATTGCACAACTCATCATTCCCTCAATGTGATCAATGGAGAATCATAAAGATATAATGGATTCCATGATGATTACAGTCATATGATTTCGAGGCACAATTACAAGAAAGGTCTTCCTTTTCGACTAATAATGAAAAACGGAATTAAACTCTTGAAACAGGACATTTTGATGTATTCTACAAGTACTAGAGAACAGTTCTACATGTGCAGTTTGAATATTGCTAGTAATCACTTTTTGAAACTTTTTTCGGGTAACTATCAAAAGGTGAGCGAAGGTCTTTTTTTACCCTGGATTTCTGTGAAAGCAAATGAGATTTTTGGACAAAATTTAGACAACATTTTCACAGATTATTTTGCAATCAACATTATTCGCATGAATGTATTGATTCATATTGATGATTTTCACTATTATAAATATAGAAATAAATGCATTTCTGTCTCATGCACAACTGTGTACGTAGAGAGAGGTAATATACAACACTAATTTGCAATAAACAACAAATAGAAAAATAATAAATTGTTAAATGCTCTATGACACAAAATACTTCAGTTACAAAATAATTCGATATCCATCATAGCAAAAACTACATCTATTGCAAGTTGAAAACTCCTTGAATTTCGCGTGTAATTGGTATACAATTAGGAAATGGCTAACTAATCTCATTATCATCATTAGCTTCTCAATTAAAAATGAAGTTTATAAATTAGCCATTTATTTTATTTTAAATGTAATTAATACTTAATTAGGGATGGTTATTGGGTGGCATAGTAACCATGAGACAAGGTATGCTGTGGCAAGAAATTGTACTGAGTGTGATGTGAGGAAGGACATTGGTTTCACCTTGAATCTTGATTGTCTGTATTGTGTATTGTCTGTGATTGACTGAATGTGCAAATATGAGTACATATTTTGGGATTTCATATAATTAAAACATTAATTATTCAATATAGTCGCATCACAATGAGACATGTCAATTATTCCCCAAAACATAGATGCGACATTTAGTCTTCCATAATAACTCTAAACATCTTCACATTGAGTTCATTCTCATGTGGTATTAACAATTCCGCATGAACCGAAAGTGATGCTTAAGCTGATATTAATGTTACAGTTAACTGTCTTGAACATACCTATTGGAAGAAAACTTCCGCGAGCACTTCAAACATCCCTTGTACTCTAGCAAGCTATTTTGAAGTGAACTTGTTGAAGTTGGAGCTATGAATACTTATTTCGAGCTATGTACATAAAAGCCTACATGTATTTCGAGTAGGTTTGCACAACTTTCTTAAAATAAGTTGTGCAGTTCAGTCGAGTCAGTCGTGTTCATGTTAGCGTCACCTTAAAATTCGCATTGAGTATCTTAGCTTTCATTTTCATTCGATTTGAATTGGAGCGAGTTTCGAACTGTTACGACGTAATATCAATACGATAATGTATCTTTGCTCATTACATGTGCACTGTACTTGCCTAGCGTGTTCAAAAATCCTTCTTACTGAACGTGGATGATTATCGTCTCAATACAAATAAGAATACGGGTTGTCACGGATCAATACTTTCTAAAATAATCAATGTAGAACATAAATATTCAGGTTATTTTGTGCAACATCTGTCTTCAATGAAATGGTTGTTTTATAACATATATACTTGTACAGTAAAAGATTAAAAGAAAACAGATCGACGGCTCCCACAACAATGACAAATGATATTTCGCAATGCTATGATTTTCATGGATACAAATCGTCGCGTATTGACTTTCACGCGTATACTAGCATGCACACATACCGGCTTGCAAAATTGACAGGAAGCAAAGAGGAGTCAAGGTGAATTTTGAGTATGATTTATTGTGGTCATTGGGTCCAATTTTGACAGTCACATTACTTTCTCTCAAAAAGGATGAACAGCAACTGCAATTGACTTACACATTTGATGTTTCCTTCATTGCATTCAAGTCTTGTTTTAAATATTATTGAATATCATCATTGAATAATATCTCTGAATTATCAACCATTCTATAACCGCATTCTTCTATGCATTCGCTTGCCGCGATAAAAATTTGCGGAAGGGAAGGAAAGTCGAGATATGGTATGAGTGCGCTAGTTTCAACTGCCACACAACCTTCTCTGCACACATCTCCAGCGTGCGTGATTGCTTGAAGACAACTATGAGATTTTACCGCGCGGCAAAATTCTTGCTCTGAGCTGATAATTAAGACTGTGAACACTCATCTGTTTCTAAGAAAGTAAAGGAAGCTATTTAATACAAAAGAAAACTAATGAGTGATGATGGTCTTTTGTTTGATAAATATTGGCAATTATTTTTGAGCATGCGACGAAAGCCTCGCAGGCATGGAGACTACGCTCGAGGCACGATTGTAGATTGATACTCGGATATGCAATAAATGAATACTATTCTTCTGATAGAAATGTCACTAATTTTTCGGAGAATTGACAGAACAGTAATTAGCACCTACTGTGTTGACAAGATCTACTTAACAAAATGCATAAAGACCAATGTCGTGAGAAGATTATTTAAGTTGATATTCTAAGTTCATCGCAAAAGCAGATTCTAGTGTGACAAATATATATGCATACAAACTGTTTCCTCAACGTTCTGATGTCTTGGTCGAGACGATCGATCGCTAACAAAAGCTTACTCTTAAGATTTTCTTTAGCTTTAATTTCTGATACACTTAGCAATATTTGATCATTTGATGCAAGCTTTTGTATTCTAAGCTCATTTTCAAGCTTCTAGAAAGCGATTTGCTGAATTTCTAGAAAATGCAATTAGTTTGCTTCGATACTGCGTGCATCACATATCATACAATGCTACTTCTTGTGTTCTTGGAGCAACAAGCAAATGTTCTTGTTTCATTTTTCAACTATAAATCCTTGGTTAACAGAAGAGTCTCGTTCCGCTGAAGTCTCCACTGAAGTCTATCCATGACACAAGCAGAGAATCCAATCCATGCAAAGTGACCCCTCGACCACTTGGAATGTGTAGGGATAAATCTCCCTTGGACGCTCTTCAAGAATTACTGGAATTTCGTTGTGAAGTCGTTCTTTTGCCTGTCTTGTCATAGTGCCAACTTCGTCGCAAAACCGATGCAGATGGTTTTAGACTATTACAAAAACTTCTTCTCTAATCGGAAACTTTCTTTTTGAAGCATCAGTAGACTTTGTGTTGCATTTGGCACCATAAAAAGTTTTGATACTGAATGGTCAATTGTAATGGCGAAACATAATCCGGCCTTTAGCAGAGAATTTACCAACATTCACTTCATGTTCTTGTAGAATTGTAATCCGGTTCATTCATGATGCTATCGACGGAGCCTAGTACGCGTAAGTTAGGCAATTGATCCAAAATTATTCGAGAAACTGAAACGTTCCCAACCAATCGAGTGGTACAATATTTCGGAGGTAATTTGAGGACTTTCATAACCGCTCGATCAGGATTCTTCACATCACTAATGGAATCATTGATGTGAAGGGAATAACTCAATATGTCGTTGAGTTTTGTATCATATTCGCGTTTTCGAGATTCCTTTCGTAAGACCAAGTATTGCAAAATTGATATTTAGACTTCCATTGCTACCTACAGGTGATTAGAATGGTGAAATTCATCGAGTGACTCCTAAAGAGCTTTGTACAAATGCGACTCATTAAAATGCCCAAGTAATTTTTGAGGTTAGGTATCATGTCAGTCATCAATCTGCCTTTTATCCAATATCCAACATCCATTTGTCCTCGATGCGTTCCTTCACTAAAATACACGTCGAAATAGCAGACATATCATAGAGACTTGGATAAATCAGCAATCAACAAGTCCTTCAAGTGAGGAGAAACACCGTAATTGATGCATGGTTCCTACTCCAAATCCAAGAAAAAAAATTCCAGAACATAGAAAGCAGTCTTAGAATTATTTATTAATGGCGCTAACACAAATACAGTACATTCTTTAGTTAGAAGATTATACTATAGTTTGAGAGCTATGAAGTACTGAGTGCACGTTGTAATCAATAAATGCAGCTCCTACTAATTGACTCATTCAGGGCATTTACAAATAGTAGTAATAATCTTCAAAGTGTAAGCAAAAGATTTTTGCAACAATATTGCTGATTTTGTCAATTGCAAAATATTCAGAATTGCAACAGTAGATTGTGGTTTATGTGGCTTAACGGCTAGCGACTCTCCATTACGATCCATAGGTCGTGAGGTCGAGTCCCCGCATGAAAGTCATTGGCCGTCGGCATGAAGGGCATCCGGACGTTAAGTACTACAACCACTGACTAGGATAATGGATAGAATACGCACGTGTCCATCTCGCAGCCTCGGGAAAGTGAAGCCGCCTCGTGTTTCTAAATAAGGAAAGACATCAGCGGTCGATAATCAGGGCGGCAATGTAAGAACGCAAAACAGTCTCTATCATCATATCATATACTTTTAAGTCCGTTATTCCGCCGTTGGCTGGGTTGGACGATTGCCTCTGATGGCCGTTATCCATTTGGCGCGATCCTTTGCATCTGAGACCCATTTTCTTACAGTCTGCTCGAACTGATTCCGCTCATGTGATTCGAGGTCGTCCTCTGGGCGTTCGCCCTGGCACTTCTGACTTCCACACCTTCTTAAACCAATCATCATCTGGTTTCCTCACTACATGACCGTACCACCTTAAACGCCTTTTTCTTATCGCTTCTTCCACTCCAACTAGGCTCAGTCTTCAAAGGTGGTCATCGCTGGGGATTTTTTTCTCTCTGCATCTAGGAATTTCATTGAAAAGGCAAGTTGCATTCTAGCAAATTTAAATCCGATTTCAGTGACTACAACTCTCCGCTAGTCTGACAGTCAGCAGCGTCAATGCCTCATTAATGGGAAGTGATGACGTTAAAAACCTCATTATTTAACAACAGTTGACTTAGGTTTGTTCAAGAGTGCAAAAAATTAGTTACATCATTATTGTGTTTGTCTCAACAATTAAGGTAGCCTAAGAAGATTAGATTAAATGAGAAGACAGATCACTTATGAATGAAATTAAAATTACGAGCACATCTCACATCTAGTGAATTTTCAAACAACAATCCTTCCGGCTTCATTAAAAGGGATAGTTACTTAACTAAAAATGGAATTCTTTTTTCAACCTCAACCTCAACTGAAATTCGCCTAATCAAGGTCGAGTTTGAATCATCGAGGTTTGCGAGGTCAATGTTGCACCTCTGGTAACAACATAAATAACATTTATCATATTTTGGCAGCATGACGGCACAATATCAGGAATGAAACGTACACGTTTATGTGATATCAAAATGTCTGTAACTCAAATTAGCACAACAAAAATATGTTGAGATCGAGCATACTAGTATACTGGTATACAATACTTTATTGTGATGAATCGTATACTAGACATTACATTCAACTATAGTTATTTTGCCGGCTTACGACAAAAGCTCGTAAGTAAATACAACAAGAAAATATTCTGAAATAAAAATGAAAGTCTTTAGCGATTGATAGATAGCTTTTGACCTCTTGAGCCCCGATGAAGCATGTCATGTGGGCAATTGTGAAAGTGCTCGACTAGCAGCTTATAACACCGACCCAACTACCCATGGTCATCGCTGTATTATTTTCCCATTGTTCACTCAGCTTCAGGGGAGTTGCAGTTATGAGTGACTGCATTGCGCGTCATGGGTAGCTATCAACGATTTCATCATTGCCCAGTATGAACGATTTCACCAGAGAATCTGACGGTATAATTGCTTTGATCATATACAATAGCAGGAGTATCTGCTTGACATATTGCGGATAACATCAGTGATATATCATTGCTTCTTGGCGTTGATAAAAAGTGTCAAATGATAATAAATGCCAACCTCAAGCTTCGTTGTTAGGAACTTCAAAAGAAATGATTTACGGTATCCCCATACCGCATTCTCAGATCCGAAGTAAATGTTCCGATCGGCTTCACACCATCCCTTTCATACAACAACTAGTACACAAAATACAGCACAAAATAGCATCTGTGAAAATATCTTGATATTACCTACGAATTTGACTCACTAGGGCGGGTTGATTCACATCTCACATAAGAGAAAGGAATCATCAATAGTTATACATTATTGATAGCTAAGAACTGTAGTTAACTTTCACGCTTTTTCTCATCCAGTCTTATTCCGATGTTTTATATTAAATTGGCTAAGAATCTTGCTGTCATAAGTAGCTTCAGAACTCACCTTCAAAATATGTATCTTCGTTAACTTTGATCGTGGGCTCGTAGTAAACTTTCACCGCATCAGTATCGAACACATCCACTTGAAAAGGACTTCCAAATACATGTTCTTTGTCGAGACAGATCTCAAGCTGATGTCGACCGACTTCTGTAGGTGTGAAGTCAACAACAAGTTTCTCATGAGATTCACGAATTTCTGTAGGTAAACAATTTCCACTTGGCGCTGAAAAGTTATGATGAATATATGAATGTTAAGTAGAGGGAACAAAGACATTTTATACAGTAATTGAGCTCATGTAAGAACTAAATTAGGTTTTATGAAATTGATGAATTCGACAACTAGATTTACAGAAGCACAATGTTTTAATGTTTTGATGTGAAAATATAAATTATGTTTATCATAAGACGGATGCATTATGCATTTACAGAATCAGATATATCATCCCAAAACTACTACTTTTTTAAATTTAATTTTCAATTTCCAATATCCATTATACTAAAACAATGTATAATGGCTAACATGAAAGTATTACTAGAAATATATAGTAAAACCTGTAACAAATGTAGAATAATTGAGATCGGTGTAAAAATGAACGCCGTAGCAGTTGAAACTAAATTCTGCTCTATGATTCACGCAGCAATAACTTCGATTGGGAATTTGCGGCCACAGAAGTGCTTCTTCAGCGGTGAAGATGTGAGGAAACAGAGGACAGTCTAAAATAAGAGAAGGCATGGTTGTGAAAATTGTTTGTATATCTTATGTCATGACAAGTACCAGGAATCAGTTGGCCATTAAAAAATATCTCAATGGCATGAACTCCGATTTCTTCAGGACGAACTTTGAAACATAATCGCGAGTTATCTGAATCTTCAGTCAGATGAACAGGTAGACCACGAGTTCGGAAAATAGGACCTTTCTGCCAATCAGAGAGAGACAAAACTCTGATTTTCAGTTGGCCTCGCCCAGCCTTAGAACAATCCACTGAAATGTGAAAAAAACAGGAATGATTAAAACAATAGTGAATTTCCATGCAGAATTGATTTGCCTTAGCAAAGCTCAAGTCAAAATTTAAATTGCGAATCAGTGTCGTGCCAGCTCAAAAACCGCATCTTGGAGGAGGGTAGGCGCGCTCTCGGGCCCTGGAAGTAGTGACTATCAACATGATTTACATTGATCTAGTCATTTCTTGTGTGCATTCCTTTCGAGTGTCATGTACAGTGGTGTGTGAGTGTGTTGTATTTCTTGGTGACACTGAGTATGACCAACCCTTTTGAAGTATAAAATGAGTTGAAAAGAAATTGAAAGAGTGTAGATAGAATATACTTAAGTGATAATGTCCCTCCATCAGAAACCTGTCCGAGTAACTCTTGTACTGGGGGATTATCATCTTCATGCGAAAAAAAGAAACATTTTCAGAACCCTACTGACTCGTCAGTGCTCTTTATTCAATAACTACTGGTAGAGAGATGATGAAATTATTATTTCAAACAAATATCTCTTTCTACCTAACAGAGTGTCCGCGCCAAATTAGCCGTGAAATTCAAGATTTTCAACGTCAAATACAATCAAAATTCAAGATTTTCAACGCCAAATGCATTCAAGATTTTCAACGTCAAATGCATTCAAAATTCAAGATTTTCAACGCCAAATGCATTCAAGATTTTCAACGTCAAATACAATCAAAATTCAAGATTTTCAACGCCAAATGCATTCAAGATTTTCAACGTCAAATGCATTCAAAATTCAAGATTTTCAACGCCAAATGCATTCAAGATTTTCAATGTCAAATATATTCAAAATTCAAGATTTTCAACGCCAAATGCATTCAAGATTTTCAACGTCAAATGCATTCAAAATTCAAGATTTTCAACGCCAAATGCATTCAAGATTTTCAATGTCAAATACATTCAAAATTCAAGATCTTCAACGTCAAATACATTCAAGATTTTCAATGTCAAATACATTCAAAATTCAAGATCTTCAACGTCAAATACATTCAAAATTTTAGATTTTCAGAATTAAGTATCATCAAAACTTCTAGGTCAAACTTCTTCAATTTTCCATGTTATTCGAATCATCCATTATCATTAACATCCAAATGAAACTTCATAAACGTTTCGAATTTACCGTCAATTTACGACGTCAATCCCGCTTTCATATTTTAATTCGAACAAAACACCAAACAGCTACAAAATGCGAGAGTCTTTAGAGCACCTAACATAAATCTTATCATCCAACCTTCCTGAATTTAATTATGAATGTAGTCACCCATCATTCGATGTGATTGTGAGACCATTACTCATCATTGTCATGTCATGAAAATTCAAATGCAAGCTACAGTTAAGTAACACTGAAACTTGGTGTCTGATTCTGTTTTGAACGATTTCGAATATTTATTCAGGCTAAATTCACAACAATAGTAGGATAAAATATGTCGACTTCCAAATTCGTCACTCAAAGTCACACTTGTATAAGTACAAAGGATTGCAGAAGATTTGAGCACTATACTTCAACTCAGTGGAAGTGTTCCGACATCATTCCTGTACCGAAATCAAAGAACATAACTGCTTCAAGCATCAGACCGATTTCCGTTTGTAGAGGTTTTTGGCAATGTCTATGATGATTGTAGTAAGGTAAATCACCAAAGTAAGTTATTCTAGTCTCTAACAGCCCAGAGAGAGAGTTTTTTAGAACACCATCTTGTCTCGCAGTCAGAGAAGTTGTTTTATTATTATCATCAGCTTTACATTCGCCAAGTGACAGGATGGGAAGGTAATTAAGATAAGGCAATGAGATTACAAGTGGAAAGTGAAGTAAAGAGGGGTGTTAAAATCAAGGAGAGCAGCAGCTGTACACCATCTGTTAGCGTGCATCGCAACTAAGGCTGATTGATAACACCGCTACACCTTCTTCCCGTGGTCTTCAAAGTATTTGAAAAATTCATCCTTAAAAGCATAAAAGGTGAATTAATTCGCATGTACGGTTCAAACCAGTTTGGTTTTAGACCTGATTCATCTACACTGATGGCACAAATTTGTTTTTCTACGATTCCGTCACTAAGATTCTGGAAGAGGAAACGTTTATTGGAGTCGCTGTTATTTCTTTCGATTTAAGACGTGCATTCGATAGACTTGATCACGGAAGTCTGTTTAAAACTCTAATTAATGCTTCCAACCTCTCATACCAATCCTTGAAATGGCTACTAAATTTCTTGCAAGATCGATCTCAAAAAGTACGCCTTTTTAATTCTGTCTATACCTCCAGCTCGTCGGTGACTTCAGGAGTTCCCCAGGACTCAATAATGTCTCCGTACCTATTTTCTTGCTATATGGGATCACTTATGCCTCGCTCATCAAAAGCTGCAATGTACAAATATGCCGATGATGTGGTAATCGTTGTCCCGTTCGATGAGAGTAACAACCTGAATAATTTGATACAAGAGGAAATTGACAATATGCAGAATTGGTGTTTACAAGGACGACTTGCATTAAGTGTGGAAAAAACTAACTTGATGATAGTAAGCAAGAGGAATCAGCACTTTTCACTGCCATCTGTGATCACCCCTCAACCCGAACTCAAGATTTTAGGGGTCATCTTTCAGAATAACCTGAAATGGATTTTTCATGTCAGCTATATCTGTCGCATTATTTCACGAAGGATCTACCCTCTAAAGCACATGAAAAAGTTCCAATCGACTACCAGAGAAGACATGGTTGAAATTTATTATTCCCTAATACAGGGTGTATACGGATTTCGGAAATTCGAGTTCATCGGTTTTTTCCCGGTTCTCAACCAGTGCATATGATAGCAAGATAAAACAAATGAAGTTATTTGAGACGTTTATTATCAGTTTCCACGAAGTCATTTTAAAGCATATAAACGCAAAACAATATGTAATTACATAACATGAACTTTGTGACTCCAGGCCTCACAGCAACTAAACATAACAAAACTAAACAAAAAAAATAGGAGGATAAACTTAGTGGTGAAAAATGTTCAAAAATAGGACAAATAAGCCATTTTCGACTCCTTTATGTTTGCTTTTTGATTGTTTACATCTTTAATCTAATGAATTCAAACACAAAATTACTAAGTTTTCGATAAATTTTTGTGAAGTAGTGTCATGAGTGACTAAGATATCTATGATTTGATTAATGACAACCGAATTTTGAATTACTCAACCGAATATGAAATCAGTAGGCCTACTTAAGTGTAGCATTTATGGCAGAGAGAAGACAAGTATTTCTTCGATCAAAGTATTGTAAGGATAAACTCCAATGGGGGGGGGAATATTGATCTGGGCTACAAACGTCATTGAAGAGCCCCTGAATCATGAACCTGAGGAAAATTCGGATACTAATGTTTCATTGACGCTAATTTGATTTCTTGGGGTATCTGATCATTTGCAGTCAGAAAATTCCCAAAAGATTGGAAAAAAGAAAATGTAGATCGTTTAACGATTGAAACAAGTCTCTCATGCTGCCCAGAATCCAGATAAAATAAAGTTGGGAGCATTTTCCATAGTGGAGAAAGAAAACGTTCATCCTTGTTATGAACAATCGAGAGGTCTCATATTCTGAAGAAATTCATATCGCACCCAAAAAATATGAGTGGAGAAAAGAAATTGTCGTCCACTTAATAATCAAGGCAAGTCTATCACTCCCCTCAGATAGAACGCCGTACTACAACTCGAAAATCTCTCATTTGGCCGAGAAGCAAATTTGATAAATTCCAAAAAAGGAGCAGCTTAAGGAAAGCGTCTACCATTGGATTACCGAAACGTCTCTCGGTGCCCAATTAAGTCGCGCTACATGATCAAAATGTGTTGATATTTGTAGGCATCAATATATTCGCCTACTTCGTATCGGCTTCGTCAGTGGTAAGTGTCCCAATACATGCACTTATCTCGCACGCGGCGCCAATTAAGTATGGCAAACGCCTAAAAAATAGGATAGATCCTGAAAATAGGAGATCTCAACCGAAAAAATAGGAGAAATTGCCAAAAAATAGGAATAATAGGAAAAATAGGAGGTCTGTGAGACCTGTGACTCTAAATGCGGGAATTAACAATGAATATCATATATACGGTATCAACAATGGGTAGAACTTCCTTAGTTCACTGCTCTCTTGGTCACTACTTAAATAAAACAAAATAGGTATTATGGCAACAAATGTGGGAATTAACAATGATATCATAAACAGCATCAATGCATCATCAATATGTCTAGGTATAGGCCCTATGTCCTTACTTCACCAATCTCGGGGTCAATTTTAGGATAAAAAAATGACAATTCTCGCAACTAATGTAAAAATTACAAATAAACCATCCGATACTGATGTCATCAAAATCGTTGCATTTTCTTGAGTTCACTGATCTCGTTGTCAATTTTATCGCATGCTGTTTCTATCTCAGCCCTCAACCTTTTCTTCTCCAACTCTTTAAGCAAAATCTCCTGTGCCGCTCGTTTCTTCGATGTTTCAATCCTTTCTTCTTCGGTTTCTTTCTCCTTTTGAATGCGAAGCCAGTCGTGGTATCGTCGCCGGGCTCCTTGCACCATTCCAATCATCTTCTTTGGAACTTCAAACGACGAAATATCCACGCCACCGACTGCGTCGTAGATTCGGCGCTGTGAGATCAAACTTTCCTCCAATTGGTTTTCGACGATCTTTCGACGATTCGTGCGAAGCTTTCATAAAAAAATAATCTAAATTTCAATTTGGCAAGTACTTATAATTTTCCCGGTTTTTGACCTGGATTCATCGGTTTTTTCCCGGTTTTTCAAAGATTTTTCCAGTTCATCGGTTTTTTCCCGGTTTCCCGGTTTTTCCCGGCCCGTATACACCTTGTAATAGGAGGTATCATTGAATACAATGACCGACTTTTTGTCGGTTTATCAGCGAAAAATGCCTATAAAATAGAGAAAATCAGAAAGCGTTGCCATAGAATTATATGTGATTTTGAATGTCGCTGTCAACTCCTGAGCAGTTTTTCGAATCGTCGGGAAGCAAGAGCGTTACAAGTTTTTCGTGAAACTCTACAAAGTAATCATCTTTTACACTCCCTAGCACCTCAATTTCTTCCCCGATCTAAGCAAGTGCAACTGCCTCTCTGTAAAACCAAACGCAGAAGCTCATCTTTTTTCCCTTATTGTGCTCGTCTCTTTAACTCGACGCTTCAGAAATGACTTTACATTTGAAATGCATACCACATGTATATCGCATATCTTGTATTTACCGTGTCACTTACCTTTACTCACTTTGTACTTGAAAATATGACAATATAAACATTTCTTACTTACTTACTCCTAATGCAGACTAATTCTTGCAAAAGCTTGTACTAGCCCTTGCCTGGAAATTGATAGTGATGGAAGCTCGGTTTCATTATCACTAATTCAGTTAAAAAGTATTCAGAAATCCGAGCTTGTAACCACAAGTCATCCGAATGACATGAAGCAACCAATATCTTCAACTGCTTTCAGTGAGAATCTAACATCATAGAAACATTAAAACTGAACGTTGAAATCGTGTAGAAAAGAAGAGGTTTAAAAAACAACTGGAGTAATTTTTGGCCAGCCGAAGAGAACCGATTCGAATTTTTCTCGAGTCACAATTTCGAATGGATTCTCGAGGTTTCGCAGGTCCCTAGATTTAGTGTGATATATTGGGCATAAAAAATAATGTGACCATTAAGAACATACAATCCGTTTAATAAATGGTTGCACAAAAAGTAAATACGCTTTCAAACGAAGGCTTTCGTGTTGAATTTGTGGTTCAATTTAATAAGCTTTATGCCATAGAAAGCCGTTCCAAAGAATAGTTTGGCCTTTATTTCAATTTGTCAACTGGTTATAGTTGTGGTCAGTCAAGACCACATGCACATACAAGGTGGGGCAAAAGTCACCAGACTATTTGTAGCAAACGTTTTATTATTCACCACAAACAATTTATAGTAAACAGTTTATTGTTAATCAAACAATCTTAAGCAATACATACAACTTCAGTGCAGTGTGCAGTGTGACATCGCGCTCGGAGCGCAGATCAGCAGACGATTACTCAACCGAGGTGAAAATTCAACCGTGAAATCGAACAAGTGGCATTCATTTATCTTGTAATGCAGCGAGCGTTTGCGAACGCAAGCACATTGTGAAGCATTACTGAAAAACTGGCAATGCGACGGATGTTATTCGTATGTGGTCACATTACTTTGATTCCAATCCACCTAATCGGAAGACGGCCTTTTCTTTGCGCGACAAATTCGAAGCAACGGGATCAGTTACCGATGCTCCGCGTAGTGGAAGGGCAAAATCAGTTACAAATAAGGAGAACGAGTTTGCTGTCGCTCAGCTTTTGTAGAGAACCCTACTTTTTCAGGTCGGACAGCATCGGCAGAATTAGGTATTGAACGGCGATCTTTACGACGCATCTTGAAAGAATTGGGATTTAAATGCTACACGCCTAGGCTAATTCATGCCGTAATCGAAGATGACGTTGACCGGCGCCTACAGTTCTGTGAAGTTTTAAAGCAGCAAGCAGCTGAAACTCCAGAGCTCTTGGACAACAGTTTATGGTCCGACGAGGCAAATTTTAAGTTGTCGTGTCATGTCAACCGACACAACTGTGTCTATTACGACATCAAATCTACACGTCACATTTGAGGCGCAATTAAATCAACCTGGTGTAACCGTACGGGGCGCGATATCGTCAAGTCAAGTACTTGGTCCATTTTTCTTCGAAGGATTTGTAACTGGTGACAGTTACTTGGAATGCTCCAAACTTACGTTGTTCCTCAACTCGAGCGGCTTCTAAATTTTGGATCTCTATGGTTTCAGCAAGACGGAGCCCCACCGCATTTTGCACGCAAGGTTCGAGATTATTTGGATACGATTTCCGGAGATCAGTGGATAGGAAGACGTGGAGGTGTAGAATGGCCCCACGTTCACCCGACATCACACCCATGGACTTCTTCTTTTGTGGAGTTGTCGAAGACTTTGTCTTCAAAACGCCACCGCCAAACATTGAACAGATGAAGGAAAAGATTGTCCCAGCATTTGATAATATCCGGCAGAATCTGAATGTTTGTCAAAAAGTGTGCAGAAGCGTTGTTGACAGATGTGACTCATGTACTGCAGCTGACGGACTTCAATTTGAACATTTATGATGTTGTATACAGAGCTGGAAAAATTCCACTGAAATTTTTTAATTCCAAATCCAATTCCAATTCCAGTCGAAACAGTTCAATTCAATTCCAATTCCAATTCCATAATGAGATTTAATTCCGATAATTGCATGACGCGTATAGTGTATTATGTTAATGTATCTAAAGTTTCTTCGCTTCAATCTAACCCATGTGTCCGCATCCTATCCTCGTTGTTCCTATGTGCCGTTCCCTGCGTCGTTCCTATGTGCGCTCTCATGTTCATAGTTCATATTTCTTGTGTACATGCACGTGTCTATATGCAACCGGTCAGCCTACGCCATTTTCGTTTCGTAAACGAGATATTCAATATCTCGTGAAAAAGAGAAAAGAAAATTAACGGTCAGCAAACGCTGAGAGAGAGAGAGAGAGAGAGAGAGAGAGAGCGAGAGAGCGAGAGAGCGAGAGAGAGCGAGCGAGAGAGAGCGAGAGAGCGAGAGAGAGAGAGAGAGAGAGCGAGCGAGAGAGAGAGAGAGAGAGAGCGAGAGAGAGAGAGAGAGAGAGCGAGCGAGAGAGAGAGCGAGAGAGAGAGCGAGAGAGAGAGCGAGAGAGCGAGAGAGCGAGAGAGAGAGCGAGAGAGAGAGCGAGAGAGCGAGAGATGCGAATAAATACATTAATAAACTGACAGAAGAAAGAAATTCAATGTGCGAATAACGTGATTGTTGATGAAAGAAAAAACGACGATAAAAATGATATCATGAAAACTGATTAATGCTCCATGTTAAAAAAGGAGATTAAAAATTCCTTGATAAGAACGAAATGTGGTCGGGTCGAAAGCTAACGAGCAGAAATTAAAGGAAATTCTTTCAATTTTCACAATAAAGTGGATTTATCGTCAAGTGTCAAACATTTGCATAAATTAGAGACGATGAGAAATTGAAACAACAACTACCAACAGCAACACATACGACATCTTCAGTAGCTGTTAGAAGAACTCCGGGATCTCGCGGTGTAACTTAACTACAGAAGTAACAACTACAGCTGCCTGCCAGCGAACAACAACACAGCAGCGTATGCGGCAACACATCAGCGAGCGCGACTGAAGATTGACGGTATAAGTGATACTGATATTCATGATATTTATGATATTATTTTGGTATAAGTGAGTCCGATCGAATTGAAGTGAATTCAACATTAAGGAGTGAACTGCAAGTTTAAAGTTTTTCGTTGAGTTTCGCATCTGTATAACTATAGTCTTGAAAATTAATATTGTCAATTGTTGTGATTGGAAGTTGAATAATATTTCATGTCATTGCCATTTTAATTGAATCATTAATTATTAGAATAATTTGTTGACATTGTCTATATTGTGATTTGAACTGACAGGGTTGCTGCCCTTTAATGCAGCGTTAATTTTCCTCTTTCCAAAAAAATTGTTTTTCGTGTGTACAACAATTAAGTTGATCTCCAATGTTTGTGCTTATCCTATCAAGAACTAAATTCAACACTTGTTTTATTTTGATTAATTATCTTACTTGATAAATAACTAAATAACAGATTGAACAAAGATGATTGTCTTTTCATTGTTTGCTTAATCGCTGAATTAACATTGTCCGGGGGCTGTAGGCCCATCGAAGTCATAAAAATATCCTTTATTCAACAATAGAATAAAGGTACCTCTGTAGATCTATCTATCTCTTATCTCTGCGTGCAGTTAACAGAGCGACCGAGTACTGTGATTTCAATTTTTGTACAAATAGATTTATCACAGGTCTATCGAATAAGTGGAATTGAGGTTTATCAAGGTCAATTCCAATTCCAATTCCAGTAGATTTAAATATCGTCAATTCCAATTCCAATTCCGACGTTTCCAACTCCTGGTTGTATACGTTCATGATACATTGCTTAATGTTGTTTGACTAATAATAGACTGTTTGCTACAAATAGTCCAGTGACTTTTGCCCCACCTTGTATTATAATTGAAAGTTTTCTCTGACACATGATCTCAACATGGCATGCAGAACATGGCTTCGCATGTTCAACATAGCTGCAGTCGACAGTTGCGCGGCATGTAAAATTCCCAAGCTTTTTGTTTAAGCCAATGCTCAACACTTTAAGTCATCGTGAGTTTCATGAATGCATGCAATTAACATCCAATGGTATTCAAGCTTATTGTTCACCAGGCGAACGATCACCGTCTGCATGTTTCCCTTCAATGTGCCGAGAGAATCGAGTTTCTTTTGGAAACTCGAATAGACGAATAGCAAAAAACTGCAGTCAATTTTCACGGAGCGGTTGATGAAACTCGAGTTTTGAATGATAATCGAGTTTCGACCACAGCACTAGACAGCACAATTTCACAAACTCTTATCACACAAACTCAAGGTCTCCCACAAGGTTCCCCTCTCCTCAGTCTTTTCTAGCACACTTTTTCAGATCAGCTCCGCATCAAATGACCCCAAACTCAGAACTACGCAAACGATTTAGTTTACACTTCAACAGCAAGTACTTACACACAAGCATGGCCACACTAATCACCGCACACACAAGCATACACAGAATGGTGCAGCAATTGCAGACTTTCAATACAAGCAAACAAAACACATCGATGCTAGGATGGCCATCGACGCCACCAAACATCGACCGGTGAAGGCCTGTCTCTCAAACGTTTAACATTTATTTTATTACGCATATCGGCCTGTAAATTGAAAAAGGGGAGTTTTGATTATTTTCCACTCACTTTCTCAGAAAGATGATCGCCTATCACTTGGTCAACTACAGCAAACAAAACGCGATTAATAATTTTACACGTAGACGTTCAACACCAGACAGTCGATACCCAAAATGCATAATACAAAGCACTATCATTCAAAGAACATTCCTAGACATCCTCGGCACAAAACTAGACATTCACTTCAATTCACATACAAAAGATCAATACAGGCACCTACTACACGATTAACAACATTCTCAAACTATTCAGCAGGTCCACTCGTATACATCAGCATATTGTTTCACAGAGGACTCATCCGCACAAAATCCACACGCTTCATCAATACTCACTCTTTTAAAATCCACTTCTTGGCGGCTACTTCTCCATACAGAACATTGCACTCTTCGAGCAGCCCACCGAAAAGGCATCGGAACAACATCAGGAGATTAAATTACAGTCGGTAAAAACACACTTAAAAGACACATTAAGCGCAAAAACATACGCACCCTGCGAGCTATCTTCAACACAAATTACAAGAAATGTATTACTTATTGGACACCTCCACTCGACAGCACCAACACATAATGCACTGCGCAAGAACGAGAACACATTAAATCAACAGTAGAGCAGCTTATTCAATAGGACTATCGAAACAAAACACAATCTGACCCACATACCACCCATTTCTAATCGCCAACATCATAAATTTCTGTAAATAACGATGTTTTTTTGATATTAGGTCCGATCTTGTTTGTACAAAAAAGATCGGAAAAGAAAATGCAAAATTTTAAAAAAGCCAAAAGGAAAAAGTCATAAAGATGAAAAACAAGAGAAAAACACAAAAGCAAAATGGTAAAAAACGATAAAAATAAAAAAACCGTCTTGCACACATTCCTTGTCACCATCATGCATCACAATTAACCTGGATCATAGTCACAAAAAGCACTCACATATATCCCTTCAAACACACTCTTGAAGATCTCACACAATCTCTCAAACACACTTAACGAAAATTCAAATTTTCATCTTGTCTTTCCCCTCATAACCTCCACCTTGAAATGATGTTCTGTTCAATTTTCGCAAAACGTATGCGTGATTGAAAATAAGTATTATATACATTGAAAGTTTCCGTAAATTTCCATGTTGGGTCCCATGAGACTCTGTGGCTATGTGGCTCCTGCAGGTCAGGGGAGGTATAAACATACGTATTTACTCAAACTGTGGGTGCTAGTGAATTAGAACACGCTCGACTGTGACTTCTTCCATAATTACTGTGCGACAATTTACATACTGAAATTAGTTAATCCAACGCGATTCTAAAGTGCTTGAATTAGCACTTTCCTATGATGGCTGTCGAACTTAGAAAAGTTGTTAGTAGCTACGACTGCGACATGTAGATGAAAGTCCATGATGCAATGATCGCTATAAATAAATGACAAAACCATGCCATAAATTCATGAACCTTCACTCAACAAGCACATTCCGCGTAATCATCCTCTTGATTACTCAATGTTCATGAAGCAAGCAAAAAATCCATTTACACATTAGCAATAGCATTGCTTTGATTATAATCCAGGTGGATTTTTTGTCAGGCAGACCCTGTCAGGGACACCAATAATTCTGCTATCTTCAGAAAATGTTATAAAAGGTTCAAAAATTTTTTTTGTATCATACATGTGAATTTCTTACGTCGACACTCACCTCTGAAATGAAGATCATGATCTATGACACCGCATGGAACCCAGTAATTTACTTGGACACCTTCGGCACTATAGGCATGACAGTAGAAGGGGCATCCACGTAACGTGTGCCCTGCGTAAGTAACTTGCACAGTATAATCACCAACAACAGTGGGCCTATATTCACAGTGAACGGCTACACCTTCCTGCGTAAGAGCACACGCCATCTAGAATATACAAGTTCTAAAATCAGACATCCTAGAAAAGAAGCATCGTCTGCAGTAAAATAGCATCAGTTGTAGAATAAGCAAATAACATTAATCTTCAACTAAAACGTTTTCTTCTGAATTTTTTCATTATGCGGAACATATTCATTTGATTTCGATTCGGATAAAAGTTTCATCTTACACTGTGGTTGAGTATTTGTCCACCACTCTTTTGGTGTCGAGGTCGAGCCACGAGATCATCATTAGGAGTTGACCGGATGAACATTAAGACTGAAAATATTCTCCAAAGCCCCTTAAAACGTCCGGACGCTGTCTCCTTCTAAGAACGCATGCCATCATCGATTAAAATCATTTTCTATAATTAACTCTTCAGACAGTCCAAGTAATTCATTTAGAAAAGCATCGATGATCAAACTTGGTCAACGAAATTCACCCAAGCTTCACAATCGTGTTTTTCTTGTCAATTTGTTGTAACCGTTATCATTTATATACTCTATATATGCTCTTTCCTATTGTAGAACATGCGTCATTTTGAATCACCAGTTAAGTGCTTATTCGAAACTTACGGGGAATTAGTTTTCGGATGACGAAAATATATTTGATTACCTTAGTAACACTATGATTGACCATCTCTTCGAATTGCCCTGCTAACTCGACCGCGGTTTCTACGAAGCATGAAAAATGTCACGACATTTGACTACTAGCCTGTAACCACACGCTCTAAAGTTTCCAAATGTCCTTGATAATCTTAGATTATCAATACACGTGTAATAACGACTACTTCAAGGTGAACATTGATTTAGAAAGGTAACTTTTCTCAACCGAATATGTATCAAAATAAAGATTACTTCAAGGTATGTATAGCCTAATAAAGAATTCCCCATAGAATAATTTATTGAAACCATCAACATTCAATTTACTTACTCACATGCTTTTCAGTGTTGTAAGCTGAAAGTATGACTGCTTGCATTTTTTAGTTTTAGGTGTATTCAAAGTTATAGCACTAAATAACTTAATAATTCATTTGAGAAAAAACCGATTCAAGGACGCATACACCTAGATCACTAGTGGGGATTTCAATAATCGGCATGAAACTTGTACTTCAAAATTCATGACAATAAGCAATGAAAATATTTTGAATAATTGTACGTTGATGCATTCATGTTTCTGACCTCATCTTATTAAGGCATAATTATCGCATGATATATTTTACTCAAATACTATAAGCTCATTTCAATCAAATAGCTGCATCGCAAAATGAACACATATAACTTTGAGCACATGACGAAATAAAATATACAAAAATGGATGTCGTTTCACTGACCGGAATATCATTCGGATCAACTACTGAAACATTGAGAAACTTCAGTGGTGCGCCTTTAACATCGATTCGGAACCAAGCCAATCGATTAACATGAACGTTGGATGCACCCTCACTAACCACTGTGATGCGAGTCGGATCAATGCAGATTACGCTAAATGGCGACCCTGTAGACAGTAAATGAGGAATGACAATTATATATTGAGTGTCTACATATCTTTGGATATACCTTTGATTGGGGAGCCATCGAAATCAATATGAAGCCGGTGAAGTCCTGGTTCTGTTAGGAGGCAGGAGACACGATGTATGCCATGCTGATCAGGATCACGGATGACCATCGCGTGAGGAGTGGGAGAAGTAACAACGGAATTCTGCTCCTTTGTCCACGGCGACATCTCGACGAAGCGAGCATCGCCTTCTTCAATCGACGGAGATGTAGGCAGACATGCTAATACTGAGACAATACCCATGCGATTCTGTTGAATTAGATATCATTCATGCAATTTTACAAATATCTGGAAAATCCTTGTGTAGAAAAGGAAGTCATTCTCTGATTCTATTCTAGCTACAGTATAAGATGGCTATAATAAAAGAAATTCAAGTCATTGCAAAGTGACTAGCAAAAGCCAGTGGTACGAGCCAGAAAAAGGCAGGAAATCCACGATTGTAATTTCTCACCTCTGTCTCCACAGTCATAGAAACCTGTTCTCCGAGTAATACAGTTGGTGTCTCTAGTCTCGCTCTCACACGCGACATATCGTAAACGAGAAGAGACTGCGGAGAACCGTAGATCATTTCTCCATTATATTCAGCTGTAAGAACATAACTGCCGACGTAATCCGCCCTGAATGAGCATGAGAGGCCACCAGACTGCAAGTTTCGTGATAAGCCGTCCATATCAATCTGGGGAATAAGTAAAGTTGTATAATTAGGAAGATTCTTTGACTATGAGTCAGAAGTCTTTTGTCTGTGGAAAGAGCCAAATTTACATGAATTTCACTAAAATTCACTACCTGATGATAGCTATAGGTAATAGCTAACATTAATCGATCATAAAATACAGCTCATTTTATCATATGATTTCGGCTCCTTCCTCAGACAAAAACGCTGTCTGAATAGAAATTTATTTACTCATGCAGTCATGTCACATCATTAGAAAAGTACTTTACGAAATTTACAATGCAGAATCAGTTAAAGTTGCCTTGCCTAGATGAAGAATAAATATTGCATCGATGAATTGTAATTTCAGTGCTTCTTGTTGAATCATTAAGACATCACATCACTGTCCCTCTACGTCGATCCGGCAAGCAGCTGCAACTGCTGGGTGCCTTCTCTACGGGTCGGAACGTGTTATGGGACGATTTGAAGAAGCCGCATAGTAACTATTCGTCGATGATAAAGCCACGAGAATAACCATGTGCAGTGAATTCCAACAACGGATTGCCGCCGACGAGAACTTTTTGAACAGACTATGTTTCTCTGACAAGGCTACATACCATCTACGAAGACTAGTCAATCGTCATAATTGGGTGATATGGGATTCGAGCAATCCTCATGCTGTTCAACAAGTACCGATCAAGTCTTCCGGGATTATCGTTTCGTGCGGTTTACTATGTAATGAAGTCATAGGCCCTATCTTCTTTTATTCGACTGTGACCTCCAAGGCAATGTTGGGGGGACTTTTTCATCCCTTAACTGAAGAGTAGAAGAAAATTTTCTACGACCGTCTTTCAGCAGGATGGGGACCTCCCCATTGATCCCTCGAGGTGAGATCTTTGCTGCACCAAAAGTTCCCAGGATGGTGGATTGGAAGAAACGATCCATTCCACCAGGCTGCTCGCAGTCCTGATTCAATTCCTCCTGACTTTTACTTTTAGGGAACTATCAAACAAAATGTATTACAGACAACCAGTAAATCTGTTACAATTATGAAATTTTATCATCGAAGAAATCTCTCAGATTTCGTCACTATAAATTTCTGCCGCGTTCAATAGTTTTGAAAGCCGCCTTTCTTTGTGTTTGCGTGAAGAAGGTGGACATTTTGAACAATTTCTTTAAGTTCTTCACAATATATTATAGACAAATGTAGTCAATAGATTTAAATTTTGTGACGATTTCATTTTAGTGATAAAAATTATTGGGAGACAACTATCGTTTTTTGCACAATCAATACAAATAAAATTCTATGTCAACTATGACGGAAATGCATAATAATCAATATACCATATAAACTTTGAAGCTTCGGGTACATTTTGCTGTAAAGTAATTGGCGATCCGAGAAATTTAGCTTCCGTGACATTGATTAAAAACCAGGTAAAAACTTTAAAATCATCTTTACAGGGCGAGGACATGTGACCAATTTTTTAAACAACATCTTCATAAATGTCCGCGCTTCGTAATAACACCTAAATAATCTCCTTCGACTGAAAGATGTTAAATCGTTTTTTCAGAAGCTTATTTCAACTGTGCTAGTGTTACCAATGAAGTTCATGTATTCGTCATCAGTTAGTTTTCGTATAATTCGCAGTAGTTATCAAACGAGTGCATTTTTGCAATAAAAAATCTTCCTCGTCGCGAGTGGCAGAATTCAGGGATTTTGGGATGGTACAACTGTAAAATTCGAGGGACTTGTGACGGTTGTTGAATACAGAGTGTTTTAAAGGGTAAATGTTTTTTTGAGGGACATTTTAGGGGACCTAATTTTGATTCGTGCAAAAATCTAACCAAACAGTGTGGTAGCTAGAGTTTAACGAGAAGTACGCTTTTGGAGTCGGCGATTCATATAAATTTCCTTGGGAAATTGCTGCGAATTTTTATCCCGACGATGCTTTGAGTTTGAGATCCTAAACTATCCAATTTATGAGACACTTTTGCGCCAGTATGTAGAGAAGTACAAAAAACAAAATGGATGCCGAAACAGATTAACCAGATGATTGTTTCTGCACAATGACAAGAATTCTTTGATCCATGCCTTATCCTCTATGTCAATCAAGTGATCACACAGTTTCACAGTTTTTGATGAAAGTGCCGCTTGCTGACCATAGACTGTTCCAAGGCCGATTCATAGTCGTCCGTACGCAAGTCGCAATTATGCAACGTCATCACTGGAAGAGTCTGTTACTCTGGGGAGAAAGCACTTGACATGAATTAGTCATAGCCAAACATGTAATGAAAACTGACCGCATCGCACCGGTGTACATAGTTTCTCCGTTTTGCGCACTGCATCGTTGACTAAAATGAAATATGGAACACCAACATACAGCAATACTTTATTGAATTGTTCTTCTTGAGACACTAATCAAAGTTTCAATTAACGGATTTTCAACTATCGCTTGAGTCGAGCTCGGAGAATTTCGGAGAATGCTTTCGGAATCCTCTCCGCTAGCTGGTGCATTCTGTCGCGCCCAATAGAGGGCAAGCCGCATAATGTTGACATTATTGCAAAAACAACCATAGCCCTTCACAACTACCTGAGGCTAGTTTGTAAACATTTCTACAAATGGTGCAAGTCATTATAATTTCATTTCATATTACAAAGAAAATGCTTCTAAAATCATTCCTCGTTGAAAACAAGAATTTGTCTCAAGCATTTTGAAATGATTATCAAAAAATTTGTCTTCAACATTTAATTTAATTAATTGTTGTCGACATAAAAATTAGTAAAAGTCCCCGAAATATACATAAATTTTCTGACAGCTTCGATAAGACAGTCACCAAACTCCATTATGTTGATGCTTATATCACGAAATTTGTGGAATGACCTTACATTGTACAAAATTTACAAATTGTACAAATTTGCATTACAAATGTATTGGCTTATAAAAAAAATAACAACAACATTACTTCAATTTTCCACCTTAAAATATAACTTTTAAGTTGTTTTCTTAAAGAGACAATTAAGACAATTAGATGGGTAATTTCTCATACCGGCACAAGTAGACGTCACTGACGAAATGATTTTATTAGGTATACAACCGGCGCTTCGGCTATACATTTTCATAATATCAATATTATCTATCATTAGAATAAATTATGCTTGAGGGTAGCTGTTAACGCTTCTCACTTCATCTCCATGAGGTGCTGTTATCTTCAAGAGTACTTCTTCAGGCAGATCAATCTCTTGAACCTCGATTGCTACTGAAGATCCAACTGGAACCTCTTGAGGAGCTATCAGACGAATAGTATCCTTTGTGGGTGGCTTTGCAATGCAAAGAAGCGGGGATACAGATAAGGGATAACCATAGATCTCTAAATGTAAGAGGTAGACACCGGGATTGGGTGGTTTAAACATGCAGTTAAGCCAGTTACGGACGGAGTTTCTATTTGTGATTGTTATTTCACATGGGATTTCAGCATTAGACTTCTTCTCCACAGCACGAACTGTTAATATTGAGGCACCACTGTCTGTCAGATCAACTGAAAATGAAGAGGGCATGTTTATTCTCTGCTCTATTGCTCCTATTTGCTACTGCACTGTCATTGATCTGATCACACTGTGTGTATTCGTTTTTACTTTTCTCATGTTATTTGCGTTTATATGTATGTATGCGTATATAACCTCTCTCTCTATGTATGTATATATATAGGCTTGGCAACTAAGTTTTGACCGATGGAAAACTGCCTATTTCTCTTTATTACTTCATCGTATACATTAGATACTTTACGAACTCAATACCGGTATCATAGCGAGCATTACAAGACCTGTTTTAGTATGATGCGATATTTTCTTCCATTTTGAAATGGGTTAATTATTGAAATCACAAAGTATTGTCAGATATCTAATAAATGTATCATTTCAAACAGAAGGCACATAGACAGTGTTGTTCGATATCTATGATCATTTCACGAAGATTTGATTGACAATAGTCATGTGACTTCAATTACTTGATATGCTAGGTTTCAATGTTAATTTGATTGCTATTGTGTATAGTAGAGAAAGCAGAGTCGATTAGATTTTTAAGTCACTGCTTCATTCTACCGTCATCTGCTCCGAATTGTACAACGATGGATTTTGATAGGAAAGACATTCGCAAACTCATCTATTTTTTCTGGGAGTCTGGCTTAAGTCCACGAGATCAACGAGGTACGTGGTCCAGGAACAGTGTCGGTCAGAACTTGCCAGAGATGGGTCTCAAAATTCGACGACGGTAAGGTCGATTGTTCAGACGCACAACGCATAGGAAGACCATCTATTGACTTAGACGATCAAATACTGCAGTTATTGGAGGAAGACAGGTACGCAAAGACACTTGGCACAAAATGATGAGTGAATTACAACGGCTTGCTTTTTTGGATTTTTTTTTGCTTTCTCTCTGCTAGAAACGTTGGTCTTAACAGAATTGATAAATTAATCAATTAATAAATTATTCAACTAAAAAATTTATAAAAATATCATTACTCATAATCATCAACAGATGTAAAAGTCTTGATGCGAGGGGGAGGAATGGCCCATCAGATTGAAATGAGGATTATAGTGTATGCGTTGTAGTAGGTATTGCTTTGGTAAAACATGTAATTCATACGATCTGTTGATGAAAAAATATAGTCATTTTTGCATCGGTCAAAATTTTGTTGCCAACCCTATATATTTATATATATATATAGTGATATAAGTCAATGTACTAAAAGTTTGACAGACAAAACAACATAATGTAAAAAATGAACCTTTATTGTGCGATCCGGATTTCGGAGGATTTTTCACCCTCCTTCTCAAGCACATCAAATAAAATGAAATTTATGCTTGAAGTACAAATTAGCTGCAGTTATTAAGCTTCGATTTGAACTTCAAAATAAAATGATTTTCTTTCAGCTCTCTATCTTCCTTGCTGTAATGAGATGGTAGTTGGAAGATAGGAGCGGCCTCAAATTTCAGTTCTATATCTTTGCAGCATCTAGCAATGTGTTTACTCATAGGAAGAGGAGCAACTGAAGGTTTAATGATGTGATATCGATGAAGAGTTATTCTTGTCTTAAAGAGGTCTCCAGTCTGACCTCGTCTGACGAGGTGTCATAAGTTATAAAAATACACCGAAACCGGTAACACCGACATCTCCTGGTTTTCATTTCTTTTATATCAATATTAAATTATATATAGTATTTTATGTAAAAGAAAAAGCACAGCTTTCCGGACTAGTTTCGATGTTTTTTATCACATCATCTTCAGCGGTAAAAAGAGTTACAAACATCTGTACACATCATTTACATACTTGCTATCTACAATTCATTTTCAACATTAACACAACTAAAACACGATAAAATACGTCATTAATTGCATGTCACATGCCACTGACGTCATGCATGTCAATTCGTCACCTTTCATGTAATTTCATAAATCTAGAGACAATTGATATGAACCATTTCGTTCATTCGAGAGGCAATCTTTGTTTTGATTCATGATTATAGTTTCAAGAATGAATGGAATTTTGTAACGACCTAGAATTCTAAAGTTTTCATATTTCGGTGCATGTTCATGCATCGAAACTTCAGTGGGTGTTGGGTAGCCTCTGAGATGCTCGCTAATACGGGTATTTAAATGTCTTTTGGATGCGCCAATATACCGCATCGAACAGCGTCACAACTGTATTGGTCAACAATTTTGACTTTCAATCCATCAGAAATACTATCTTTATTTTGAAAAAAGTTTTGAAGTTTGAAAGTTTTGTACGCGGGTCTGATCTCTGTATTTGAGAGACTTTGGTTGATGTTGTGAATTCTGTTATTTAATTCTTTGACGCCCTCTCGAATGAACGGAACTGGCCAATAAATAATATTTTTGCTTCTGTCTTTGTCTAGGATCTCTTGTTGCACGACTGTCCTCTTTTATCAATTTCTTTCTTTATCTGATTTATTTTTTCATCAGGGAAACCATTACTTATGAAAATATCAGAAATCTTTTTAGATGCAGACTGAAAAAGAGTCTCATCAGAACAGATTTTAGAAGCGCGAAACAATAAAGACCGAATGGCAGACAATTTGTATTTGTCTGGAGCATAGGCAAAGTATGGAGTATAAACTCCTGTATTGGTCGATTTTATGTGAAAATCTATCTTGAAATTTTTTGATTGGAGAGTCACTTCGGTATCCAAAAATGTGATACAATTATTAATACTCTCTTCCATGGTAAATTGGATGTTATCATCCAAACTATTGACAAAGTTCAAAAAGCTTTTGGCTTCATTACTGTTGCGAAAAATGACAAAACAATCGTCAACAAATCGACGATAGAAGAATGGCAATGTGCCGCCGTACTTACAAAAATTGCTTTCGATCATATCTAGAGCGAAGGCAGCCATGGTAGTATATATATATATATATATATATATATATATATATATATATATATATATATATACAAATTAAAGGTACAGCAATGGGAACACGGGTAGCGCCAACATACAAAAATCTAGTGATGGGGTTTCTTAAAATAAAGATGTTTACATTAATGAAAGATATGTACCCAAAAAGTAGATGTGAAGAAATAATGAATGCATGGACACGATATTTAGATGACTGCTAGGTAATATGGAAATACAGTTATGGGGATTTTGAGGTGCTTAAACAACTATTGAGTAATTTACATGATTCTATTCAATTTACAATATCACGAAGTAGTCAATCATTGAATTTTTTAGATGTTCTTGTGTACAAAAATATTTCAAAGGGGTCAATAGAAACGGACATGTATAATAAACCTACGGAAAGCTTCAATTATGTCCCTTTTACCTCTAGCCATCCTAGACATATTCTAAGAAATATCCTTTTTGTGTTAGCGCGTAGAATAGAACGAATAGTATCAGATGAAAATAATAAACTTATACGATTCCAAGAATTAGAGGAACGATTAATCAACCTAAACTATCCTATGGAACTAATAAGAAATTCGATTAAACGAGCAAGAAAATACGTGTACAATGAATAAAAGTTCCAAGACTAATAATGATGATGAAATAATTCCTTTCGTTCATACATACAACCCCAATAATCCAAACATATTTCATAACATAATTCATGCAGTGGCTAATACTTTGAAAGTTTTGCCAATTGCCAATTTAAATCTTGTATGAGACAACCAAAGTCTTTGCTATCCATACTGCGCAAAAATAAGCGAATTCAAATAAAGGGAGTAACAAAATGTAACCAAAATCGTTGCAAATGCTGTAAACACATCGAAGTAGGAGAAATGACTTCTTTCAGAACTAAGCAGTTTCGTATTAGGTCTAACCTAACTTGCAGTTCTTCTAACCTCATCTATAAATTAAATTGTTTAGGTTGTGATGATTATTATATCGGCCTGTCAGGTGATACCCTTCGCCATATAGTTACTGTTCATCGACAACAGATTCAGGAAGCTAAATACTCTTACCTACCTCTCAGCAAGCATATAAGAGACTGTGCAGCTAACATGAAAATCAAATTTTCTATCACACCATTCTATAAAATGCCTTTGGGGTCCACAAGAATAGATCGTGAACATAAAGAGGCCATGTTCATTAAGATCTATGAACCATCCCTCAATGCCACATGAAAGACTCTATGATTTCTCCCAAAAATCAAGACATTTCATTTCTGAAATCAAATTTCTGTTATATAATTTTTGTAGCAATAAATTTGAATCACTTACCGCCTTGAGAAGCCAGACTACTGGTAGAAACATGTCGGCGTGAGATCGGTAGTTTTTCATTTTTGATATATATATAATCAGGCAAAAAGAAGTCTGAAGTCAAATACTGTTCAAAGTAACTGCGTAGAAAAGTGAAGTCAGAGAGAGAATTTACAATCCGAGATACAAAGGTACTGATCTATTCCGTTCATTGGACAATACACTTTGATTCTCTTTAATGAAAGTAGATTCCAGAATGAGAGGGTATACACAATAGCCGAGAAATTTTCTGACTTTGGGTGATGTTCGTGCACAGAAATTTCTGTCGGACATGGATAGCCTTTAAGATGTTCGCTCATTCGAGTAGCAAGGTGCCTTTTAGTGGCCCCGATGTACTGCATTTGACAGCGGTCACAACTGTATAAATAAGAGAGGTTAGATTTCAAACAATTCGAAATGCGATCTTTGTTGCGTCAATATTTTTGCAATTTATTAATTTTGAAGATAGGACGAGCTTCGACGTTCTCAGGGAGCGATTTATTTCTTTCATGCGAAATTAGAGGTTTAAAAAATTATTTTCAATTAACGGAATAGATCCAGATATCATACGTTTATCCGATTTGCTGGTTTCACTGTTCTGTTCGAAGTTTTCTTCCACTTTCATGAAAGTTCGATTAATCATGGGATCAGGTAAGCCATTTTTCTTGAAAATGCTGGTGATAGTTTTTACAGCCTCTTGATAGTTACTCTCATTGGAGCAAATTTTCCGAGCTTAAGAAAAAAGAGAGCGCATTGCAGCAAGTTTGTAATGAAGGGGTGCATATGCTGATATCGGCATATAAACACCAGTATTCGTTTCTTTTATATGTAAACGCACGTCAAAACCATCATCAGTCACTTTAACGGTCATATCATGGAAAACTAGACTGTCGACACCCCATGTTCCATCGTGAACTGGATATTGCAGTCAATTGAGTTTATCCATTTTAAAAACTCAGTGGCATCCTCATCATTCTTGAATGCCAGGAAGCAATCATCAACGTATCTAATATAGAGATCCGTCTTTTTCCCGGTAAAAGAAGAAAAAGTGGCTTTCAATATAATCCAACGTAAAAACAACCATAGGTGGACCCAATTTTGGCCCCATGGGCATCCACATGGGTAAAAAGTTGGTCATTGAACGAGAAAAGTATGTTGGTGCAAGCGAGTTCCAACAACTTTCTCAAAGCCGTAGAACTGATAGGACACTGATCAAAGTCTACCACTGACAAGATGTAATCGATCGTTTTCTTTACAGGTATGCTCGTAAAAAAGTTGACAACGTCAAAACTGTAAAGTTTGCAATTTTTGATTTCCGATGGAGATACGGTATTTAACTTTTCCACAAAGCTGATGTGTCTCGGTTCTCGGCTATTGTAAATACCACCTTGCTACTCGAACAAGCGAACATCTTAAAGGCTATCCATGTCCGACAGAAATTTCTGTGCACGAACATCACCCAAAGTCAGAAAATTTCTCGGTTTTCTTTGGGTTTTCAGAGTTTTGAAAATCAATCAAATTTTCAAGTTTTCATGTAACGATTTATTGACAGCATAAATGCGTTTCTTTAGCTCTTCGACACGCTTGCTAAGAAAAGGGACATTCCAATTGATAAATTTGAGATTATTCTCATGCTCAGTGTGTCTAATACTCGGCTTGCGTTCAATCTCTTCTTTGATTTTCAGCATTAAGTTATCAGAGTAGGCATTCAACCGACTGAATTTCAAAATTTCATCAATGACATTATTCTTAATGAATTCGTGAGAGCAAATGCGGAAAGCTCGATAGAATAAAGAGCGGAAAGCCGCTACTTTCTACGAAAAAGGAGCCATTGCAGACGAAGGAATATACATTCCGGTATTTGTATCTTTAAATGCAAAAGAGACAAATAAATCGCCATGATCAATGGTTACTTTAACCATTAATTTATATTGATAATAAATAATATTAACCATATTATTTTTTTAATCTACAGAGATATCTATGCACGTGCATAATCCGTCACGTGGAAATTTCAGCATCGTCGGTAGAACCAAATTTCCTAAAATTCCAGAAACGATATTGATCAAAAGCAACTTCGACACATTTGCTAACGAGAGGAGTGGAACTCACCCAATCAGACTTCATTTGTAAATTTCACCATAGTTTTTCATTTTTGTAGATAAGCCATTTCGTATCTGCTTTTACCATTTGATTGTAACGCTGATGATGGTATGATCTCAAATACCGAAATATGTCCGGAATAAAATCTCACTGCTGAGTACGATGGTTATGAAATGTATATATATAATATGTTTGTCTTGTTTAATTTATAAAAATTAGCCTCAATGCAAATATATAATACATATATACATACATAATCTTGTATGTGATGAGCAACATGGTTTTTTCCAAAGAGATCAAACACTACCAATTTAACATGTTATAAGGATTTTATCACATCATCCTTGGATGATGGATATCCAGACCTGCCAACCTTGAAACATGAAAATCCAGGACAAATTTTATTACCGTAACTACCCGCGTACAGTACGATACCATGTATAGGACGCAGTGAATATTTGACCCAAAAGCGATGGAAAGACTGTGTGCCTGCGTATAGGACGCATCCTAATTTTAATCCTTAATTTCCATTATTTTTTATAGAAACGGTGTCATTAAGTTAAGTCATCTCCATTCAATTGCTACGATCGCAGTGTGTGCTGATTCATGACTCCCTCATCCTGTCAGTCAAAAATATTGATATATTGATAAATATTGACAAATATTGCAAGTATGAAATGTTTATAGGAAATTTTTGATTTTTGATAAATGCATTATTTTTTTATAATAAAGGTGTCAATGGATAAGACGCACCTGGGCTTCTAGGTCAACTTCTGAAGAAAAAAGTGCGTCCTATATGCGGGGTATTACGGTATTACCAAAATGGTCGAGTAGCAACCCCATTTCATCAGCTTTTCAACTCCATTTATGATTTGGAATCAAAAGTAGAAAAATATCATTTATAAACAGGCATGGGATTGAACCAATTATAAAAAGCCGGATTTTTAAAAAGTAGCTGAATCAGCGGCGCATGGCGAGCGTTTGGCGAGGCTATAATTGCCGCGAAGCGGCAAAAAATTTTGAGGTTATAATTCCCCAGAAAGCCTAGAAATCGTCTAATTAAAAGGCTTAATATTTAACACAGGTCTTTACTTTTTAACTATTTATATGACTTAATATAATAATTAAAATACATGGGTATTAAAAACATGGGTATTTACACAATTTAGAATATGTTAAATGTACAAAAATCGAATCAAGTAAGAACCTACATGTACATAGATGAGCAGTAGAAATTCATAGTAGGTACGTAGGTACAAATGTATATGAAAAAGTGGGTCTAGTTAGAAATCTTAGCACGCTTAGCAAGGGAAGAAGTGTGTTTCTTCAAGGCACGCTTCAGTATTTTAGAAGACATTTTCTTTGACGCAGCTTTTGACACTACATCTAATGAATGCAAGTTCAGAGTAGACTTCTTTTCATCCAGAATGCGACGACGATGTTCTTGTTCTTTTCGCCGATTTTGTGAAGCCAACCGAAAATTTCCACAGAGACTAGCATATTTTGCTTATCAAACGAAATTATCAAAATGATTTCAAAAAGCCGAAAAAGCCGGAATAGCCGGAAAAATCCCATGCTTGTATAAATGATAAATACGTCTATTTCATAACAGCAAGGCAACTGTGGACCATAAAAAATGTTAAACTAAAGGTCTACAAGACTTGGCGAATTTTGTCGATTATGATGGCAAATGATCGAATGAATAAACATTTCGATATAGAGCAACTCTTGAAATCCTAACAGATAAATCTGTCGTTGGTTAAATTCAGATTCCTACCCATAGGTTCGAGAAATCAAACTCTAAGATCAAGGCTACGGACGCTTTTATCTAGGATGCCGTGCAATGAATTTAAAAACCTTTTTAAACTCGATAGAAGGAAATACATCCTGGCTGCAAAATGATTAATAAAAGACATCAGCGTGAAAAGACAATGCCACTAAGAAATCCGCAAACTTCATCATCATGCATGTTTCCTTATCTTAGGATTGCGCGCGCAGCGCAAATTTTTGAAATATGCGTTCTTAAACGATCTAGAATTCATCTTAGGTTAATAAATTCAAAATCCGGGACAGCATTTTAACTTTTCCGGGACATCCGGGACAGCTCCAAAATCCGGGACTGTCCCGGAAAATCCGGGACAGTTGGCAGGTCTGGATATCAAGTGCATTCTTTGTACACTGATTTCCAAAAAGCGTTTGATTCTGTATGTCATGAATATCTATTGATTAAAATGAGTAATCAATTTGGTATTGTTGGAAATAATCTCTCATGGTTTCGCAGCTATCTTTCTGATCGTTTCCAACGCATTGTTATTAGTGGTATTGAGTCTGACTGGGCCTCTGTTACATCCGGTGTACCTCAAGGTTCAATTTTAGGCCCGTCACTATTTTTGATGTTTGTGAATGATATTCCGCCGTCTCTCTCATCGTGTGAAAGTCTCATGCTCGCGGATGATTTGAAAATTTTTAAAAGAATTTCATCTGTAAATGACTGTGTTGATCTACAGTTTGCTCTCAACTGTTTGTTTTCGTAGTGCTCAAAATGGAAGATGACTTTGAATATAGAAAAATGCTTTATGTAAACTTCTCTTTCAAACGAGCACATAATATTGAATTTGATTATATGATTGACAATTGTATTTACAACCGGTAAAACATATGAAAGATCTTGGTGTACATTTTTCGTACAATGTGTGTTTCAGTCTTCACATAGCGTCTATTGTGAAAAAGTCCTTCCGTATGTTAGGTTTTGTGAGGAGAGTTTTGAAGCCGTTCAAAGATGTAAATGTCTTGAAAATTATGTATAACTCATATGTTCGGGCAAACCTTGATTATTGCTCAGTGTGGTCACCTCTATCGAAATACTTAATTGACAAGATTGAGCGTGCTCAAAACGTTTTTGTAAAAGAACTGTGTTTTCATGAGAAGATGGTCTATGACAGTGGTTTGTACAACAAATTGTGTATACATTTTGGTCTTTCGACACTGGCGAAGCGGCGTAATTCAACAGATTTATTGTTATATCATAAAATTTTACATAATCGCGTCGACTGTCCGTACCTTGTATCAAAAATTTTATTAAATCTGCCTGAAAGACGAACAAGGCATGCAAGTGTGTTCACAAGTGTTATGAGTCGCGGTCTGCGAATTCGCAAGCATGACTTTTGCCCGCGCATATCTTCACTCGCTAACACTTTTAAGAATGTTGACCTTTTTGACCGTGATCACAGATCCCTCAAGTGTGAATTGAAAGCACTTGTGAACGTCTGAGTTTTATCTACTGATATAATATTGTCTATTGTCTACTTTTTTGGCTTTTAACAGAATATTTTTTGCTTATTTTCGTAATTTCGTTTGTGGTGATTATAGTTGACGCAAGCTGTTGTCATCGTATCAATAAAGAATAAAGAATGAAGAATCACGCATAGGTATAAATACAGTAAACGATTTAGTTCACTCTATTTAGACCTCCTTAAATGATCTCGCTTTCGTGTTGTGATTGTATGAATCAAGCTGTTTTTTCAGTGATTTGTGTGATTTCAGTCTTACAAACTACTTTCGAATTACAGCATGATTGATCATAGCAAACCTACTGAAAATAAACAACTCGTTATTTTAGACATCTTAACTCTATATTTCCTATTTATTGTGCCACATGATCTTAGCAAAATTTCTTATTGAAATCTTTCCCTCATCTTATTTTTCAAAATTTTGGAATGATGCTGAACAGGCAATACTAATGTGCAGACGCATGGACACAATAATGAAGTTGTAATCTTTCAAACTATGTTTTGATCATGCACCACACAGGAACTCATGAGTCTGCACCTGAGCAAATTTACTGTAGTATCATATCTTGTCTTGCATATTTGTTTATTTTCAATTTATTTCAACTGATAAAATGTGTTTAAATTCTTATTGACAGATAAGAAGTAAGATAACAATGAAATCTTGCGAACAGAAATGTGATTCACAAGAGTTCTTACCTGTGACTTTAAACGGATAATCAACGTCAGCCTGTATACCTGTCGTATCGATCCACACTTTACTTGGATCGAAGCACAATACACGGAAAGGGCTCCGCATTATTTCTGTCCCATCGTAAATAATTGCCAGATAGTAAGAACCTGCAAAAATTACGAGTATTCATAAAACCTCAGAAATTCCTAGAGCACAAATTCATAAAAAAACCAGCCAGTTGCAACATCAAATTTACGACAGATATAATCGGTGCTTCATAAATTATAGACAATTTTATCAAAAATAATTTGGAATAATTTAGATTTCTTGATTTCGGACTCAGAAGATATTTTGTACGTCTATCATACATTGTAATGATATTTTGTAATATCTTGGCTTCGGATTCGTAAAGAAGTAGCTTGAAGAAACTTATTCGAATTGAACACTATCCCCGCATCCGAAGAACAATTATTGTCATTGCTGGTTATCAAAAGAAGGTTTACGTCTAGGTGCAATAACTGAATTAATGCAAGATGAACACGTCCTTCAGCTTAATGTTTAAGAAATATTTTTCGCATTGTGAATGCATGTACATGTATTGCATTCACCAACTGATCAAAGTTCCAGTTGTTACACTGTCTAATTAATCGCTTATTAAACTTTAACGGTTACAAGGAATGAAGAAGACCAAATGAAACTTTTTAATTGTTTTGTACATTATAGGGTGCTTCATCGATGTCACTGTGGCCGGCAAGCGTAAAACATGACTTTTAAAATGAAGCAGAGACAATATTACTCTTTTAATATCCGATCCAAAATTACGGGCGTCACGTCGCATTTTTGGTTTCTTTTATGTGATCGGTCTTATTTGAATGCTAGATAATAGATTGTTCTGCTGCATTATATTACATTCCGACAAGTAGTCCAATTACAATGTACGAGTATCATAGAGAGACTGATGCTCCCAATAGAAATTCCCATAACAGAACTTATTTAGATAGACCTTTAGCTAACTTTTGCGATTTTTCCCTTCTGTCAACAAAGTAATGCTTATTGCAATTAAAAAAAATGAAAAACTGAATACAAGCCGGTTTACAAAAACAAAAACACAACAATTCTTTGTAAAGAAACTTAGAAGATCTGTCAACGGATTTCAGCTTATCAATAAATCCACTCTACCCATACCAGTGGTGCACTTCTCGAACTCTTTCGAGCCAAAACCTCATCCTGAAAGGACAATAGATAATAATTTTCC
This sequence comes from Prostheceraeus crozeri, assembly GCA_907163375.1. Lineage (NCBI taxonomy): Eukaryota > Metazoa > Platyhelminthes > Polycladida > Euryleptidae > Prostheceraeus > Prostheceraeus crozeri. Next base: position 200,595 of record CAJQUW010005188.1, read on the forward strand.
GTCCAGTCGAAACTGTCAAATAAAGCTGCCTCTCATGGAGACATCACTGAGTTTTATAGTGTTTTTTTCCTTTTTCTATTTGCTATGTATTTGTAAACGGAAGCCGGCGTTTACTCCTTTTGACGAATGATGTGAATATATCAGTTTGAAAATGCCGCGCACGTTATTCAGGGTGTATACCAAAACTCGCACCTCAATTTCCCTGGATTTTCCCGGTTTTTTCAGGGATATTTTATCATGCAAGATACTGTCGTTTTTGGGAGCCCAAACCTACTTGCACTTCAGAGTAAATATTCGACAATTTAATGTTTCATTAACTACGCACCTGATACAAGAAAAAAACAAAATTACAATAATTCTGTGGTATAGCAAAACAACTTTTATTCATCTCTTTCGAATAAGATACATATAAAAACACAAAAAAAACAGGAGAACGAACAAGAAGCTTTATGAAAGGGTGTGAAGAATGAAAGGTTCGGTGTGCAGAAGTTCGGTACGTAGTTCACTAGGTTAGGTGTGAAAAAGTTCGGTACACAGTTCACTTTTTTCGCAATACGATCACCTCCTTTTCCAATACCATGAGTTCCATTCTCCGCTTCTTGATTTCTGCCTCTTTCAACGCCAATTCTTGGGCCGCCCTCTTACGCTCTCTTACTGCCCATCAGTAGGTACGCTGCGACCTGGACCCCTCACAGCTTGCTGTTGACACTCTTTGATCACTCTTGGTCATAAGACTGAACAAAACCTCACACACTTAGCAATTTCTGGATTTCCATCAGTAGGTGCATGGCGCTCTGAACCCCTCACAGTTCGCGGTTGACACTCATTGGTTCCCGGATCTCTTCACATTTAGCAGTCAGATGTTTGACACTTATCACCGTCACAGGGTTGACAACTACCACCGTTATTGTGAATACAACCTATGTTCGAAAAGGAGATACATGTAAGTGCACCTTCGCCGTTTTCTGAAAACATGAGACATCTTTTCAAGTTACGGTCGTATGTACTAGACCCGCAGATAGTAAGAAAGTAGAGAAAATAAACACAACAGACTACACTTAATAACATATACCACCCAATACTACTAAAAATGGTAAGTCATGCTCAAACGGCAGAGCCTGTTTTTAACCATTATGTTTCGAAATCCAAAGTATTATCTTCATCTCCATTTTCCCTGTCATTTTAAGATTCCCTGTCTTTTCCTGGTCGGTATACACCCTGTTATTAATTTATGTGACCTATGTCATCGTATGGAACGAGTCATGAACATGATCGCGAGTATGTAGATCTATGCATTATAGTAAGTAGATGTATTCGTAGACCCGTCGAAAGTGCTTGCGCGAGACTAGTGTATTTCATTAAGTAATTTTGTCAAAGATCTGACATGTAGAGCTTCCAAACAGATCAGAATCTACTAATGCATTCGAATCAGTGCATACCAAGGCCATTTCTTCAGCTCGTTTAGTTCCTCGTCCATTTGGCGATTTTTGTCGTTCACTCAGTTCGCCGTTCATTTTAATATTGTGCCAAGCCGTTCAGTTCATCGTTTAGTTAACTGAAAAATTCAATTCATTCAGTTCATTTCCGTTCACTTTACCAGACTTTACCAGTTTTTGGAAATGTACTTGTCGGATTTTACACAGATAAGATGATTGCGCTTATCGACGGAATTGTATCTATCAAAAAGTTAATCTTTTACACTACTAATCATTATTGTTTATTGCATTCTATTTGCTAATGCAAATATCTTGCATTCTATCAATTTCAGAACACACACAAATTCTCTTGTTATAGATGTCTGTGCGGGAGGTCGGTCACTGCTTTCACTGATAAAGTTGTATATTAATTCACTTGTACAGCAACAGTTTGTAACCCTTGACATAGTCTGTGTAGACGAAGCGCGTCGGGTGAATATATTTTACAACAAAGTCAGCAGTCGTAAAAAATGGAGAGATTTTACTTTTGAATTCATCAAATTCTCTTATTTTTATTTAACAGCTGTTTGCAGTACATTTACGTGTACAAAATCGTGGCAGCTCTTTTCATTAATTTGGGGAGGTGCAATAATATTTATCGAGCAAAATGGATGCTCAGCAAATTACACGTACATGTACATTTTTTATAACGTGAAAAATTATACACATGTTGACACCTTAAGTCATTCACTCGATGAGCTCTATAATTGAAGATACCAAAAAGGATAATGTATGCTAGGCATGAATTATACATTTTCATCATTTTAGTAAAATGAATTAAAATAATTTCTCGATTCTCTCACTAAAATGTTCAAGATCTATTTGTAAGTTAGTTTTCGCATGCCCTCAGGTTAATTGTAATTTTGACTTGGAATGAATCGTATTTCACAATGGTGAAGTGAGGAGACAGCGAAGTGGTCCGCTTTTTATGATCAGTTTTATTGGGCGTCAGCGGTTTACCTTATGTCCCGATAGACAATGCAGTGTAACATCAAAAATCTAATCTCGAATAGTCGAGATCTCGGCACTTTAATTCAAACCGCCTTATTGTTATGATCGTCGCACACTGTAGCGTTCACGAATTCAACTCGCAATGAATGCATATAACACGAATTACAGGCACATCGTGCAATATTATTTTTATTATACAATATCGCATATACTTCAATCCTTTTAAATGACTCTGCATTCAGTATACTTTTCATGACATATTTTTTCTTTTTTCATCGAATTAAGATCAGAACTTATTTTCATGACGTACCAATGGCCGATGGCGACCATCTCATGAGAAGAGTTCCACGCTCCTGCTCTATCCAATCAAAAAACATGAGTTGATGCATCATTCCACCAGGTTCTGGAATGCAAATATCACAGAGATATATGGATGAGAATAAGTGTACACAACAAACAAAACAGGTAGACGATGGACAAATGGAAATGAGAAGTAGACGCACAGAAATATGACAAATAAAGTGCAGCGCGGAGCACGCGAATGACTTTAGATATTTTCTTCTTTGTAATCATGGAATATTTTCATAGGAACAATGATGTCACCTGGTTATCAATTAGGAGCATCGTGAAAGGCTGAAGAACCTGGAAAGCCGCTCGATCTCTACTATTCACATTATTTGCGATGAATCTTCACATTCGAGAGTGGTGACGGTTGACTGATGTTGCATTTTAACTTATGAAGGTTGATTTAGCTGATGAGCAAAGCTGGCAATCATGCAATCAGAATCAGATCTCGAGTGTTGGTTGGCGTAAAACTCGGGTTTTGTAAATTCAATCAAACAGAAAATTCACAGTTTATTTAAGAAATTGCAATAAATGAATTATTACGTTTATAGCATAGATCTGATCCAACTCTTATCATTTGATATGAAAATCTTTTCTATGTAATTCGCAAATCACTTCACAACAGCAGCCGATAGTATCAGAATATCAGAATATATAGCAGCAAGAAGAGAGAATAGATATCTGAGTTATATATCACCTTACAAAATCAACTGCAGTTGAAGTCAGTGAATCCATGCCCAATGATTTTTAAGTATATTGTTCTTCGGGCGAACATTCATTTCCTCTGCAAAAGCCAATATTTCAGAAACTCAATGAGAAGATAAGTAAAAAACTCAATTTCAACTGAATGGTTCTTGAAACTCGAAATTTGAGAGAAAATTGAATTTCGACTACGGGAAAACGTCTAAGTCTGGTGGTGTGAACATTGATGAAAATCTAAAATTAGTTAAGAATGCAATGAATGAGCGGTTTAGTGATGCGCTTCAAAGACTAATTAATGAAAGCAAACATGCAACGCTTCCGACCTCAAAACTTCTACATGCCAACTATGCAGGTGAAGTTCGAAAAATGCTAATTATAAACCGCAATGCTGCAACTTTATTTATCATTATTAAGGCACGATAAAAACACCTCTACTGAACCCAACAGAATATAAAATCGCCTTCACCTCACCCAACGATGAAGATGTGCAGAGGAAATGTCACCACCACACCGCATCAAAAAAATCATATCAATAATCACTCATGAAGTAATTTCATTTAGGAAAAGAACCAGAATGACCAGCAGTTCAAAATCTTAGTTTTCAAAGAAAACTGCATATGAAATAAATTCTCCGGCGTCTTTCTTCTGGTTGTCCAAGATTGCCATGGTAGCAAGGTTCACTGTGCGTTTTTCGTTGACAAGACGAATCCTAAAATTTGCGTTGGACATCAGAATCTTGCGCGTAATAATTTACTGCAAGATTCACGTGAATCAGTGACAAGTGTTCGTCGTATGATCTATAACGTAATCTAGAATTCCTTGTCTACGAAATTAAATGTAGAAGTAACATGGTTACAAAAGAAAAATGTTGCAAAATAAAATAAAAGATAACAAAAATGCATCATAAGACCATCCCATGACCATCCCCCATAGGGCAAGATTCCAACTCGGCATTAGTTTTGTAGCCCGAACCCAGCTTCTTTGTCCAAGTGGCTTCTTTAACCATCCATTGTCGCCATAGCTTCGCCCCATCAGCGCAACGCATGACGTGAAAAGACATGGCCAGACTCAATAACTGCTTAGTGATCGCCGACTTCTGAAGGTCCATGCCCTTGTCTGCTTTTCAGTGCTCATTTTTATGTTATTGAAGAGGTCTGGAAGCTTCACCGACCTGCGAGATGAAAACAGGACGCTTCTCAATAGGGGTGTACCGATTAGTGACTTTGCTAATCGGCCGATTACCGATTAATCGGTGCGTGGAAGGTTAATTGTTCATTAAATTCATCTGAAATCGACTTTTTCGCTAAGCTGAAAGTACCGATTTAGTAAAAAAAGATAGAAAGTTGCACCAAATAATGAGAAAAACATGTACTGAATGTCCCATGCAAAAGCTTTGTAATGTCTAGTCCTACGCAGAGTAGACCATTTTAAATATTGACTATTAGTTTTGATAGGATTCTACTAGCCTACTAGAAATTCGCAACATTGGTGACAAAAATATACCGCAAAAAGTCTATTTTTTAATTTGATTGCTTAAGTATTAAAGTCCAATCAAAATCGGTAATTAGCATCACTGAAACAATGGAGGCGCGGAAGAATTATTTACCAAACCATTTTTCAATGAAGGATGTTATGAAGAGACAAGCCATCCCTCACTCTTGTCATTAGGTCGAACGGGTTTGAAAAGGCCCGAAATTACTTATTACAGGACTGTTCTTGGTAAATGATAGCTCCACCCGCTCTCTCAACAAAATTTAATGTACAGGCCAATGTTCCGCGTTGGGATTCCAACCCCTGTGCCTAGCAGTTAAGTAAGCACTCCATCACAAAGAGGCACGTAAGCACTTCATCCATAACAACTCTTCAGTTGCAAAACAAGTGGTTACTTAAATGATTGCATCTCTTAGTCAATCAGCGGCGAGATAGTGACATGGCTCAGGATTTCCATTAAGTATTTGAGAGGTGTATGGGAAGCAGTGATCAGTACTTCGACCCAAGCGCGGCGAAAAAATACTATTTGTGTATCATAATATGCGAAAATAGGCTCCAATTGCTTTTTACCAGCATTTATGATTTTAATGAAAAATTATATCCTTGGGAGAATTTAGTTGTTTTCAATCATCATAATGCTACAAAGTCGCTTGAATTTTAGACTAGTAGTTCGTAATACACTGTGGTTTATCTAAAAATTGAAATATTGTATTTCGATAACTGATTTTTAATAAAAACTGCTAAAAAATCTCCAAGCGTCCACCAATCAACCGATTATCGCTATGCTAACAATCGACCGATTAATCGGTACACCTCTACTTCTGAACATGGGATGTGGCACACTGATCACAGCTGTACGGCAGGAGAAGGCCGCTTTCTTACAAGTATTTACTGGAAAGTATTGTAAGGCATCAAAGCAAGCAGAAATGACAGCTTTATCTTCTCTCAAATTAATAGATGGTAGGAAATAGACGCCTTCGGATGTTCAAATTTACGACGATGGGCAAGGAAATGTCAGGAAGAGGAAGGGGAGCTTCCTATCATGGTATATACCTAAAATTTGTTTAATTAAGATTGTTAACTGATATTTTAATATAATACCAAAATGCAAAATAATACCAACGGATAGCAGAAACTTAAAACTTAGCAAATACCGCAATAAAACATTTGATAGTATCCATTATATGATTTGAGGTATGAATATACTTACTTGTGTTTGACATATTGAACGATCTGTACTCGCATAGCATTTCGACATATTTCATAGAAAAGGAAACACTGACATGTTTATTCACAAAAATACTAAGTTATCCAATTAGCCATTTAAACATGCACATTTATGCGATCTTAATGACGAATGAAATTTCCTATGAAGCTTCTTAGTCAGTTGCTTACTAAAATGATTATAGCTATATATTACAACCAAAGTGTATTATATCACCAGAAATTTTCAGCTGCAATTCGAATTTCAATACAGAATTTCTTTGGTACATTTAACTAAGTAATAATGAAGACTTTTGCTTTTTGAATAATCAAACTGAGACTTTATCTTAGATCAGCTTCAAAAATAATTTTTAGCTTTTCACTATGTAAGATTTGATTTCAAAAAATATGTTTTGAAAATATAAAGCTAAATAACTTTCAAGTAAAACTCAATTATAATATTTCAGAGACGTGGAAAGTTCAGCTGGAAAAGCAAGGATTGAAGATCAAAGCATCAAAGACAAATGTCCTTGTCACCCGGAAAGAAGCAGAAAGAGCGAGTATGAAAGCGCGATCGAAGTCAGGAAAGTGGCCCTGTAGTTGCTGCACGGAAGGCGTTGGTGTGAACTTCATCTTTTGTGGTTAGTGCAAGATGTGATGCCATAAGAAGTGTTCTGGACTTCGTACACTCAATGCAGTCCAAAGTTTCTGTTGTCCAATGTCTTCCATGGTCTGATTTTATCCATGGCTATAGCAGCAAGTGGGTGCGCCAAATGACTGACCGTAGAACAACCGTTTGTCCTCACAGTAATAATAAACTGTTCGTGGATTAATTGAAATTAAATGCCAATTACAAGGTCTTTAAACTTTAAAGCAATCTGAAGTAATTTTCATTTCAATGTCAAATATGTTAAATATTAAATTTAGAACGCGATTTAACTAGTCATGGATTAAACATCGAATATTATCTTATCGGTGTATACGATTTGACTGTCTGACACCACGCAAGCCCAATTCTTTCCCGATTCACACCGGACAACAAGCATATTGATTAAACAGTTAACGACGTTGTTAGAAATGAGCTCAATTACCATACGAGTATTTTTAATACACCAATTAAATCTTACCGGTTAGTTTTACACTCAACTTCGTCGTATCTGCTTCTCCATCGGTAAAAATGCTGAATGTCGTTTCTGTATCCACAGGAACAACTTTAAGACCTGCTCCCGTGCAGCGCACTGCCGTACTGTTCAATGAGCGCCTCAGATGAAAGTTGGAGTTGCCTAATTCCTCGCCGCCCATGAAAACAGTCACTTTGTATTGTCCAGGCTCATCAGGACGGAAGCTATGACAGAAAGTTTGAAACTTTTATACTAACTTAATAGTTTAAGACTTAACTGAACCAAGTTTTCGCTATGTTAACATGTTCTAAAATAACCATGATTGTTATGTTGGGAACAAAAGAAAATTAGATGCTCTTTCAAACTCTTGACTATTCGACAAATTTTTTTGTGTGCGATGAATAGAAGATTATCAGTTACTGACAACATAAAAGAATGCTTAAAATATTTTTAAGCAGGCGACATGGTGATTGAGAAATATTCTATTCAGAGCCTTCATGATAATAACATCTAGGTCATATACATGTACTACACACGTCCTAAGATATTCGATGAAGGTACTGACATCTCACATCAGACAATTCACAAACATGGAAGGTCAGTCAGGCATATGGTGTGACTTACACATGGACAACATGACGGGATCACGGACAACTTGGAAAAGGAACAAAGCAAGAAGTCAAAAGAAAGCTTCACACTTGGCAATGATGCGATCGTAAGTTTAAAATAATTTCAAAACAAATTTCAAATGACTTTGTACATGTAAGAGGTGCAGGAATCTGTCTTGAAAGACGAAACTTCAGGACTCAATTAATTGTGGTTAAAGTGTAGCTTTCATTGTCTATCATTTTTTATATGCATGCTGTGGTCCCATCACAGCTCGATCTATATGCTTCCGATATTTAATGATCGTAAGTAAACTACACCCTTTTCACATGTATTTCGAATTCTATGCGTTTGTTTTCATAAAAAAGTATTTCGTTTTCAGAAGTAATACACAATTTTCAGACAACAGCAATTGAATATCCGAAATGTGACTTGGAATTCAGATAATATCTAGAAAAATAATAATTTTAGAAAACACAATATGTATTTCAGATTCCTGAATTTTAATTTGATTTCATAATATAAAATTTCTGTAATGTTAATTGTATTTCAGTTGCAAAATTTGTACTTTTGAAACGTAGTTTGTATTTCAAAATTCAGAATGAACACTAACTTGAATATCGGATATCATAAAATGAATTTCAGAAGCAACAGATGTATTTTGAAGAATGAAATTTGCAATTCAGATTAATCCTTTGAAATTCAGAAATCGTGAAATGCATTTTAGAAATCGAAAAATGTATTTCAGTTAATCAAGACACGATGTTTTGATTAATGTTTTTACGACGTTTTGATTGATGTTTTGTTTTCACGACAGTTCTAAGTAGCGTGAAAAGTGAATTTTAATTTAGGTGATGTGAGTTTTATTGTATCAGTAGCCTGGACCAATTCTCAGGTACCTTCTAAGAAATGGTTTCTACTAGCAAAATGCAAATATCAGATAATTGTTCAATAAGTCAAACGACTTAGAGAGGAAGCCCGCTGTGAGGCTGAATCCATGCTTGCACTTTATACACGCAAGTTGTATCGCTCCTATTTAAGTAGAATAGTCTACCTAGAGAATCTCATCAATGCAGCTGTAGCTACTGTTACGAACGCGGACTGTGCAAGGTCGGCACAACATTTGGCAACTTTCCATACACCAGCCATTAATTTGAAAGACATGGAGCCTGATAGTTGAGTTCGATTCTATTCATGTAATGTAAACGTATAATATAATCTAATATCGATTGAGTGGAAAAACCTTTTTCTTCACTTACGAAAATTACGTCTAATAAAGTCGCTGGTGTTATTTTTAACTACAGTACTATTAATAGTAACCTTTTAAACAGAACTTTTACTTAATTTCCTTATAAATTCGTATTTGCACGTCAATGAATTCAAATTAATATTATCTGAAATACATGTAATAATAACTGAAATTCAATGTATGTTTTCTGAAAACCAATTGACATTTTCGATAATTCAATTTGCGATTCCTAAAATGATGTCACGTCATCGAAAATATATCTCATTCTTCAAAAATACAAATTATGAATTTAGGATATTTCAAAAATCAATTTGATGTTATCTGAAAATATTTTAAGCTAATCCGAAAATGAATTTAAGATTCTGTAATTTAATTTCTGATTTAGAAAATTTATGCTGTGTTTTGTGAAATATAAATTACACGTCTATAGTACATGTCGCGTATTTTCATATCTTCTGAAATTCATTTCATTTTGTCCTCAATACATATAAAACTGCAATTTATTCAACGTTTTCTGTTCTACAATTTGTCTTTCAAAATTACACGTAAGTTAAAGCTATATCACGAATTGGCCCGTGATTAAGCTTCAAGGCATGGTTATAGAAGAGAATGAAAAATTCTGGTATATTTGTGTGGAACAAGGGCCTTGAAATATATACAAATCATCATTTTCCACAGCAATTTCCCATCTCACGAGGGCATACTGATATTCGCACCACGATGACAAACCATTCATCCATCTCTATCTCAGACATTCGCATCTTTCAGTTTCAAATCAGCCTATAGAAATTCACTCAGGACCATGCCCTTCCACGTGGTTGGTCTTCCTCATCTTCCCTTCTTTTCTAAGTCTCATGCTTTCGCATGTGAGTACCTGTCATCTCTTCTCCAGATATGACATTAAGGTACTCCTATGCCTTAAGGTACCATTTAAAGGTACTTCTTTACTTCATCTCAACTCCATTTGCACCTTTGAATTCGCACCATAATTTGAAAAACACAAATCTCTGGTATTTCGTCGCTAAAATTTGCACAACTAAGTTTGAATGCGAATTGATGAAGCTTGCCGATAGCCATTTACTTAGATAAAGCCCAACTGAGTAACAAGAAATTACTCACCGAAATCCAGGACAATAAAGAAGAAGCGAAGATCAACATCAACAAAACAAATATGATGGCAAATATAGTCAAACTCCAACCCAGGTCGAAGACCAACAAACCGATTGACAACGAATGCGAAAAGAGTGTTCCCCTGCTTTTCAGCAATAGCTTCCTATTCTATGAGTTGCTCGTCATACACGCGAATTTCTATTCATGTATAGAAGCATTCCAAATAATGTTAGAAGCATGCAAGCTACGTCAGGTGGTGGAAAAGACAGTAGAAGTTAAGACAAGGAAGGTGGCGATTTTTGTTGATCTCCAAAAGTCCTATATCACTTTACCATGCCAGCTTCTCATAGCAGTTCTCAAACGGATGGTACTGGAGGAAAATATTGTCCAACTGATGGAAGATACGTACACTGAAGCAGCAGCAGCAGTGGTGATTGATGAGAGAAAAGGACAGGAATTTGAGGTAACTGTTGGTCTGTGGCAGGGAGGCGGACTGAGCCCACTACTGTTCACGATACTCGTACTGATGGAATTTGTAAGCAGGAAAGTAAAAGAATAGGAGCCTATGAGAAAGTTTATTTACGCAGACGATTTGATACTATGGTAGCAAGATGAAGCATGTAATGATATGGAAGAAAATGATATCATCAAGTACTTAAAAACTACCGCATATACTCGCCTATAGGTCGATCCGACTATAAGTCGACCCCCCGACTTTGCCGCCCAAATAGTGGTATATTTCCATAGGCCCGCCAATAAGACGAGATGAAAAGGTGAAATTTTTGTAGAGTCACGTTCGTCAGTAATAATTTCAATTTTAATTACCCCGGTATACCTACCGGTATGGCAAAATATTGAAACAAAAGAGCGATCACATTGTTGGCACAGTCCATAATAACGAAAGCACAATTCAGCCATGCCAGTCAACATCGTCTCGAGCAATCGATGAATATGAATAGCGATGTATTGAGTATTGCGCGCGCTCCGGTGACTGCGGTAACAGAAGAAGGATGTTATAAATTTAATGGGACCCGCCTATAAGTCGAGACCCCTTCTATTGGAATGCATTTTGGGTAAAAAAACTCGACTCATAGGCGACTACATGTATATACGGTAAGCAACGTTCTCCGCACCGGAAATTTATGTATCTTAGCTTACTGGTCACGAGTGAAAGGTCAATCAGCAACAAATTCGACTAATTATCCATTTTGGTGTCTTCTCATCGACCTGATATCTGTGAAATAATTGAGTCATGACTGGTGATAGAAATTGGTCGACAAATTTTATCATTTTTATTGATGCTCTGCAAATTATAATGTGCACGTGTTGCTTGTCAAGAGTTGAATAATTTATGAGAGACAGGTGTGAATTTTTTGAATTCGTAAATTTGATGCTTCTGTGGTCGCTATGGTTTTGTGAAAAGTTCTTGATAACACACGTGAATGATTGATTAATGACTTTGTACAGATGAAAATGTACAGACAGAGCTGAAAAAATTCCACTGAAATTTTTTAATTCCAATTCCGGACCAGAAATTTCACACATACGAAATCTTCATTGTTTGAGGAAAAGCGGCGACCAAAAGATCGACGCATGTCGCTCTCCTGCCCCCTCGATAGTCAATACTTGAATCAAAAAAAAAAATTCCAATTCCAATTCCGGACCAGAAATTTCACACATACGAAATCTTCAGTAGCTGTTAGAAGAACTCCGGGCTCTCGCGGTGTAACATAACTACAGAAGTAACAACAACAACTGTCTGCCAGCGAACAACAACACAGCAGGGTATACGGCAACACATCAGCGAGCGCGACTGAAGATTGACGGTATAAGTGATACTGATATTCATGATATTATTTTGGTACAAGTGAGTCCGATCCAATTGAAGTGAATTCAACATTAATAAGTGAACTGTAGGTGTAAAGTTTTTCTTTTATCGTTGAGTACCGTATTTGTATAACTATAGTCTTTAAAATTAATATTGTTAATTGTTGTGATTGGAAGTTGAATGATAGTTCATGTAATTGAATAGCTAATTATTAGAATAATCTGTTGACACTGTCTATATTATGATTTGAACTGACAGGGTTGCTGCCCTTTAATGCAGCGTTAATTTTCCTCTTTCCAAAAAAATTGTTTTTCGTGTGTACAACAATTAAGTTAATCTCCAATGTTTGTGCTTATCCTATCAAGAACTAAAGTCAACAATTGCTTTATTTTGATTAATTATCTTACATGATAAATAACTAAATAACAGATTGAACAAAGATGATTGTCTTTTCATTGTCTGCTTAATCACTGAAATAACATTGTCCGGGGCTGTAGGCCCATCGAAGTCCCAAAAAATATGCTTTATTCAACAATAGAATAAAGGTACCTCTGTAGATCTATCTATCTCTTATCTCTGCGTGCAGTTAACACAGCGACCGAGTACTGTGATTTCAATTTTTGTACAAATAGATTTATCACAGGTCTATCGAAAGAGTGGAATTGAGGTTTATCAAGGTCAATTCCAATTCCAACTCCAGTAGATTCAAATATCGTCGATTCCAATTCCGACGAAAAATGGAATTAATTCCAAGTCCGACTTTTCCAACTCTGCGTACAGAGTACGACAATACAAAGCTTTCTGACTCTGGACCGTGTTCTACACTATTTGACTGGTAGAGTAATCCCGAAATATTCAGGCCTACTATCACATTCATTAACACTTTTCTGGGGAGCCCGACGTGAAAGTTTTTGATTGCATATGTTGAGCCTGAGCACGGATGTGAAGAAAAAGAGAAGTGTGAATTGTCGCAATTTCACAAGCTTGGTCAGTTGAATAAGTGAAGAAATAGACAGTGAAATTCCTGACAGGCTGACTGAAGACTGCAGCGACGACACTTCAGTTTGTCCATGAAGATCTAACGAGCTTGGATGACGATATCCTAAATGACATGATCATGACCGATGCAGGAGACGAGGACTTGGACGAGGAGAAGAATGGTACCGAGAATTACGAACTCGAGTGGATTTTTAGTTACGCAGGAAATTGGAACTGTTCTTCGGACAGTCGACTACATCGCTTCGGTCTCCATCATCTTCCGATTCGTCGGGCTCAGACCACAAATGAGACCGACAAAACGCAGTTCAAACTGCCAAAGATTGAGCTTCGTGATTTCAATGACGATCTCTGAACATGGATCAGATGGTTGGGACGACTCTCTATGGGACAACTGAGAAAGATTCACGACGACAAGATGCTGCACGATATCGATAAATTTAAACATTTCAGCCAAGCAACGGCCAACGACTCAACGGCACGTGGGATTATCGAAAATTTCCCTGCAACTGCGGACAAGTACGGCAAAAGCAATATAATCACTTCAAAGTCACTTTAGAGATGACGACCCCCTTGTTGAACTCTATGTACGTGAGTTGCTACAACTAGGATTCTAAAGTTCTCACCAGAAATTTCCTGTGATTGACTTGTACAGTAAGATAGATCAACATTTAAAGTCATTGGAGTCTACGAATGCTACTGTTGATACATTTGGTTTTTTGTATCCTACTGCCATTTCATTGAATGAGAATATTCTAAGGACATGGTAGAGGACTCCTAAGTTTAGCTCGAGCGCAGATAGTTCAGATAGATTAGCGGGTTTGATGGAGTTTCTAAGAATTGAGGTTAAGAAAGACATACAGGTTTCTATGGCTAAGCAGAGCTTCTCCAAGACTGAGGATAAAACTAGTAGGAGTAATCCAGGTAGAGTGATATACAGGTAGCAGCATCGTAATTCTGGTGGTTTACAAATTGCAGCAGGAGTTTTCTGGTTGCGTTGTAATAAGAATAATCATGAGAGCAACTAGTCCCAAAAAGCATTAAGCCTTGAGAAAAATAGGGAATTAGTTAGTGAGAAAAAGGCTTGCTTCGCGTGTCTTAAGACAGCACAGAATTTGAACCTGTCGATTAAATGTGAAGTGCCTGTTCTGTAACAAAAGACATCAGACAATCATGTGTCCCGTCTTTACCTTGTCACAAGTCACATTCGCAATCCGATGATCCACATAATGAAATGAATGAATCAGCTGCAATTCGTGTATGTAACATGCAACACGTAAAACAGAGCATTGTCTTTCATTCCTAATTTGGATGAATCATCTTGAAAGTAAAAATTCATTTGAAATGACCGAATTCACAGAATAAGCACAGTGCCAAATTTGTGTCTCCCTTTACATGCATTATTTCAATCAGTCTACGTGCATGATGTCAGCTTTGATAACAGTACCATTCTAAAACTTCCCTGATACATTTTAACCAGTCTACGTGCATAATGTCAGCTTTGATAACAATGCCATTCCAATACTTCCTTGATACATTATTTTAATCAGTCTACGTGCATGATGTCATCTTTGATAACAATGCCATTCCAATACTTCCCTGATATACATGTACATGTACGAGGTAGAGGTTGATGACATCATATAAATGACTTACCACACTTGTTGCACCGGACCTGCTCCACGAGGAAGTACTTCGGATTGTACCAACATGCCGTCCTTGGTTACTAGTGCCGTCATCTCGCCGTGTTTTTCACCAAGTCTGACATTGACGTAACAATTTTCTCTCTGACTCAGTGGCACCGAGCTCCACATCGTGATATCTTCAGCCTGACAGTCAATAGAATCCATGATGTTGATACCTGAAGCCCGAGACGACCATGACGTGGTGGAAGATGTGCGCCGAGTAATTACAGCTGAATCGTGAGGAGCAGGTTTTGGATGGACATCGATAGGGAAGGGCGACCCGGGAACTGGTTGCCCATCGCAAGTGACGAAGAGTTCCCAAGTACCTAAAAGATGATCTAACTCATCAAGAAATCATTAATAGGAGTGGAAATTGTAAGTGGCGTCATGAGAATAAAATATAGAAAATTATAATAGCTATAGCACCGATACAAACTCAATGAAAGTCGACGTTGTCACTAATTTATCACCAATTTCAAGCATTAATTCCTAATGCTTTAATTGGATTCCTGCATTTTTGCATGAAGACATTTTTCACGGATTATTTATTATAAATAGAACAAGAAGAAATGTTATCATGGACAGTTATATGAATATAAAAGGGAGTCCGGAGAGAAGTACAGTTACGATTAAAGGGAATATATTCATAGAAGGATATCACAGAACAGCATCCCAAAAACTTGCTTGTATAGGATAGTGGAAGCTTGCGACATGCGTGTAAAACACATGAGGCAAAGTACTTTTCATTACAAATTTTCTTGGTTAAAGCTTTTTAGCATTTTTGTGGGGAGGTCTTTCAGTTGTCACAATTTTACCACCCATATTCGAATTTTTCAAGCTTTTCCACCACAATCTTATTCCTCACTTAAAAACTCAGGTATCTGTACCTTTCCCTCGGCTAACTCGTTAAATACATACTTTCTGCTACAATGATACAAACAGATCGTTATAATACACACTTTGTTCGGAAATATATTGAAAAGAACAAAGGTTACAGAAGAGCGAAAAAGGCTTTGGATATGGGTAAAAATGTGATAACAGCAATAATAGATAGACAAGGTAATGTGGTTTCAGATAGGCAACAAATATTGGAAGAATGCCGTCTATTTTATGAAAGTCTATACAATTCATGCGAAATCCAACTTAACACATCACAATCAATTCTGGAGAATGGTGACACCCCTATTCTACCTAGTGAGGTACAACACACCTCACGTTCAATGAAAAATCAGAAAGCACCCGGACATGATGGTTTGGTAGTCGACTTACTCAAAGTAGCAGGAAACGAAATAGCTGATAGAATCGTGAAAATATTTATCTTATTGAACAAAGGATGCCAGACGATTGGAAAACAGCAACCGTCATGCTGCTCCACAAGAAAGGTGACAAAAAGAACCTGAAGAACTACCGACCAATTTCGCTATTACCACATATGTACAAGCTGTTTACAAAGATCATCTGCAACCGGATCACCAAAGTACTTGACGAAAACCAAAGCAAAGAACAAGCTGGATTCCGCAAAGACTTTTCTACAACTGACCATATGCATGTCGTGGACCAGCTAATCGAAAAATGTAATGAATACGGCAAGCCATTGTGCGTGGGTTTCATAGACATTGAGAAGGCGTTTGACACGGTGGAACATAAAGAGGTTTTCAAAGCATTAGAAATCCAAGGAGTCGAGCCTGTCTACGTGAATATCTTCAAGGCTATCTACAGTCAAAGTCAAGCTGTTATCAGGATGGAAGAGGAGAGTAGACCTTTTAGTGTCACTAGGGGAGCAAGGCAAGGTGATACAATCTCCCCAAAACTGGTTACGGCGGTTCTTGAAGATGTTTTTTTATGTCGTTGGACTGGATAGAAAAAGGCATGAATATTAATAGCATGAATTTGAGTCATTTGCCATTTGCTGACGACATTGTGAATTTCTCAGAAAATATGGAATATCCCCAATGAGTTATCATTCTCCAATGAGAATGATAAATGAGGTAGCACTTGCCAGTAAGCAAAGGGAAATAAGAATAAATGTAGACAAAACGAAAATCATGAGCAACAACAGTGTTATCTCGGAACCGGTGAGTGTCGACAACGTGCAGATCGAAGAGGTTCAAGAATATATTTACCTTGCTCATTTAGTAAGCATGAGCAGCAACATCGCTAAGGAAATCAGTAGGAGATGTATACAAGCATGGCAAGCATTTAATCGTGCAAAAGATATATTCAAGAGTGACATGCCAGTGTGCCTTAAGAGACAAACCTTCAATCAGTGCATTCTCCCTGTGTTGACATGCGGGTGCGAAGTGTGGAGGACAGCGAAGGAACATAGAAATAAACTTCAAGTTACCCAAATAGCAATGCTGAAGATTACAAGGCCAGGTAAAAAGAAGAACACATGGATTAGACCACAGACAGGAGTAAGTGACGTCCTGGAGACTGCAGTAAAACTGAAATGGAGCTGAGCTGGACATGCGGCAAGAAGACAAGATGGGCGTTGGACAAAATCGGTAACAGAATGGCATCCGAGGGACGGCAAAAGAATAAGAGGACGACAGAGAACGCGTTGGGAAGACAGTCTAACTAAGGTGGCAAAAAAACATGGATTGGCGACATCGTGTAGAGGCCTTTATCCAGCAGTGGACTGAAAACGGCTGAAGAAGAGGATCACAAAATGGCATGCCTTCTCGAAGGATGACAGCTCTCAAAAACATGTCATGCATACAATGATTTTGCAAGAAGCTTTGAATGGCATTGCGTACATCACAGAGAAATGGTGTTTCCTTTAGGGGGTGGGTTGGGGCTGGGTTGTACCTACGAGTCTTAAGGCTCAGGCTTCGACCACATAGTGGACTACCTGGTGGGTGGTGCGTGCAGGTCGCGCCCTCCTGATACTGTTACTATGTCATCTTGCTGGTGGCAACCACACAACCCGTGCGGAGAAGGCCACTCAGCAACCGCGGGACTGACAGGGGCCGCTAGGCCTCTTCAGGCAGACTTGTCAACGAGAAGGTAACTAGACAGAAATCCCCTATTGCCTTGGTAGTTTGACTTCGCAAGGCTATGGAACGACCCCAGACAGAAGTGGGTGACGTCAGAAAAGGCATCCGGTCGTAAAATCCCGCTACAATTCTATGTATGAAATGTCGATTCAATGTCTTCAAGATTTGAGAGGGCGAACTTCGGACTCTCGTCATGCAAACAAATAAACACATCGGCAGCCCCAAACTGGTGCGACCGTTACGAACAGGGATTCATCTCGGTGTCCTCTGACCGAAGTGCGACGTGCGATCGGGGAAACAATGTCAGTAAAGAAACTACGAGTATGGTTGCTGCTCAACGTGTGGCTCTGCATGTGCAACATAGTTGCTGTTCACACTAGCCCAGCTTTCTCAACCATGCAAACGTATTATCTCAACGGGAGAAAATGCAAAATTTGCACATAAATGCGTCTGGCTTTTGAACTACTGACCCGATTTACTTGATATTTTACTGATGATTCAGGGCGTGAGAATCACTTCATCTATTCATGTCATCTTAACATTCTCAATACGAAAAAAGTTAGTCAGCGTGCGAAAATTAGTTGGACGACAAAAATCAAGGAATTTTGTCAATTTTTATCGTCTTACTAATTTTCGCACACTGACTAACTTTTTTGTATTGAGAATGTTTAGATGACATGAATGGATGAAATGATGCTCACGCCCTGAATCATCAGTACTTCAAATATCAAGTAAATCGGGCAAGTAGCTCAAAAGCTAGAAGCATTTATGTGCAAATTTTGCATGTTCTCCCGTTGAGGTAATGCGCTTGCATGACATAGCTTGCGTATTGCATTCCTATATTTATCCCAATACATACATCAAGTACATTTATCATTAAAATCTCGAAAGAATTTTTAACCTCATTTTTTTCGCGGGGTATTTAATTTCGCGGTTGTCATCAAACCGCGAAATTTAATACCCGCGAAAATTAATTGCCTTACAGTATCGTTGTTGTGCTAGTGTGAACGCATACTGAAGTATCAACCGTCTTTGATGATAAAATCCACATAATAGCAGACGATTTCAATGGTCGCTGTGGTCAATCTCAGTGGTTCATTTTATTATGGTGGAAGAGTATATGGAACACGGAATTTAGATGGAGTCAGATTGTTGGACATGCGCTTCGCGCCGAATCCTGCTATATCGAATACCTTCACACTAAGCCTGACAGTATACCGATAACATGCAAATCTGGTCTGTATGAGTTTCAAATCGTTAATCCGCCTTAAGCAAAATGACTTCGTCTGGTTAAGAATACAAAGGTCATCAACAACAAAGAACGTGAATTATAGTACAAGTTCTTGATATTGAGTCTTGCCAACGTGAGTGGCTGGAAGCGACCACGCAGGTTCTCTCCAAGTCAGAAAATTGGAGGTTCCGTAGCCTAACGCTTCAGAGTGCATTTAAGCAGGTATTAACAGACAGTCTTATGAGAAGACTTGATGGTCGAGGAATCGATCAAGACTGGGAAAACTTGAGGGGCCGTGGTTGAACGAAAGGAGGTGTCACAAAGCCTCGAAAAACATGGTGGTAGAACACAAATGTTACGACCGCCATAAAACAAAAGCGTCAGTGCAGAAGCAATGGAGAATGAGCGGTGCTGTATCGGACAAACAGCACTATACAGACACAAAGAGGAAAGCGAAGTCAGCCGTTTACCATGCCAAGAGAGCAGCTGAAGCTGCTGATCCTGAAACGATGGATGATAAGAGCTACATCTTTTAACTTGCAAAGAAGTTGAGATATGAGTCAAGTCAGCATGTGACGCTATCCGAAAGTACTATGTGAGACCTGAGGAGGGAGAATTGCATGCAATGAGGTTGAGAGTCTTCAGACCTAGGAAATACATCGGCGTTTTCTGTACACAGCTTCCACGGAATTTGGAGGTGCCTGATGCAGCCAAACCAATGAATGTGATATAATGAATAGATCGAGGTTATTTTCGATAATTGGATAACCGGATTTCTGTTGAAATACTCGAATTAATGGATGCAAAAAGAAAAGAAGCGTATCAAAAGAAAGCAAGGAAGCTAAAAACAAAATCCGAAGTTTACGCCAGAAGAGACGGCTGTTGACGATTAATACAAAAAGCACTGAAGACATAGAAAACAGGAACGACATCACGCGGATGTACATGGAAGTGAGAAATATGGCTTCCAAGAAAAACCGAAGCAAAGAAATGAAGTGGAGGACAAAGGACGGCTACTAACAGAGGATAGAAAAATGATCGAAAGATGGAAGGAATACATGGAAGAACTGTGAAGAAGCACACAAGAAAGACCCAGTACCGTAAATGCCGAGACTGGACAGCTTTGGGAGAGATATCTGATTCAAAAGTCTTTAAATGAATGCTTACCATGAAAACACGACAAAGTAGCAGGTGAAGATGGAATATCTATTGAATATATAGAAAATGTAAGAAGGAGGTGTTTGATTTCATCAAGAATGCATGCAAAGGCGTAAATAAGACTTCCAGAGAATCGATGACGCATGCCATTATTGCGAAGCCCAAGGAAAACAAGAATCACAAAATGTGAAGAATTTGGGACTATCGCGTTGATTCCCCACAACATGAACATTTTCACAAACAGTAAAATATTGTCACATCGCCACAACGCCTACATGATGATGAACTAGATGCGTTGCAATGCGCCATTATGTCGAAAGTAGGAACCTGCGAAAACATTATGACGAAGAAAACTGTGTTGTCCAAGTGAAACAGCATGCAACAACATGCGTGTGCTGCACATACATTATGCTTCATACTTCAGCAAAGTCGTCGATGGAGTTGAACATGATACATGTGCATGAACGACGTGATCCTGATAACTGAAATTTACAATGAGCAGTTAGGCTCAATAAATAGGATTACCATGTGGACCATTCAATTTTGATACGACAGGGACGGGTTCTGTAGCCTCTTTTGTTCAAAACATGAAGACAAGGGCTTTTAAGAAATTTCTAGGAGGAATATCGGAACGGTATCTCACGAAGGAAGATGATCCAAAAAATAAGCTATGTCGGTGATGCCGTACTGTTGACAGAGAGGACTTAATACGTGAAGAGTATCTTAATAAATCAGTCAATGAAGAAGAGAACAAGAAAAATGGTCAATAGAGATGATAAAAAGACTAATGGAAGGTGATAAATCACACTAACATACAAGTAATGATAGATGGAAGTGCGATAGAATAAGTGAGACATACCTTGGAGTATCGATCAACGAAAATATGAGGCATGATGTAAATGTCATGGCAGCAAACGCCAGCCAGAGTCAAACAAAATATCTAGAAACATAAATTATTCTTCAAGAACGGTCTTAACACACAAACGAAGAAGAAACTTTTGAAGAGCCAAGTCAAGTCTCTGTTGAGTTATGGAACAGAGAGTTTTGCACTCACAAACTTTCAAGAAAGACATCACTGCGTTTGAGTTTTGGTGCTACAGACGAATCATGAAAATGTATATGAAACATCAATGGTTAGCAATGAAGAAGTGATGTAACACCCACGTTACCAATGATCCATCATGCAAAGGAAGACCAGTTATCCACCAGTTATCCGCCATTATATATTAATGAATTAAAGCAGCAGCGAAAGACATCGGTCATGGTTAAGAAGAGGATCACAGACATTTGATTTTGATTTTATTAAGTTGACTTGAGTTTTGTCTGATTGATGGGACATTTTGTTTTGTGCAAAATGGTTTAACATACAAAAAAACTGGTCAACATTTTTATGTTTTTTATTGAACAACGGTAGCTAGCTTTGGGTTCAAAAGATCTTGTCGACAAAAATTGGTGAACCCATTTCAGGTTGTTGTGAAGGGGCGTCACATCTGGTACACTTCAACAGGTCAATGCATGATTACTAGCGGCATCCAAGAATGCGGTCGGACATCTAATACAAGCAAAGGCTAAGCCACCATCTGACTAAAATACACATCTCATTTAGTTTTAAAACACAACCAAGGACTGCAGAAGGAAATGCACGAAGCCAGCATGAGGTGGTTGCTGATGCTACGGAGAGCATCCTTGTTTGGACAGATACTGATAAGTTGTTAAAAGATTTTGAAAATCTGCTTTCTCGTGATCTCTTACGAATAAAAAGAAAAACACCAATGCAGAATAATCGAAAGAATATATAAATGCATAAAACTGAATCGCGATATCAGCTACAGCAATATTTGCAAAGAAAATTAACTGGTACCGAAATGCACAAAAATAAAGCTATATAACACAAAATTAAAAGACCAAAAATTACTGAAAAGCCATCATACAGTACAGAAAAATCAAAAGGACATTTGAGCTTCTTTTCACACTTACGCGAATAAAAACATTGCAACAGCATGCAGCCACAATCTGACAAATCAAAAAATTATAAGACATCAGTTTGGCGCAAGTAGGATAATAGAGCTGAAAGAAGTCTTCACTGACTGATTTGCATTTTTTGTGTGAATAACTGCCCTACACTACGGCAGTTATGCTCGCATATGAAGAGCAAATGAAACAAGTACGATTTACACATTTTTATCGTGCACGATAAATGTAGGATTCAAGTAAAATCTTATATGAAATAGCAGTAATTAAACAAGAAACTTCTATGAAGTGGGATTTGCATCATACAAGGATCATGTAAGAATAATATACGAAACAGATGTAATGTTATGTAAGAATCATGGTCATTTCGCGCAAACATCTTACAAGAAATCAATTACAAAAACCCTATCCGCCAAGTACGATTCTTACATGAACATCATGCACGAATCATGTATGATTTTCCCGAGAAATTCATTATCTTTTTCATACGGGCATGAATAAGAATCTTCTCTTAATTCCGACATTTCAAGTGATAAAAGATACATATAATTTACCTTACTCACCCATTTATGGTTTGTGTCAGGGCGAAGGAGCGTCAACTATTCGAGGCAGGTCAATCAAACTTCCCTAACAGAGATGACAGTGTCAGCGTAATCTCTACATTTAAGGGGAACCGTTGCGCCAATCTCAATTGAGAGAGTGTCCTTGATGACGTCATCACAAAATTTTATAACGCTCCTGCGCCTCATACTTAATGAATTATGTGAGAACATGTGGTGAACAGCAATTAGGAATTTGAATGGTTTTTATTCAGTGAATAAAAGCAATACGCAAAAATTGTACAAATTACATCTTTATAAATATGGCAGTCCAACGGGGTTATTCAAAAAGTGTCATGTCGGTCATAGCACGCTCATCGAATTTGGAGATGCTTCAATTGTAATTTGTAATCGTACATTAGTAGTCAGGTGGATTGTTCACGGTGTAATTTAATAAGGATGAACAGTAGAATGTCTGAGCTTAACACAATTTCAAAACCGGAAATTGTTCTTCATGGTAACATACAGAGCTGTAAAACAAGACAAGTTAAGTTTTCAAACCAGCTAACTTTACCCCAGGGTACGCACGCTGCTTGAATTTCCTGGAAACTCAGAAATAGAATTCCAAAACCTGGATTTCCTGGAAAACAGAGCATCTTTCTAGAAAACTCCTGGAAAATTGTCCTGAGGAAGTAAGACACTGAAGCAATGTAGTGTCATGTGTTATAGACATGTCGCTCATGTTGCTCACTTAGGAGATGTAAAAATTGCCTCAGAGGATATTCAGCAATGTTAATATCGCTCCTAAGCAAATTTGTGTGCACAACAAGCTGGCTTACAAACAAGGATACATTTGATCTCGTTCTCCTTTTCAAATTAATTCTCATTTGCGATGCAAGCGTTCTAACTTCCAATTGAAATTTGATCAAAGTATACGTTCAGTCAATGATTGGCAACATCCTAAAAAGGTTCAGTTGTGCCATCATTAGCCATATTCAAAGAAAGGCATTGCTTGCAACAAAGTCACTCTGGATCGTTACGTTCCTTGTTCTGAGGGATTTTTCATAAGCCTCTTGATAAGCACATTACCAATCTGTCGCTTGTTTCTACATATATCAGTCACTGAGAAACCGGTGCTCTCCCGTGGTTTGAATTTCTCGTTTCTCAGCAAGCACCGTCAAAAGACCATTGATAGTAACTTTGAAGGTTCATGAGACCAGCTGTCTTCGTCGAACATAGTCTCGCATGACTCTACAACTAGACTCAAGGCGGATCCGATCAGTTTATCCGAGTCGGTCGGTCAATGCCGCTCCAGCATGTCGTCTCCACGTCAACACTGTGTCTCAGCATCGATCCCATCGCAGTAGTAAGGAAGTGACAAACACCAGATAGCGCAAGATGGCCGCCATCGCTGACGTCCCCCCCCTCTTTAACGACAGAGTGTCGTGGTGTGCCGGCCAGGTTGGCGTTCACACAATGTTCGCTGACTCCCCCCCCCTCTGGAACGACAGAGTGTCGTGGTGGACTTGGGCGACCGCCAGGATTAGTCTTGAGGCTATAGTGTGTGATGTTTTTCGTGCAATCTGCTGAATGTTGGGTTGTAAAATGGGCTGTTTCGAGTGGAAGGAGTGGTCGGATGAGAAAACGGAGGCCGGATTCGGATTCAGCGTGAAATTCTGCATCGGTATGGTGAGTTTCAAGTCAATCGGCGAGAAAAAATTTTCAACATTTTTCGAAAAAACGACAGAGTTAGAATTTGGGACGTTTTGGTGTGTAGCGCCCAAACGAAGCATCGGATGAGAAAACGGAGGCCAGATTCGGATTCAGCGCGAAATTCTGCATCGGTATGGTGAATTTGAACGCAATCGGAGAGAAAAAATTTTCGCTGACGTCCCCCCCCCTCTGGACAGCTCGCTTCGATCTTGGCTTCCAGTGGACGGATTTTGTCGTGCCATAGCTCGTTTGAAAGCTAAGAGTGAGACAAATTCACTGAAAGAATCGGCTTGTTCCTATCTGTCTTCGTTTAGATGTGAGACGCCATTTAAGATTTTGGGACATTGGCGAAAAACGACAGAGTTAAGAATTTGGGACGTTTTGGGCTGTAGCTTCAAAACGAAGCATCGGATTGGAAAACGGATTTCAGATTTGGAATCAGCGTGAAATTCTCTATCTGTATGGTGAGTTTCAAGGCAATCGGCGAGAAAAAATTTTCAACATTTTTCGAAAAAACGACAGAGTTAGAATTTGGGACGTTTTGGTGTGTAGCGCCCAAACGAAGCATCGGATGGGAAAACGGATTTCAGATTTGGAATCAGCGTGAAATTCTGCATCGGTATGGTGAATTTGAACGCAATCGGAGAGAAAAAATTTTCGCTGACGTCCCCCCCCCTCTGGACAGCTCGCTTCGATTTTGGCTTCCAGTGGACGGATTTTGTCGTGCAATAGCTCGTTTGAAAGCTAAGAGTGAGACAAATTCACTGAAAGAATCGGCTTGTTCCTATCTGTCTTCGTTTAGATGTGAGACGCCATTTAAGATTTTGGGACATTGGCGAAAAACGACAGAGTTAGAATTTGGGACGTTTTGGGCTGTAGCTTCAAAACGAAGCATCGGATTGGAAAACGGATTTCAGATTTGGAATCAGCGTGAAATTCTCTATCTGTATGGTGAGTTTCATGTCAATCGGAGAGAAAAATTTTCAACATTTTTCGAAAAAACGACAGAGTTAGAATTTTTGCGATGGCTGCCTACTGTAGAGCCAAAACGAAGCATCGGATGGAAAAACGGAGGCCAGATTCGGATTCAGCGTCAAATTCTACATGGAAATGGTGTATTTCCAGCTCAATCGGAGCACTAGAACGGGAGATAGACGGGTTTTTAGTGTTTGGATGATGGGTATTACGTCATCAGCTGATCGCCACACACTATATAAGCTGGGAACCGACAGAGACTTTTCATTTAGAGGAGAACGATTGTCAAAGGTAGGTCGTTTCTCTGAGCTCCGATGATAGCTTCGGACATTCCAAATTCCGAGTTTCTGTAAGAAACCGACTTAGAAAATTTCATTGCTGATATCAGCTAAGCCGTCAGACTTAGAGGTTAGCCAGGAGATGGCCTTCGTCTCCAGGCCATAAAAGACTCCAAAACTTTAAAGGCTTGTAACTTTGCTTCTACAAGTCCGTTTGACTTGATTCAAAAAAGGTTCGGTCGCTATTGACCTGTCCTAAGTGATAGACTACTTATAAAATGTCGTAAGTAGTGCTAAAAAGTTGAAAAATTTAAATTCACTATTTTTGGCGATTTTCGGGGTTTTCAAACCTTCTGATTTCAATAAAGACCTTTATAAAGTTGTCAGAGGCGAGCTTCGGCTCGAGACTTGCTTCCTGATGTAAATAACTCCACCGGTTTTCATGTCAAAATCGGGGTCCGAATACCAACACAGTGATATGACGCACGCTCTGTCCGCGGGAGGTTGGATTTGAGGGCCGAGGCCTTGGAGTCGGGATAAGATCCCCTCTGAGTAATGCCTGTAACGGATTCATCAGCCTAGCTTGTCTATCCTCAAGTATTGAATGACATATTAGTTGTATTTTTAAAATGATTGTCAATGTTACTTGTCAGTAATTCTATTTTATCTTTCCTTCTACAGAATATGGGAGGCAACTCAAAATTTCTGTTTAAAAAGTGCTCTTGTGGTGAAGTGAAGAGAGGTGGTGAGTTTAAACGCCACTTGAATAAATATAAGAACACGCCTCACATTCATGTTGAGAAAGGTGTTGTTTCCGGCTGTACACATTGCCAAAAGTTTTTAAGAGGCAAGCAGCACGAAAAATTTTATGAGAGGCATCAGAACTGTCCAGTTGTGAAGTTCGCAAATTATACAACTTCGGACATAGGCAAAATCATAGCCCCCTATTTTGAATTGGTCGATTTGGATCAAGAACTGCAGAATGCAATTGCAGATATCATAAATCCTCCTGTTCCGACTACAGGAAATGAAGAATTGCAGAATGCAATAATAGCCGATCCTCCTGTTCCGACTACAGGAAATGAAGAATTGCAGAATGCAATAACAGCCGATCCTGCTGTTCCGACTACAGGAAATGATCTAAGCAGTGATTCAGACACCTCAGACGAGTCCGACTCTGAGGAGGTTGTAGTGCCCGTTAAAGGAATAGCGAAGCCAATCAGCCAATCTTCCCCGAAAAAATTGAAGGGGATTAAAGCCCAAACTTTAGCCTGGAATAAGGACGATCAGGCTGCCAAAGTTAGCCAGGAGTTTGCGCTCAATAAATTGAAAGATGAGCTGAGTCGCTTTAGAAACGAATGCGAGACTTTGAGAGGTGAAAATTTTAACCTGAAAGCTCAAGTCCAGGAAATCAAGAACCTCAAAACGCAGGTCATAAATTTGGAGGCTTTTCGGGATAGGGCACTGCAAAGTGAAAAGCGAGTTGAAGAGCAGGCAGCAAATATTAAAAATTTAAAATCACAAGAAGGGGTGCTTAAGCTCAAGATTGAGCAACTAAAAATGAAAATGGTTGAGAACGAGCAGCACAAGGAGAGAAGAACAACACTCCACCTACCAATTATCAACAGCAGGATTGTTGATGACATTCTGCTGCAAAGTGAGGATGTCGACAGCACGTTCGAATGCTACGAGGGAGCAATGGCGGAGATGCGCTGTATCCATGTCTCCATCAAGCATGATGGCGACATCAAAGAATTGCGCCACCGGAAGCGAAAACTGCCGGCCAAGTACTTGCCTCAGCCACCACCATCGAAGGGGTCACGAACCGGCTAAATTTCTCTTATGGTAAGTTAATATCATCTCTATCACTTGAATATAATTTCATCTATTTTTCCTTCTATTTTCAGATACGACGAGAACGAACCAACGGCTCTCTTAAGGGCCACCATGGGGCAAGACATGATAGAACCTCCACGCGGTTTGCCCTGGGCAGTCTTCGGACTGGCGAATACTATCATTAAGTTGAATCTGCTATCAGTCAACTTGAACGTTGCAAATGAAGTTCGGTGTAATACTTCCTTTCGACGGGCGTTCCTGTAAAGGGCGGCGGTGAAACCCGTAGCTATGTATACCGCAAGGGACATTCGGCAATGGTCAATCTTGTTAAACCTCTCTGCGTCATGTTTGCAAGTGATTGCCTCTGTCTCAACGTAGTATGCATTCGCGCCAGGGCGACATTTAGCCAACTGTCGAAGGTTGCCTAAAACTTTCCATTGCATACGTTATGAGAACCATGAGTTCTACCTGTCTCTATCAATGAGACGAATTGATGAATGGAATGAAATGGGAGGACACTCACGCGCCACACGCAACATAACACACTTCTCTCTTCCGCAATCTAACAAGCTCTTTACACATGGATCGCAGTCGATTGCTATCCCTGTATCAGAAGTGTAAGCTATCTTAATTTTATTTAACACTATTTCATCTACCATCATCGCCCATATGAAATGTTATAAGATTTACAAGTTAGACTAAGCGTGCTACTATTTCCAAATGAAAAAGTATACATGATTAAATCATCCACTGAAGTCCCATTCAAGTAAGTCAGTATGAAAGCAAAGATAATACGAAATAAAAATTTATTATGGCATGTATTTCAAAAGGTCTTCATCGTCAATATCGTCCCAGAGTCTGGCTTCACATAGATAACAAAAACAGTTCAGTTGCTTTAATCGTTCTTCCACTGAGAGCCTCACTTTGTCAATATACTCCCACTCCGCCATAGTTCGTGGCTGGGAGTTAGGGGTGTACCACTCCCATAATTGGTGGAGGAATTTCGTGCTGGTGATCTCCATCACATCGTCAGTATCGTACTGGAGATACTTCCACCTCACGTCTGTTAAGTCGGGACACTCCTTCTCACATACACTCTCCTCTTCCTCATCCGCTGGTAATGATAACTTTCTGATATTGTCCAGTCGGTACACCTTCTCTACCTTCCCCTTCGTTGGAGCGTTTGGTGCAACGAGCGCCTTTGGTGTTGAGCATGGAGAAGAGAATTTTGTATTTGGTGTTGTCGGAGGGCTTGTCATGTTGACTGTGAATAATGACTTTGAAATGTTTTCTAATTCTTAAGTATCAACAAGCAACCAATCAGAATGAACAGCCAATGAATGATGAATATGAAAGTATATATGTAAAGTGACATCCGTATCATTTCGCTCTGTCTTTGAGACGTATAAGTGAAGTGTTCTCTAGCGAATTCTGTTATTATTTGAGGTGTACAAGTGAACTGCTATCTCGTGAATTCCAAATTTGAGTGAAGTCTCTATCTTGTTGAAGTATCAACCTTAAACTTGATTTCGTTGAAATGGTAAGTTGAAGATTTCCTCTCTCATCTCCCTCAAACGTGTGGCTAATAGCATCTTCCTCAATTTCAGGCATCAACTTCATCACCAACGCCCTCCCTTCTCGAGGAAAGTTTAGAGTTATTGAGTCAAGGTAGGTTGTAACAATACACTGAGGCTTGAACAGAGATGATAGAATGATTTCTCTTTCAGGTGATGTGAGTTCCACCTCAGAACTGTCGCGACATGGCAACGAGTGGGAATGTGCTGACTGTGGGCACATCTTCACGAGGAAATGGGATCTCACCCGACACATCAAGCGAGGTGTTTGTCGACCTAAGCCGGCATCAATCTCCGAAGGTGGGGATGATTCTGTTAACGTCGTCTCCTTTTCTTGCGACTTGTGCGCTCAGTCTTTCGAGACACGTTTTGAACTATCTTCGCACAGACTTCAACATACACACACGAACGATACCTACACCAACGGTACCTCCTCTATCCGACTCACTGAAGTGTCCATAAATAATTTAGTGAGGAACTACCAGATGGACTCCTCAGAAACCATTGCTAACTTTGAGGAATGGTTTCATCAAAATTCATCATTGATAGAAGCGCTCTTCAACAATTTAGACAATTTTAGGATGAAGGCGCTCATCTATCTTAAAATAAAATATGTAAAAATCGACCACCATACTGGACAAATAATAGAGAGGTTGGAGTTTCACATACCCTCCTCTCCTGCAACCGAGGTTGTAGACTATGAGTCTTGGATAAATTTTCACATCCAAGGATTAAAATTAAATATTGATAAATTTAACGAGCGCGATAGTGGTCTCATTTTTGACGGCATTGAGTCCGCCTTATTTAAAATCAGTTTATTAGGAAATCATAGTGGTCGAGGCTCCTTTAAACTTCCAAAAAATTTAAAAAACAAAACAGCAGTCATCAATGTCGATTGCGAATCGCAATGTTTTAAATATGCTGTCCTCTCCATTCTCCACTATAATGACATCAATGCGAATCGAAATCGCACATATAGCTATAGGCAGTGGGAGAATGAATTAAACTTCGATGACTGTAATAGTGACGATATGAAAATTAAAGATATAGAAAAATTTGAAAAATTGAACAACATTAAAATAGTTCTCCATGTTTGGGAAAAAGGATTGAAGGGTGTGCGCTACAACTCGCGTTCGAGTTGTTATGAACGTACAGTAAACCTGTTATTAGTAAAACAGGATGATAGTGAGGAATGGCACTACTGCGGTATTCCCAAAATCTCTCGCTTATACCACCACTTAGAAAACTCTAGTAGAGAGTTATATTACTGCGACAGATGTATTCGCCACTTTAGGAGGAAAACTAAATTTGAAACTCATTACGAATGGTGTAAGCGAGGTAAACTACAAATGGAGCGCATGCCCAAAGATAAGGAGTTTTCATATAGAGAGAATGGCGATGAACTAAGTCCTCTTCATGTCATCTATGCTGACATCGAATGCTATATCGATGATATCATCCACAAGCCAGCAGCCATTTCCTGCTATGAAGTATGGCATGACCATTTCCAAAATAGAAAAAATAAAATGCACGTCTGGCAAGGTGAGGATTGTATTTACCAATTCCTGCAATTCCTCGAACAGGCTGTAAAATTTCAACAAAAGTATGATGGTGAACTCTATCGCAGATCATTGCATATGACAGCAGATGATCAAGCAAAATTTGATAGTTGCAACGTTTGCCCCAAATGTAGGAAAACATTTGATGATGATAAGATTAAGAAAGTGCGCGACCATGATCACATCACTGGTAAATTTAGAAACGCACTATGTTCAAAATGCAATTTTTCACTTAGGATGAAACGGCGTACATTACCCGTCATTTTCCATAATTTCAAGGGCTACGACAGCCATATGATAATAAAAGGAGGTTTAGGTCAAATGAAAGAGTGGAAGCTTGATGTAATAGCACAAACGAGAGAGAAGTTTATGGCCATGACAGCAAAAGTGCCTGTCGATAAAACTAAAGAAAATAAGACGGTCTATTTTGATATAAAATTTTTAGATTCCTACCAATTTATGACTGCATCACTGGCCTCTCTCGTACAAAATCTAAAGTCTCTTCCACTAACACAAAATCTTAAGAAACAATATCCAAATCTAACCGATGAAGTCATCACACGGAAAGGAGTCTTTCCATATGCATATTTTGATGCGATTAGTAAACTCGGCGAGACTTCTCTTCCGCCCATAGATAAATTTAAAAATGATTTGACCGGCGCAGAATGTAAGACCGAAGATTATGATCATGCTCAAGAGGCATGGATAAAATTTGACTGCCATACATTTGGTGAATATATGATTGCCTATCTTAAGTTAGATGTGTTTTTGCTGGCTGACGTTTTCCAAGAGTTTCGACGAGTGGCATTAGAAGAAGATAAGTTAGATCCCGTCCACTTTGTCAGTCTACCAGCCATGTCATTTAAGTCTGCTTTTAAAATGACTGGTGAGACCATTCATCTCTTACAAGATCCAGAGATGTATAATTTATTTGAGCGAGGAATTCGCGGTGGTCTCACATTTGTAAATAAACATAGGTTAAAATCTGAAACAGTAGGTAATGATCATATCCATCTTAAGTATTATGACCAAAATAATTTGTATGGTAGTTCATTATCCAAACCGCTACCTCACTCTGAGTTTAGCTGGTTAGATGATAGTGAAATTCAACATTTCTCCAACCCTTCTAACATACTAGCAATTCCAGATGAAGGTGATTGGGGATATTATTTTGAGATAGATCTAATCTATCCAAATAATATTAAACATAAAACCGTAGATTTTCCACTCGCACCCGAATCAGGTGAAGTGAGTAAAGATATGTTTTCCGACTTTATGAAACAATTTCATAAAGATTTAGAATCATGTGGACAACCCAAGTATAAGCCTTGCCGCAAACTTTTGCTCACTCAATATGATAAAGAAAACTATCTAGTCCACTTTAGCATCTTAAAATTTTATTTAGAAATGGGCATGATTTTAAAAAGAGTTCACCGCATTATTAAATTTAGACAGAAAGCCTTCCTCAAACCCTACATAGATAGTAACAGCCAGAAACGTGCACTAGCCCAAAATAATTTTGAAAAAGATTTTTATAAATATAAGAACAACAGTCTATTTGGTAAGACGATGGAGGATGTTAGAAAGCGCGTAAACTACAAACTAGTTAATGATCATCAAAAGTATCACAAATTGACCTCATCACCTCTATTCATCGATAGAGACATAATCGATGAGGATCTTGTAGGTATTAAAATGATAAAATCTGAAGTTGAGTTGTGCAAACCCATCTATATTGGTCAAGCTGTTCTAGATTACTCCAAGCTTGAAATGTATCAACTCTTCTATAAAATACTAAAACCGTGTCCTCTCGTAAAAGAGGTTCGTTTGTTGGGTGGTGACACAGATAGTTTCTTTTTAGGTATTGCCACTCAAAAAGATTTAAATTTTAATGAAGTAGGAAAATCTTTAGAAAGATATTTTGATACATCAAATTATCCTGCTGATCATCCACTATACTCCATCAAAAATAAGGCCAAACTTGGTTGTTTTAAGGATGAAACAGCAGGGAAGGAGATAGCTGAAATGATTCTCCTCCGCCCTAAAATGTATTCTATGAAATTAAAGGATAGTGATGATAGCATTAAGCGCGCTAAAGGCATATCAAAATCCATTGTGCAAAACATGAAACATAAGAATTTCAAGAGAGCCTATAGAAATAAAAATATAACATTTGTCAATATGACAATCTTAAAATCTAAGTCGCATGAGATCAAAACTTATACTTTTAAGAAACGGGCGCTTTCAGCATGGGAGGATAAGAGGTGTTGGATAGGACATAACATATCTCTTCCACATGGACATCCTGATACAGGCATACCACCACCCAAAAGAATTAAACCCACACTACCACATTCAGGAGACGTCTTAGCATAATCATCCTTAACTTAGTATTTTGATGTTGATTTCTGTAGATAAACATTGTTGTTTTATGTATCGCATGAGATTGTTTTTTCCTTGTGAATATGTGTTCACATCTGTACATTCCCCATGTGATGACTTTTCCACTGAAAGACATTTTTCCTATCCCTGTATATTTCCACCCTTCACGAAGTAAAAAGACTTTTTGTATATAGCAATGTTTATTGAAGTGCGCTCATGTATATATTTTCAGTGGATGTTGTATAAAGTCTATTGCTTCACATTCATGTACATATTTCAATAAATGTTGTATAAAGACTTCACTTTGTTTTCCGAAACACTAAAGTTACGAGGGATTTAGTATCTTTCACATGGATGCACTCTTGTAAACCATTGGTAATTTTGATAGCAATAGAGGGTATAGTTTGTTTGACGACGGGATGATAGAAAATAGATTCAAACATCTTCTCGACTATTCCATATGAAGCGTCTTTATCATGAATGAAATCACGTAAAATGTATTCTTTTTTCTCACCAACAGAAATAGGTAGAATCAAATCACTTTGAATGTAAAGGTGCTGTTCATGTTTATCAAGTGTCATTGGTGTTTCTATACCAATCGTATGCGCAGCAGCAAACACTGTTTGTAGCATTGAAAAACCAAAGAGTTTTTTCAAATTTTTACTCAATTGACATTGAATGTCATCACCCAGTTTCAGAACAACGCGTTGATTTTCAATTGAAAACGAAATGTGGTGTGTCTTTACATCATATTTACTTTTCATCACATGCTTCAACTTCTGTTGTATATAAGGATTTACTACATGAATGAAGCTTTCAACTGTATGATATAGACGCGGCATTATATTGATAGCAACTTTAGATTCTTCATAAGACTGGTAAATTTTCTTGATGCGATCGCCATAGATGTCCACCCACCATTCATCATTAACTGAATCAGCTTTAGTGTGATATTCATGAGAAGCATACACCACACCGCTTCCAATAATAGGTGTATAATGTCTTACAAAATGACGCAAGGTTGGAGAGAAATAAACTGTAAGTTTGTCATTATATTTCTGAATAACCAACTTATTTTTGTTCGCCATAATTTTCTCTCCATACTTCTTACCCACAGTCTCATTCCATCGTTTTACTAACTCAATAAGTGATAAAGGTTGAACACCACGCTTTTTCAAAATGATGCGTTCTTCGCATTCTACAACATCTTCATCAAATATTTTAAATCTATAATGAAATTTGTTGATTCGATTTGAATAAACTTTTTTAACATTTGCAGTAGCAATTGATGTTAGATGTAGTCCATGACCAAAACCAAGATGTGGATAGAATTCATTATCCAACCTCAGCGTAAGACCTTTAGTAAAAGAATGAAAGCGGAGGAACTGTCTCCCACTCCAATGATAGATAGTAAACTCATAAGCTTTCTGATTTTTATTCTTCATGATGGAAGTATTACCACTGTTGAATGCCTTAATAATTTTCTCATTCCCAAATGGTTCATAAGAATCTGATTTTATCTGAATCCATTCATAGTTCCACTTTCCATCTGATGTTAAATTGTATGGGAACTGAAATGTATTATTCATCGTTATTCCATCATGGGTGCGAGGAGTCAATATCATTTCTTCCAAATCATTCACATTCTGAATATTGCTATCATAGCAAATACTAGAAACGCCAACCTCCCATTCACCTTCTAAATGCAGTGGCCGATTTAATTCTACTCGATAGTCTGATGGTTTATTTTTGGGAAATTTATTCATAGAAGCATTACTGGGCAAGTAGATTAGAAACGAGTCCTTATTTTCACTTTCCATATTATTCACATTGGAAAAATATATTAGCATACTTTTGCATTAACTCTTCATTCGGAAATGGAGTGTGATACTTGTCACAGCATCTTTATGAAAAGGAATCAACGCACCAGCATCGTCATAAATGGCAATATCAATTTGTGGGATGTAGTTTGATTTCAGCTTTGTATAATGCACTTTCTTGAAAGTATGCTCAGATAAAATACTGCAGCTTTTTGGCTGGTATGGTATCATTGCTAGCAATGGAGCTTCAACATCTCCCACACGTACATCTTCACCAATATTGGAATATATCTGAAAATAGTTAATACGACGCGATAGCGACATGTCTGCGCTAGCTTTGGTTACAGTACCACTTTTAAAGATATTTTGATCAAAACCCAAAATGTCCATTAGAGTTTTATCCATAATTAGTTCAATACCTTTTCCACTTATAGTGAGAGACAAAGTACCTTCTTTTTCAGAAAATGAAATATGTTGCTCATTAATCACTTCATTTAAATAATCTACAACCAATTTAACCGAAGTAATAATGCGAGGCATCAACACTCTTGTTTCATGTAAGATACCACCTAAAGGCTCTACACACTTTCTGTATAAAGATACGGTCCATTCTGTATCAAATTGATTTGACCTTTCACATGGTAAATGTTGCATATCAGATTTTCCATGAACAGCTGCAGAACGATGTCGTAAGAACTGATGAAAATCTTTTGAACAAACTAATACTAGATCATCATCATTTAATTTGCTTATTGCAATATGATTAGATGATTTAATATAAGTCAATGTTGCCACTTGTTTACCATCAACTCGAAGGA
The DNA here is from genome assembly GCA_907163375.1 of Prostheceraeus crozeri. NCBI lineage: Eukaryota > Metazoa > Platyhelminthes > Polycladida > Euryleptidae > Prostheceraeus > Prostheceraeus crozeri. Next base: position 236,207 of record CAJQUW010005188.1, read on the forward strand.
GATAATTAAATTTCTTCAATAATGTTTCAGGAGTCATGTTTGTCTTTCTTGGCTTAATCACAATCTTCTTCACCAACGTCTTCTCATTTCTTGGAATAAGATCTACATAATAAGCTTCCTCTCGATATATTAACTGTTTATGACCACTTATGTGGTAATTAACGTTAAAATTATCATAGCTTGTTAAGGCGCTAGCGAGGTAACCTAAATCATTTCTTAAACTTGGACTTAAACCAACAATCCAATCTTTCTCAACTACATGATGTACATAATTATAATCATCATTGTGCGGAGTAAATTGGACAATATGTTTACTCGCTTTATTCAAGAAATCATATATAAACTTTTTACATGATAAGAGATCTTTCTTTGGCCACTGTGGAATGTATACTCGGCACCCCTTTTCACATTGATAAGCAGCTGTACGTCTCATATTAATAGTCATCACCTCATGATCAAAAGTATAGACACAGTTGCTATAAACAAGTTGAGTGACACCCACTTCCCAATTTCCATTTAGCTGTTGTACATGATCAATGGGAGTAGAAAAGAGTGCGGCTCGATTACTAGCAAATCTCTTTGTAGCCGCATTGCTAAGCAAAATATGATAAAACGACATTTTTATATTGCTGATCTGCGACTTTGCATAACATCATGAAGACTTGGATTTTGGACTCTCTACAATATATCAGAGTTGATCGTGATGGAAACGTACATTTCAAAAATTCTCATGGTCATACATCAAGAGGTATTACATTAACATGGCGACAATTTGTCAACCTCAATGATATCATGAGGGATTTGGAATATTTTGAAACATTAAGATTCATCTCCTTGGGTGATCAAGTTTGGCTTCAACATTACAGAAATGAAATTCAAATCTACCATTCTCATTCCGCAAACTGTTTCTCATTTCGCAAATACAATTGGGAGAAGTATAGAAGATACATACATCGCTCCATCATGACATTTATTCGTCGTGAGTTCATCGCCCTACTATGCAAATCTTAATCAGACATGACTACCACACATCATGAGTTGGAAATTAGATTCCCTACAACGTATTGAAACGGATCATGATCGAAACGTCTATTTCAAAGATTCAACTGGAAATGTGAGAAGAGAGTTTGCTTTATCTTATCGTCATTTTCAATCTCTACATCATATCATGAAGGACTTGAAATACTTCTATATGAAAAGACATTCACGTATTGGAAATCGCATCTGGCTGCGCGTCAACAATCGGCGAATTCAACTCTATCATTCCCAACTTCATACTAACTTCACATTTCATCAAGGTAGTTGGGAGAAGTATAAAAGGAAGGTGCATCGCTCAATTTACTCATTCTTTCATCATGAAGCGCCATCGCTACACCATCGTCAACATTCTCCGTCGCTTCAGACTCTACACCAAAATCGATCTCACAACATTACACCAACACCTTCCAAACAGCAAGTATTACCCGGGCCGTCCTCAAATGTTAGTGGTGAAGATGAACAATTCACGGAATCTTCAACTCTTCCCAAATGGGACTGTACAGATTCTCGGCGCCCTTTCTCATTCATCGGCGCAGTCAATGCGCTTAGAGCTACAGAGACTACTACGTCGGATATGGAAGAGGGAGAGGTGTGTGATGTCGAATCTGACTGTGGACAATATGGTGATCTCTACTCAATTGAGTGAAAGTGTATCATTTTTGAAGATTCGTACCAGCAGTTACAATTTGTGTTATGAACCCGAACTTTTTCCTGCAGCTCTCATTAGTTGTTGGTTACCTGTGCATGTGGCAATCTTTCATAATAGTAAAGTGATCATTACTGGACTAAAATCTCATGTACAAGCAAATGTGATCCTAGACTATCTCATTGAGTATGTACGTACCCAGCGGATTGTAAAATAAAAAACAATTTTTCCAACATGATGTTTTTATTTCAAATCATGATAGAACTTACAAATCATTTTTTCATTAGAGGATGGATTACATGAAAAGTTTTGAATAATAGATGCAAATCGAGATACATGTAAACGTTTTAAGATGAAGTACAGTACAAAAGCACCACACGTTGATGAAAGTGGATGTTGTAGTATGCGTTCATTTCGCTGATATTGACGCGTATGTTTTCTCAACCACTGCTGTGTTGGTATATTTGGAGGTTGAGCAAGAGAGTCAAATAGTTCACCACGTCGGTCTTCTCCAATAAAGATCGCTTTCCAATGCTCACCGCCTAAATTCTGCGAATGAGTGTTTAGCACAATAAAGATGGGATAGTGATTTACTGCAGGTGGTAAGGTATCGAGTGAATAGACATTATCGAAAGCTTTCAACGTCGCTTCGTCTGCATTACGCTGCACTTTAGTCTTAATATCGTCAGCAGTCAACCAACTCATTAACGATTATACTGAAGAATCACGTCACGATACTTTGTAATTTCAATATTTGAATCGAAGACTGCATAAATTAATACATTGATCGTCTCAGGTAGTGTTCTTTTGAACGTCAAATCCAAACGAATATTATGAGGCACGTTCGCTTGACGATAGGGTGCACTAATATCGCTGTCAGCAGTCAAATCAAATGCATAAATAGTATATCCACTCTTAAACTCTTTCATAGTCAGTCCGTTGGTATCATCCGTATTGTAAAAGCCAAAGACATCCATAAAATCAACATAACTGCGCATAAATTGATCCGAAGCAAAATCTGGTTTGTAGGGTGGACCAGGATGACTCACACCATTTACACGTAAAGCAATTTCACTTAACTGATTGTGTTTAAAATTGAAAGGATTCTTCTTTATATTACCATTAAATGCATCATTTTCAACCATTGCCACCATGAGGAGCTTCGGTGCTTCCGATGGAAAGAGGCCATCTTTCATGAAACTCTTTTGATCTTTCGGAATTGTAAAGGTGAGAAGCTTTGTATGCTGAACGGGGTAAATGGCATTTTGGCGGTTAAGGCCTTCAGCATGCCCTCTAATGACACTTGGATTCGGTACTACTCGACGAATGTAAAGTGCAATATCTTCCACATGAATTCTAAAATTGTCAACTTTAGCAAATGCATTCAGCGCAAATTCAGGCTTATTCAATGTCAGCTTGAGTCGCATGCTGGTATTACAGAGTAAAAACTTTGACTGTCTAAAGAAGTCTAAATTCAGCGGACCATATAGCTGACATACTTTACTATCTTTAATCATAGCAGATCGCTTTACAAAGCCACTGTTTGTTTCAACATCAAATTTTCCTGCTTCATCTCTGTACCATCCCATGGCTTCCATATGACTTTTTTGTGCTGCTGGATGAAACTGTGATACATGATTGAAATATGATTTATAGGGATAATCGCTTTGACCACCTTCCACCTGCTGCTCTCCAATCGTTAGAGAAACATCGCGAAGTAATGTAGTCAATGGTAAATTGTTCAGTCCAACTTTATGTGCATCGTCAATAGCAGTTCCATCTGCTTGCTGAATTCTAAACCTCAAATCAAGCATCGCATAACTCAAATCTATGTAGTCATCACTACCACCAGGAATAACAAATTCAATGGGGCCAGCATTCTCAGCTGTTCGAGGATGATAATCTACAATACTTGAACTAAGAATATCTGTCTGTATGGCTTGTTGATCGAACAAACAAAAACCGGAAGTTTTACACTCCATGATTAGAAGTTATAGCAGCGTCGTCGTTTAGCGCCTGATGAATGATTAGAGCCTCTACGACGTTTGCGTGAATGCCTTTTGACTGAAGATCGCACCTTACCAGCTCCGCGATGTTTCCTCCTTCCTTTATTCATTCGTTTAGGTGATTTCTTTCCTTGAGTAACACCAGCAAAGGTCTGCTTCAATGTTTTTAAACCGCGTTCCTTCCCACGATTCAACAAACTGCTCTTAAAACTTCTACCTCTGGAAAGATCACTAGCAACATCACCAGCAAAGCCAACGGCATTACTTAAAACATTTCGTTTTAAAGATCTACCGACATTGGATATGAGAGGTGCTACAACAGATTTCAGTGCACCAAGTATGCTACCTCCACGTTGGCGGCGAGCGCCGATGTAAATTTGTCCTCCACCACTTACATAGGAGGGTCGTGAATAAAATGAGGCAGTTGGATTCATAGCTCAAACCCTAAACATTGTTAGTTACAACTTTGCATGAATCACTGTCGATCACTTAGATGAAAGATGTCGGCACGACGCATCCAAGAGTTCATACTTGAAGGATAACCAGTCCATTTAACAAGACACCATTCTTCACCTTGCCGTTTTTTACATCGAATGATTTTCTCTACCAAATATGTTTCACTTTTAGTGACTACCTCAATCTCATCGCGGTAAAAGCTACCCTCAATTTCTTCATTATCGTAATCTTTCAACTTGTAGGTGGTCGGAGAGTCTTTTTGATTAATCCTTGATACTGTAAATACCTCCTCTGTCCAATTCGGAAGGTACCCTTTAGCAAAAACACTTTTCACTTTTGAGATACGAACTTTATCGCCAATTTTCACATCACTTTTCACATGAGTGCGTTTACGTTGGAATGATTCGCGCACTTTATCTACATTGTCAGCATTTACATCTACTGGTCTGAGTCCAATAGAACGATGGATAGAGTGATTGTAGGCATGGAGTGTATCTTGTAGAACCTTTGTCCAATTTTGTGTCAAGTTGGCAGTAAAATGTCGCCACAAGCGATTTTTTAATGTACGATTAAAACGTTCAACGAGTGCAGCTTTATAAGCACTCTTTACACTAAACAACTCAATGTCATGCCTCTCAAATAATCTTCTCACATGCTGATTTTCAAACTCTTTTCCTTGATCACTCTGAATTCTTTTTGGAATGCGACCTTCTCGAAAAATTGTTTGGAATGCTTTTGCTACTCCTTTCCCTTCTTTAGTTTTTAAAGGTTCAGCCCATGCATAACGCGAGAAAATATCAATGACGGTTAAAATAAAGTTATTGCCCGAGTTATGTTTTGAAATGGAGGCGACATCGCACAAATCTGCTTGCCACTGTTCATCGATGTCATGAACAATATAATGGCGGGTGCGGTACTTCTTTTTCGCTTGTTTGTGGAGTGTATAGGTAGCCTGACCCTTTAACCATCGTTTCACTTGTGATTGTGGAAGACCACTCGCTTTTGATAATTTCTTGATAGATGCAAATCCTGCCGGATGTTTTACATCATAATAGATTGACTTCAAACGTTCAGTCGATGGCGACTGACTCTTTTTCCTCCTTCTCATCTTTTTGTTTTCTTGCCTTTCTACATTTACAACAACTACAGCATTTAGCTTTAGCGGTTTTGCGATCGTGTTCACATTGCTTAGGGGTTTCATTATGAGAGCTGGCGCAGCAAGTGCAAGTGACAACGACATTCACCTCTGGTGGCTCATTACATGGCAAGCAACACATCTGCTTCATATTAATAGTCTGAGAACATGTATTTCCTGGGAGGAGCTGTTTTACGTTTTCCTTTTACTAGTTTTAGTGGTGATGTAGATCTACGTCGAGTTCTTCCTCTTGTTTGCTTAGTGAGTGTGGGAGGGGATGTAGCAGGTGACGACTTAAACCAATTTGTTGGCATTTTCATCGTCTGAAGCATTGGAGCAGTAGCCACTGTTGAATCAAGTTCTTTCAATGTCTCATTATTCAAAGCAAATTTTGGTACATTATGCTTTTTCAATAGTTTAAGAAAGTATGACCAACCAGGTGGAACATAGCCCTGACGGCGCTTTCTACGTGTCGCATACTGAATCAAGTCTTCATAACGTGAAGCATCAATCACTTTATTTTCATCTGTAATGATTTCTCCTCTATCATTTACATTGAGATGGGGTTCAATAGTATTGAAAAGAGATATGGCATGTGCGCGAGATGCTAAAGGTGTAGCAGTCGATACAGAGTCACGCATCTTATTCTTCAAGTTTTTTAATTGCTCAACAGTTTCCGATTGTAATAATACAGCACGATGTGGATCTTTGATGTGAACATTTTGCTGATAATCTATTTCTTTCCTATACATTTGATTTGCAAGAGGTTGCTTTACTTGCTGCATGGCAGTCAATTGTACATATTCATCCTGAGGAATAACAATCATGCGAGAATAAGAACTCATAGTTTGTAGATAATCATGGGAGTTTTCAAAATATCACTTCGAAATCTAAATTCTTCCGGACACTCTTGCGTAAAGTCAATGAATAAGTAACCGTATGGTTTTTCAGTAGCTGCTTGAAAAATTTCAATTAAGGCTTTTGATCCTCTGGGTGCAACTTGTCGCGCTAAAATTTCAAATTGACTTTTATCTCGCGGATTCTTGAAAATAGCATAATAGTGTGTATTCAGGTTTCGTGTACGAGCTTCTTTTCCATCAGGAAACAAATTTTGTGTGATATAGATGATAAAGCACCTTTTATGATGTGCTGCGCGAGTGAACATATCTGTAACATCTTTTGAATTCTTACTTTCTTTTAATAAATCATCCAATACAACAACATCATTAGACTGAAGTTTATCCACTGGAATAATTCCTTCATGTCGAATAAAGTTGCGACTTTGCAATTCCTGAAACAGCGACGGTTAATAAATACCATAACACCAAATCACTCGATTGATAGGTTCCTTAAACAACTCCCTTCTTTTATCCAATAAATTCAGCGTGAAAACAGTTTTACCTGCATGAGATGGACCTGATACAGTCAGAACTTTATCACATTGAAGTCTGAAATCCATTTTATTACTTTGAGACTCAACATTTGCATAATTAACGCTTAGAGCCAAAGATATTACCCAATAGGTTGCCCACGGCAGGAGCTATCATTGGAAGTATTGCTGAAAGGAAACCGCCCTTTTGTGTTAGAGTTTTCCTCTTTCTTTGAAGGGTGACTTTAGGATTGGAGATGAAACGCAATTTCGTAGCATATCGCTTAAGTAACTTTCGTTGTTTTGGCGCTAATTTCTTCGTCCTCAACTTCCTCACATGAGAAATAATTTCACAAATGAATTTATCGTTAGCATGTCGTATAGCATTGTATCGCTGATTTGCTTTCATTCGTCGGAGAGCTTGAATGGCTGAAGAAAACTTTGACTTTTACGTTTCGTCATTTTACGTTTCGCCATTTTCCGTGTTAGTCTTTGCTAAAACCTATCTTTACCACATTTGCATAGGTACTAACTATTGCGACATAAGTGACACTCGAAATGAGCAATATCACAGTGGTTACATTGGCAAATTGAATGCAATTACGTATGAAACAGCGTTGACAAAAAGCATGCTTACATCTCTTGAAGATGCGCTTTTCATTTCCATCCTTTCGCTTACATACATCGCAACACATAGTTTCACCGTTACTGATGTCTATAGCAAGTCTTTTTGAAGATATGAATTTGCTAGCCTTTTCTAAATAATAGACGCATGTACAGAAGGAATATACTTCGAGAGTGAGCAGACATAGCTCGAAAACCAGTTGTGCCACAATCAAGTACCACTGCATTTTCAATTTTTCTTTATGGAAAGTTGAATGTGAATATCTGAAATCGCTTCAATCACTAGACTGCTACCATGATGGTTAAATGCGTTAAGGCGTTCAGCAATTTTTATCATATGTCTTTTAAAAAATTCTTCGGGGTGATCTACCACTTCCATTGAATAAGAAGCAAAATGGAAAGAGCGACTTTCCACCTCTTCCTTTCCAAAATGACTAAACTTAATTTTCGCAACTAATCGCGCCATGATAATGCTGTCAGAGAATGTATTCATTAACTCTAGAAATAGAGTGCTAGCATCATCGACCACTGCTTCGATGTTGGTCTCATCTTTATGAAAATTTATCACATAATCTTGAACAGCTCCTTTTAAACTTTGCCTATAAAAATGTAATGTTCCGCAGTCGTTTGAGAAAGACATGATCACCCTTTATCTAACCCATCCATTGCATGAAAACAACAACTCTTCTCATAGTAACATTTATTGAGTAACGGTAACAAGCATGCATTATAAATCAATGGTTTGAAAGAGATAAAATAGATACAGCTGGTAACTATCATACAGCGAGCAATGATAACCATACAGGACTTTGGCAGTGTTGAGGTAAGGAGGAAAGAAGCATTGGTTATGAACGTAGCTACTACAACGAATAGACAAAATAGGAACACACAAATCCTTAAAACGTTTCGTGACTTCATGATAATGTTGATTCACTCTACTATCCCAAGGCGGAAGCAAAATATCATCAATGATTAGATTGGGAAATACTTTCCTCTCCTTACCAGGATTATTACAAAAGATGCGTATAACATTGAAAGCAGCTAACCATCGTTTAAAGTCAATAAGAAGAGCACTCTCACAAGAAAAGCCATAGTCTTGCAAATATTTCAGATTAAGTCCATGAATGTGTTTTCTCGCCCATTGATCAACATTGGGATCGCAGTTGGCATGTTGATGATAGACACTAACAATCTGATATGTCCAATTGTTCATAGCAATAGCACTGAGCTCCTGTACAGGTTCACCCTCACAATCCATAAAAATGATGATAGAAGCCTAAAACGGAAATTTACACATCTAAGGAAACGTTCTATAACATATTACAAAATGAAGAATTACATCGATGCTTTTCACGACAAAATACACAAATGATATGATGGCAACGAAGAAGTAAAATGTATCTAATAAGGCCACGTCTACGACACTCAAAGCACATAAGCGAATTGTCATAGGGTAGAGTTAGGAAAGGACTAGTAATTCTCCTTCTTTGATTTGCGTTTTGATGCAGCATTCTTCTCCGACTTGCGCTTCGTACCACTGCTGTTAAGGATTTGATCAATTATGTCGTCCACGTTGGGTGGTTTTGGAATATATAGGATGGATTCCATATGCATGGAGAGAGAGGCTATTTTATTATCCTTGTGTCGACCATAATATAGCCCATTCACTTTGAAAAGGATATCCCAAGTACCTTCTCCGAGCTCATCAGATCTGATGGGTATTGATTGATCTCCCTCCTTCTTATAGTAAGTACACCAATGTGATACCGGTAGGCAAATGTGATTACCATCCCAAATCTTTCTATAGGGAGTATCCTTGTCATCTCTCGCCCTCCACTCTTGAGCAAGAGGAGTAGGAATGTCCATATTTAATGTCACATACTCCTCAATAATATCAAGTTGGCGGCGAATGTACGGACTCACGGGGATCAGTATGTAGTCCCCATACTGATTGCGCATTATCTTGACATCCGTGGAAGGGAGCATTCCCGTTTGGAGTACTACGCTATGATCGTCATAACGCAAGACTTGTTTAAATTTACGCTGTAGCGGTGTAGGATTATGTACCTTGGTTGTTTCTTCCACTGGCCTCAGTTGTAGATGATCTGACCGTAGCGAACCTTGTAACGTTTGACCGCCATTTTGTCCTACTAGTGTAGCAGATGGAGTAGATGCCTGAAAATGAAAAAAGATTGTATTAAGTTTACGTTCAAGGGAGGAGAGGGAGGAAAGTAGCGACTTACCATTTTAGTTGGATAATAGAACAGGGAACTAGAGAGAGAGAAAATATGCGTCCGTCACTCGTGTGATTCAACGATGGAATGATTCTCACTGTGGAAGGCTCGCTATTTATAAAGAAATGCTTGATTCTCATTGGATGATGACCCTCATTGGACAATAACATCAAGCTGATTCCAAATCTGAAATCCGTTTTCCAATCCGATGCTTCGTTTTGAAGCTACAGCCCAAAACGTCCCAAATTCTAACTCTGTCGTTTTTCGCCAATGTCCCAAAATCTTAAATGGCGTCTCACATCTAAACGAAGACAGATAGGAACAAGCCGTTTATTTCAGTGAATTTGTCTCACTCTTAGCTTTCAAACGAGCTATTGCACGACAAAATCCGTCCACTTGAAGCCAAAATCGAAGCGAGCTGTCCAGAGGGGGGGGACGTCAGCGAAAATTTTTTCTCTCCGATTGCGTTCAAATTCACCATACCGATGCAGAATTTCACGCTGAATCCGAATCTGGCCTCCGTTTTCCCATCCGATGCTTCGTTTGGGCGCTACACACCAAAACGTCCCAAATTCTAACTCTGTCGTTTTTTCGAAAAATGTTGAAAATTTTTTCTCGCCGATTGACTTGAAACTCACCATACCGATGCAGAATTTCACGCTGAATCCGAATCCGGCCTCCGTTTTCTCATCCGACCACTCCTTCCACTCGAAACAGCCCATTTTACAACCCAACATTCAGCACGAAAAACATCACACACTATAGCCTCAAGACTAATCCTGGCGGTCGCCCAAGTCCACCACGACACTCTGTCGTTCCAGAGGGGGGGGGGAGTCAGCGAACAGTTTGTGAACGTGGACCCACCTGGCCGGCACACCACGACACTCTGTCGTTCCAGAGGGGAGGGGGACGTCAGCGATGGCGGCCATCTTGCGCTATCTGGTGTTTGTCACTTCCTTACTACTTTCGTTGTAACTGTTATGTCTTGTAAGTTGATGATTTTCAATACTCAATAAATACACGCTTACTACTACTACTACTACTACTACTACTACTACTACTACTACTACTACTACTACTGGTAGAGAAAGATTTCATAATCAAAGACAATGATTTCAATTAACTTTGAAAGATGCAAATGGGTCTACATCACTATTCAGATTCAAGAAATAAGACACAAATTTGGTGAATCATAGAATCATGCTGATGAATTAGAAACTTGAATTTTCAGTCAAGAATAACAATAAGATCTCAATTTTTTCATAAAGACATGCATTAAGATGCGGTTCATGAACTTCCCTTAATGATAATCAGCTTAATTTCCTCGTAATTAAGGTGCTTGTTAGCACACATTCATTCCTTTGATATCCAACATGTTTCATACTACGTACATGTATATGTCGTGCGCATGTCGATAGTATATATAATGTGCAAAAATTTAGCTTTTTAGAAGGTGCTCAAATAATTATTTTGGACCACGGGAACGCAATCTCCGCAAAAACTGAATCTTTTGATATATAAATATATATAATAAATATATCACTGTATAAGGATAATTTTCTGAGTCGACACTCAACCTACTACATATTTACTCTGTGGCCAACCGTCTATAAATAATTGAACTGATGAAGAAATTGACAAAATGCAGGAGTTTTGGAAAGCACTTTTGAATAAAGATCGTATTCTTTGATATTTCCATGTACCAAAAATGATAAAATTTGAATTGATTAGAGGGACACAAAAACAAAAAGCCACCAAAAATTAGAGTGGCAGATATTCTTGCTTCTTGGATAATGTCAAAAAATATTTAGGGGTCACCAAGCAATGGAAAAGCAATGTACAAACTTTCGTGTATCTACTCTCTCTCTCTCCCTTCATTGATATGCCTTAGTGTCCTTTTGAACCGTTGTCTTCTCGCTGCATCAGCGTTGAATGCGTTGCAGTCAGGTAATCCCTCAGAAGGGCTGGTGGAAACGTTGTGGTGTCATTTTTCACTATTCCTTTATTTCTTATTTCAACAAAGTGTGCAATGAAGAATTTTGGTGCTTGCAGCATACAAATAAAGGAACGTACGAGAGAAAAATATCCGTATTTTTATTCGACCGTCTTACTAAAACAATGATAAAAATGAAAATTAAATACCAGAACCCACATTTTCGACGCAGCCTTCAGCAGGGCTGTTAAACAAACTGTCTTTCAACACACAATTGATTGCATGAATGAGGCATATGTAGGTGAGACAAAAGCCGATTAAAGAAGAATCGAACTTCGGTATTGAATGGTTGGAAGTCGCAAAAGAGTGCATCAGCATCAACATCGAGTTGACTTGACGGTCTTCGACTGTGAGGAGAACTGGAAATGCAACACAATGTGTGAAGTCAGTGCCAGCCATGACAGACTGTTTTATGATTCACAGTCAGCTTTATTTCTCTTGTTAATTTCTTCATCTATTGCTCTATCTGTTGCTACATATTCAGTTCATGCAAATTCCATAGAGTAGGGATATATAGGTAGAGTGTCGACTCAAAAAAGCATCTGTACACAGTGAAAATTTTTATATCAAAAGGTTCAGTTTTTTGCGGAGATTACGTTCCTGCGGTCCAAAAATTATTTGAGCAGTTTTGAAAAATTCAAAATTTTGCAAATTTATATACTACGACATGAAGACTCTTTATAAGTAGCATGAAACATGTTGGATATCAAGAGGAATGAAAATTTGATAATAAGCATCCTAAATAAGCGGAAATTAAGCTAAGTTGCAAGGGAATTTCATGATTTGTAATATAACGGAAGTCTTCATGAAAAAGTCACGATATTATCCGTGCTTTCTTGGCTGAAATGTCAAGCTTCTAATTCAATTTTCACCGGCAGGTTTTCGTGATTTACTAAATCCATGCTTCATTTCTTGAATCTGAATAGTGACGTGAACCCATTTACATCTTTCGATGTTGATTGAAATCATAGTCTTTGATTAAATGATTTTGCTCTGCCAGTGGCAGGTTGCCTGTGATATGATCACGCTTAAGAAAATACTCTTGAGGTTGAGCATCAAAGTAATAGGAGCCCATCGAATTACTAATTTAGCAAACATTACCTCTCCAAGGCTGTCATGACACTGAGAATCTGCAAAATACCATAATTCCTTCTGCATTGCTGTCATGATCATTCAATTCCGTGGTAATTTCCTCAAATCTGCAAAACTTTGCATATCTCACATTTGGTAACAATTACCAAATGCATTCACCTCGAGTTCATTTAATAAAATCGAAATTGTATGCACATTGGGATTTAATAAATGCGGAGTTACCACTGTTCCTAATATACTTACTCTATGGCAAATTCTTTTTGGACTCAGTTTGCAGCATTTTGCTTATTCAGCATATGTTTTACCTTTTGATCATGTTTTTCTTTTAGTTTTGCACTTTCAGTATCATTCAGTAGTATTCAGTGTTTAATCTCAATTTTAATCTAATTTATTCTGTATTTTTCATAATTTTGGTTCTATTCATTGATCCTAATTTACAATTATAATTGTATCTATTCTCGTAGTTAGAGAATCAGATGGCGTTGTTGGAAATTGCGTGTAGCTTATTATTCATCAGTATTCAGAAATATTCAGTAGTTTTACTAATTTCAGCTTTCTATGCGTCAACACCGAAGATGTGGTTATATGGTCTATCTTCTGAAGGTTCTAACGTTCTTCAAAAAAGTGACTATGGATTACGATTCGTTCGCGATGGAATCAAGGCAGTATATATTGACAGTCAAGTAAGAGCATTGACATGAAGCTGCTTGGATAGCAATGATGTAAAGCAATTGTAATCAAAGGTGGACAATCTAGCTCTGTATCTGCGCGGACATGCGGATGACCCACACTCTAAACCAGCACCTCCTAAATCACACACTTAAGCAAGGCACGATTCGTAACTAATAAAATATCCTAAAGTAAAGCGTTTTAGGAGGCTAGCGCACTAGGGTCATTGTTCTCTTTAGTATGTCAGTATTCTATTTCACGGAACCTCCTAAAATTCTAGTGTGTCGTGCTTTAGGATGCAGATTTCTTCGATTTTAGGAGGTGACAGTTTACTTCGGCACAGATGCGGATGTGCATCCGGAAAATTAAATTTTGTCTACATTTGACTTCAATCAATCATGTGCGACATTGACAGTCATGCTTTATCGACTTCCAATATGTCATTAATGTAGATTAGTTTTGTCTATTAGTTAACTGCGTAAACGGATACGAACATGCTATGACATAAATTTCATAACTGGCTTCATGTTTCCTATGGCAGCATAAGCAAGTAAATACATAGGCTTAATACCATCAGCTCGATACAGTAACGCTTGATACTGGCATCTTTGATTTCTCTCAATTTTCCAGGAGGATTCATGATTTTTTAGACCTATTTAATGGGATATTTTAGATTTTACTAGACTGTCAGGCAAAATGGTTCCTATTAGAGGTTTAGCAATTTATACCGTTAACGGTTAACAATTTATACCGTATAAACGCATAACAAGGATGAGAAATTTACCAGACACATTTTCTGAATTGCAAATTCTTTCCACATTATTTGCTCAGATATTACAAGAAATTAACTAATTTTGTAGAGTAATGCAAAAAAATTTCCTTGAAAGATGCACTTCTATATAAAATCTGATGCGGTTCAGCTATTTGAGTGGTCCGAAGTAACAAATACAGTCCGCATTCTGGATGGGTACGTATTTGAGGTACAAAAGAGAAAACGAGTCGTGTGTTGTGAGCACATTTCACAGGTGTCAAAATACCTCATTTGAAAATTGAAATGATAGACAAAGTCATCTAAGGCTCATTTTCTTATAGATAAAATGCATAATTATCAAATGATTATAAGAATTGAAAAAATCTGCCGAAATAATTAACACTTATTATATTCATTAGTAATTTTAATTGCAAACATTTTGCAAAGTATTTTATATAAGTTGACAGATCAACCGAGGAATTGTGAGACCAATTGTCCTCTTGGTAAAGTGGTGGAAAGTGAATAATATGGTTAGTACGATATGAGTAGGTTACTGGAGGTAAGTAGAAGATAGTGTGACCATTTAACCGGGCCATAAATTTTTAAATTATTTTGTCCTATAAGGCACTATATGGTAGAGGTACCCTTTCGACCTTCAAAATGGACCCCACTGTAATACGGACCCTTACTAGATACGGACCATATGATTCTCCGGACCTATGGATACGGACCCTTTCGTACCTTTATTGTGGACCATTTCGCTTAATAGTGTGTGGTTTATGATTAATATGATACACTTAGTGAAAATTAATATTAGTTTATTGCTTATATCGCGATTCACACATATCCTTTTCTCTAGTGTCCGATAAGCCATTAGAAATGATACCACTTGATCCTTGCCATAGTCCAATGGGACAGGGTCCTATGTGACACGTATCTTTATAATTATGATAAACCCCCATCACCACGAAATTAAGAGGATCAAAATCATGATCAGTGGCGTCGCATACTCCCAGACCATAGGCCTTCACTCGGCATTGAAATTCTATTTCCATGCCAGACATTTTTTATGTTACAACATTAATTTTCATAAAAGTTGAAGTTTTAATAACAATTTGCCGAACATTTTTTAAGGCCAAGTGAATGTGCACATGAGAATTGATTACTCATGTCTCTTAACCGCCTTACTCAAGGAACTGATTACTATATCCCCTCTCTGTCCGGACCACATTTTCTCGAGAAAAAAGGAGGCAAGATCAACAGTTTCTTGCGTTTCTCATGGCCGGTCAGCCGCTCACATGTTTGAAATTTTGATGCATTAAAATGTCCTGAACGTGTCTGAACGTCAACCATTTGCTACTGTTGACGTAGTGGCCTCTCTGACATAAAGCGAATCCAGGAACAATTGGGTTGCGCTTCCCTTACTACATTTAGATACCGCGCCTCGATCAAGAATCGCGTAGAATTTCATTGCAAAAATTGGAGAAGGCAAAGCATCATGTCTATCGGAAAAACCAAAATTGGCGTAGGCGCTGCCTCACACGCACACACCTCTCTTTCGCTCTGTCTGAACATCAATGCTTAGTCTGAACACACGACCAGCTTGTGTGTCTAATTGTTCAGAGACTTTGAGACGGAAAGCTGTGCAGAGCTGTCACGAGAAGCTATCGAATTTAAATGAATGATGACACTTTTCACTTTTATAATTGTTGGAAAATTATTTTTGTGGATGCGCCGAAGGCCTCGCAGGTACGGAGAAGACGCCACTGATCACGATCACTTGTCATACTATAGTACACATTAAACACAGCATTGGAAATTTAAGAGTTGTGTACTTATTAAAATTTTGGATCTTTTGTAGAAAGTCCCCACCACCGCTGCAGATGAAAAATGAGCACCTATCCCATAAGAATTTATATACACTTTTACACAATAGGGTAGAATTTAGCGATGCCTAGTAATATTCTATCAAACAGGTCTTGAAACCAAGTGTCCTTTCGAATGCAGATTTCTTTGCGAATATTATATCTGTCATATACGGTATACAGGAAAAGTGTCATTCGACAACCACTGCTACAATGACACTGCTGACGAAGTATCGGTATCCCATGCGCGTGTAAAAGATGATGACCGAATGATCGAATTCTTGTCGCACACAAGCGAATTCAACACATTCTCGATCACGAGAAACCATGGTACTATTAGCTTGCAATTGGAAATGCAAATGGAGAATGGGCACGTCTGCCGAGTTCTAGTGAGTTCCTCTTCTTGTCAGATAGGATCAAAGAAAAACACATGTAGATCTAATGGAACGGAGATTGCAGTTTTCGGCAAAGATGAAATTTCGGCAAAAAGTTTGTTTTCTCTAATTAAATGAAGCGTGCTAAGCCCAGAGTCATAATTTTTGGTATGGAATGTCTTCAGGTCATTTCCTATGATGTGCATGTGCTATTATCATGCTTCTGATCGAAAATGTATGTGAGAATGGGGTTGAATGTGGATAAAGTTGCTCAAAATGTTTGTGTTTACCGACATTAAGAGGCTCGCCAAATCTAAATGTGTATAGCTGTATAGACAGGGGTGCATGAAAATGAAAGGAAATGAGCTGAAGACATTCCATGACAAAAAAATTGTGACTCTGGGCTTGGTATTTTTCGTTTAATCAGAGAAAACATAGAACATTTCATTTTAGCCAAAACCTGCAATCTGCGTCCCATTGGATTTACATGCGTTCTTTGATCCTGTCTGACAAGAAGAGGAATTCATTATAACTCAGCAGACGCACCGATCCGTGGTAGGCATAGGGTGTGCATCGTTCTGTGAAAGTATCATTTTCGGCCTCGTTCCCTGCAGAAACTCGTTGTGGCTGCCGGACTATAAGCTAAACGAGAAATCGCAAATTCGTAACTCTTTTTTGTCTTTGGAGACGCATTCACATTTTATAGCAAATCATTGCCATTTTTAGGTGTGCTTTAGACATCTACAACTTCAGTTCCTCCAATTTCTTCCAAGAACGCGTATTTTTGCCGAAATGATCGTCGATACTACTTCTACTTGGTCTTCTTGGACTAGTGAAACACTTCAAATATTGAATGATGGCATTTATCTCCGCAAAAAAAGAATTTGTTGCGCTAACCAATGTAACGGAACAACTGTCAAGGAGCGGAAAACATTCAATACGCTACAAAGTAAGAATTTTATTTTCAGATGCATGCAAAGCATCGGAAGTGGGTAGCAGAGATGGCAACTGCCACCCCTAAATTTGACCAGGGATAGCAGAATATATCATTTACTACGACACGTTGTCAAATTTCCTAGAAACATACATGCAAAAAACTTTAAAGTTATGGCGCATATACACAGGTTCACTAAGTGAACGGACGCTAAACACACACTGCTGCACACACACACAACCCGGTCAACTAAATCACTTCACCACAGAATTAAATATTTTGTTTATCTGCTTCGGTTTGCTAGAAGTGTGATTGGTTCGAAATCGCCGGCACATCACGGAGCTTACTAAGTGGGCAAAAAGGAATTCCTAATACCTTTAATTACACTGAATCGAATGCTAACTAGACAGCGATGTGTGTTTTGGTGTGCACGAAGTGATATCACAGCACGCATGCCTCTCTCACTGGCTCCGGTGTCCTCTGCTGACACCTCATTGTTCGCTAATTCCAATAGCAAGCGACACACGAATTATCCATTCGAGAAGGAGCAAGTTGTCTAACCCAGTCATGCGCCATTTCGACATTTAGGTTAGATACGATCCTTCCAATCTAGAAAACCAAAGCCGTGCGCGCAGATGATACTTATTCTCTGCATTTTACCCTCTTGGTATAGTAAGTTGTCCACTAAGCCAGAGGTATCTGAAAGTACACCTTCGTTGCATGAGATTGAAATGCCAGAGATATGGTTCTGATTTCGAAATATTGACATAATGTATATGTGTTAGATACGAGTCTCGTAAGAGAATGAAAATAAATGAATTGTGCTGCTGCAGTCTGGTAGTGAACCGTCACAGGTAGCTTGCCATGTAACGAAGAAATCACTTACTTGACCAACACACTCTACGAAGCAGAAGGTATGTGTGTGACTCCATCTTAAAAATGTCTTTCAGATACGTGACGGGAAACTGCCGAAGCTGATGGACTCCGGAAAGATGATTCATCGGATAAGAATCTGAAATCATATAATATTTCGAAGTTGCAGATCTAGTCAAGAACTGAAGCGACTATTCCACAACTTAGATCTTGAAATTTCAAGTTAGAAATGGCCGAAAGACGGGCTTTATCAACCAGGGATTGATTCATTTCCAACAGCTTCTTCTTCATGGAATCTTTCATTTTCTCAAATAGACGCTTCTGTAAGTGGCAGCTGGACATAAACGAATGCTCTTCCAAATGACAATGGCACCAGTTTAAACTTTTCGATGGCTTCCTTGATATTATCAGAAGGTGAATGCGTGGGTGAGATAGATGATGAAGAGGCTGCCGATGAATGCATCTCAACTGCATGATCTGATTCCAAATGCTCTCCGTTTGAGACTCAATTCGGCCTGTAATTGAGCGACATCTGTTTAACCGATCTGTGATACCAAATCTTCCAAACCCCGCATGACATACCCATCAAACTTGGCGAACTGTCCAATGAGATTCTTTGGCGGACATCAACGCAATGCGTTATGTGTCTAAGCTTGCGAAAGCCGCTGCATAGTCGCAAGATATGCAGAGTAAAGTGAGGATCATATAGTTGCACAGGGCATCAAGGAGACGTTCATGGTTTTAATTTTCTTTAATACAAACGCAGCACAAAAAGACTCTTCATCATCGATGGGTGCTCCTAAAATTTCCATGTTATGCTCATGAAACTTCTGTACATGTGATGGAAGACAACTGAGATCTGTTTTGCTGCAAGGCTCACACTTGTGTAAATTGAAATGAAGACCAAGCCATGTAGTCGCTTCATTAGTTATGCTCAAACACCATGAAGAAGCATCTCTACTTCCACATAATATTACGTCGTCCTGGCACCACATAATATAAGACAGCTCTGTAGCATCATTCAGCAAATGTACCAAGGGACTCAGACCCGAAGCAAAAAGGAGTGAACCAAGCGGGTATCCTTGCTGACCGCCTGTTGATGATTTCAGCTTATATTTCAGGATGATTTCTGGATTTTGCTTTGTACTAACCCTAACACAGTGTTGAAAAGTGTGCATTACAAGGAAAAAACTGTTCAACAATGCTATTGCAATGCTTACTTTTATCCTTTTAAAAACAAGCAGGTATTTATTAGAAATCTATGGTCTATCGCGCATGGAAATATTCTGTGATGTCAACACTAGGGAAGTGCTGTTCCATGGACATATATCTAGGAGTCCATGGCTGTTCCCAATAGTAAAACATAGCTAAGCTCTCAGCACTGAGGTTGTTGAACCCAAAATAACGCACTCGGCATATATTATCCTTTCAGCAACTCTACATTGCTGCTGAGCAAGTAGTTGTTTTGCCAGCCAAAACTTCAAATGTCATTTTTTTATGAAAGTCGCTCATGCATCTTCGATCCCAATTTAGGTGGCCTCATTTCCAGCATTAAACTTTCGCTACCGTTCTAAATGTATTTCCCTTGTTGTTCCCCCCTGTACGGTTGACAAGATAACCCTTCTTACCATGATTCTGTCAATGTATTACTATGTTACATTATGGTAATTATCATTCGGATATTATCAACTATCTCTGATTCCAATAGATTACTTCTCAATTTCCGAAAATACGATCAAACATCTCTTGAGGATGTCTCCGATGACTTCCGGAAGTCTAGTTATCCCAATTTTGAAATTTCAGGGTTATCCCAATTTTTATTTAAACAAAATAAAGAAACCTTTGAAGCAGTTAAAAATCATGTTTACATCACTCAAGTAGAGATAAAATCAAACATACTGATTGACGCGAGATACTGGTGATACGAAGGAAAACCAGATGGAAAAAAGTATCGCAACTTTACTTTGACAACAGACACATTCTTCTGCTTAGCAGGTTTGATAAATACGCCTTTGTGATAAAAACGACCAAGAGGAGAAATACATTCAGGACAATCGAACGTATGAGGTTGGTTAGTAGCTACTATGTCGAGTATGTTATTGCCTCTGGTACTCGTATTAACAGACTGTTGAAAAGTATTCACTACCAGAAAATCTACCAGTTCATGTCTCAGATCGCTAACGTCACCAGTTATGATAAAATGAGAGGTTTTAAGAAGTAACTTCATGCGAACGAGTTGAATAGACAATAATGATATTGGGTTGCATAAATTGCGTTTAGTAAGAGGACGTTTGCTATTCCTGTCGATTCTGCCTGATTCTCATTGTTTTAATTTTCGTCTTAACTCTTTCTTTCCGAGAAATGTTTTAACTGAATTATTTGTCCCTTTGGGAGGAAGAATCCATTTTGCTGGAAACATACGCTTGTTATGGTCTTTAATTGTCTGGAAAAAGATATTTTTCGATGCTATGCATCCTTTATCCGTTCAGTATTCATCTGGGTTTTTCCATCTGTACGCAACATATCTGAATATCTGTTTGAAGATTAACACACGTCGAACATATTTCAACAAGAGTCTTCCCGCTTCTCTAATTCTAATTCTAGTCACTTTTCCTGCGTGGTAGACCAGATATTTGATGATATTGTTATTTGTAATGAGCATCATTTACGTCGAATGTTTGGACCGCTAACATAGTTGCAAAGAGGAACCCAGCGAGAGAAATGGAAAAACTCGATTTCTTCTTCATAACTGGCATTCGAGAAAATCCATCATCGCATCTCGCACGGAGGCATGCATTGGTTTCTTAAATGACGACTAATAATCAACAAAAAATGCGAATGTAAGGAGTTACTTGAAATAACCGGATACATTTCTCTTAAAAAACCGGATACATTAAATCGATCGCCTTTTCTCATTATTCCTTCTTCGTGAAGAAATGGTTCTAATATGTTATTCTGGAAGACCTATTATACTCTTCTTTCAATGTTTAAAAGCGAATTTTATCATAAAGATGCTTACGATGGTCTAACTCAGTGGTGGGCACCCAAGTGGATGGCGGATCACAAGGAGTGGCCCGCGAAAAGGCTCGCGGGCCACCAATTTTAAAAATCAGTAGTACAGGCGTAGAATTCTTTTATTCCATACTCTCAAGTGCCTATTTGGGCTGCTCTACCATACATGCATGTACAGTGGTGTACTGCAAAACAAAATTTTACATGCAAATGTATACATACAGCAGTATTGTACACGCAGCTGATTTGTTTAATATTAAGGAATCATAATTTACTTTCTACAATTCATGTGAGTATTGAAGAGCGAATAGGCCCATTACAGATCATGGAAGCTTTTCTTAAGTGCAATTAAATGGTAATTTGACTTTTTTGGTGATTTGATAGACATTACCTTATTTCATCGAAAAACAACGGTCTGTAAGTGCAGTGCAACTATCCGCCTGAAAGCCGCACAAGATACAATTGATTTTGCTACAGTTACTGATCATGCTACATATACGAGCACATACACTGTAAACTGTGTAATACCAAAGCTACTTACGAAAGCGATGTACAAAACGAGAATAACAAAATGTGCGAAAGCGCCATTGTTCGTGCTCATACACTACGAAAGCGCTTTCGTACATTTTGCCATTCTCGTTTTGTACATCGTTTTCGTAGTCAAAATCAGCCAGCTTTGGTACTCTACAGTTTACAGTGTATGTCACCCAAGCATATACATATTTTAAAAACCGTGCATGGACTCCATGGTAATCGTGTGCGAAATATATATTAGTGTAGTAGTATGCAAATGAAATTCAGGAAATATATTTTAAAAAAATGTTGACCTGTCAAAATCTTGCTGTTGGATTCCTCCATTTGTAGTCAAGGTACTTTATTGAGGCGTGGTTTATTACGTAGAGAGCATGCTCAGCAGTGCATCGAATGAATACGATGTGACTTAGCATAAACTCGCGCAGGTGATGACCGTTTTGCGCTTGTACGAGAAGATATTCATTACGAAAGGGGCATGGTTGGGTAATTCGAATGTGAATTTGTTCTTTTTGTGCTATCATTTTGCTCATTTAGTTGTTAGTTAATGGTTTAGAAAATTCTAAGGAGGATCCCTCACCCTTAGATGCACCTCCCAAAGGTCGAAGTCGGAGTGAGTCATTTTCACATCATCGATTCAAATAATGTCCGCGGGACACTTTAGATATGAGAAGCGGTGGCAGGCCACCGAATATGTCCCGGCGGGCCACGCGTTGCCGGCCACTGATCTAACTTAATCACAAGTTCTGCGGCAATTTTTTATCTAATTACATGTTAGATACTTCCTTTGTTGCGTAAAACGGCACATACCTCAAAACACATTGCATTATTTAGACTCATACTTTCTACAACTTGTACATTTTGATAAATAATTTCGCATCACATCATCAAATTTTTATTATTTGCAGATTGCAGTCAGCCATTTCATGAATTTGCGACTAAAGTTCATGCCCTGAAGTCCAAGAAATCATATAAGATTGATGCGCTGGCAAATGTGAAAGGAGTCTGTTTGTATGCTTTCTCTGGACAGCAAAGAGATGTAAGATAAATTGTAGAAGATAATAATCTTCTAGCCTCGTGCTATGTTTTTCCAGTCGCCAGCCGTCAGGAAAATTTATACCTGACGTCTGGGGCAGGTAGGATAAAATTTCAATAGATATATAGGATTTTTAATTAAGGCACATAGTGACATAGAGATTAGAAGATAAGGAATTCTATGGTCTCTGTCAGGCAAGAAAATAGTGGAAATCATCAGCCGCTTCGCGGTTTCAGATTTCTACATTTTCTTGCCTTCCAGAGGCCATAGAATACCTATTTTCTATCCTCTGATTGCAAATACTAACTATAATGTTAAGTGTTTCTCTGCAGATGCAGTGCGCAGTTCCTTTTATATTCTTCAAGTAACGGAGGGAAAACCACGATTGATCGGTGTACTCGTCTTTATTCCAGCGACAAGTTTCGACCGGTGCTTCGGTCCTGTTCACGCAAACTGGCACATGCCAGCAATCCAGCACATGTGCCAGTTTGCGTGAACAGGACCGAAGCACCGGTCGAAACTTGTCGCTGGAATAAAGACGACTACACCGGTCAATCGTGGTTTTCCCTCCGTTGTTTGAAAAATGTTAAGTGTTCACTCATGACCTATCGGATGGACTGACGCGACCGTCATTGCACGTACGGTATGCAAGGCGCACCACAAGAGGACAAAAATAGATATACGAAATGAAAAAAGAAAACCATATTACTATTTAATTAAATTAATCAAGATTAAGTAAAATGCATGTGCAAGTAATTTTACTTTACCGTTATGTTCAAAATAGAGCAAGGAGAATTATGTCACTATTACACTGAGAAAGCTTTTCATGTTAATATATCCTTATCGGTCTGCATGTCTGTCTGATTTTCTAGGCAATCACTCTTTGAATTACTGAAACTTCTATGAAAATAAGGAATAATATCTCCCCGAAGCTGGACTTCGATGTAATAGACTAGATGCGCCACTGACTGGTGTCCAAAGCTAGCTGAAAGTTATTTAGTTGACAGTACAGTGTGTTAGCTGATCATAAAAAACGGACCACCTAAGCTGCGCTGAAGTTCAATCGATTCTCATGCATTCTAATCGTGTCGCACAACAACGTGTCATACATCATTCGAGAGCTTGCATTCTCAGCTTTAACATGAACTATGATAGACTTGCATCCGCTGTTGTATTTGCTGAGCAGTGGTCAAATTGTGAAAATCACTCAATTTACAAGTTGCAATTTTTCTATAAGAAAACATGTGATCAAAATTAGCAAGGGCTAACCTTAGGCGAAACACAATTAATAATGAATTAAATCACAAATCGAACTATTCAGTAAGTAAAAATAATGCGAAAAACAAGAATAAAACACAAATGCAAATGTTGATAATATTCAAATGGTAGGTAATGAAAAAAGAGGACTGTGTAAATATAAGTAGAGTAGGAAAAAAATTGTTAACTTACTCGAGAACTCCTGCCTGTCTGCCACACTGTGTGTTGGGCAGTGTAGTAATTGCGGAAATTGCTTATATGTATTGACAAAACTTAATCTGCACGTCTGGTCGCTCAGATGCTTGCACATGTCAATTGCGTCAGAATGAAATTTGATGCTTTGATTGAGGAGAAGATGAAGTAGAAGATAACGATAAGTGAAAAGAATTTGATCCCTCAGAAGGGCCCATGTGGCGTTTCCTACAGGTTATGGGAAATAACAACTACAACAGATTATCTAATTGAAAAAAAGTATGACAAGAAATCAGGCACGGGGAGAACAAGCATTTTCTGAGCTTTCTTTTAACATGCTGGTCATCAGAATCAGTGAACAAGGAAAATATAGTGATATCGTGAAGGTATCACAAAATTATAAGTCTTTTGACCGAAAATGTTGTGTTCTCACTTTTTCATCAAAAATGCTCATGTTTGGTATCTTCAGAATCCTTGTGATGCAAGGAATGCAAATATATAAGTATTAATCAAATAAGTTCATAGCTCTTTTTCAAACTTGTTCAATATTTTTCCTCGTTACCGCTAAAGTACACAAACAATCAAGGTAAACAATCTGCAGTCGTGGTCAGAGAACAAAGACATGCCTTCGCTAATTGCTTTGTTTTGAACCTTAGTTCACTTACATGTTGTTTGTGTACTTTAGCGGCAATGAGAAAAAATATTGAACAAGTTTGAAAAAGAGCTATTGAACTTATTTGATTAATACTTATATATTTGCATTCCTTGCATCACAAGGATTCTGAAGATACCAAACATGAAAATTTTGATGAAAAAGTGAGAATACAACATTTTCAGTCAAAAGACTTATGATTTGAACTTCAGCGTAGTTTAGGTGGTCCGTCTTTTATGATCAGCTGAGTAGCCTTCGATTTGCGACTCTTCCCTTTTATAAAACGATGGCCGGAACGAGTGAGTTGTCTAATTTTGTGCGAAGATTAGACAAAAATTAAATTAGGAGAAAATTAGAAATAAAATTAAAATTTTGCTTTGTGTAGTTTAACCACTGTTACATGAATTATTTCATGTAAATAAGTGCAGTCATATGACACGAAACTAGGAAATTATATCATGATGCAAGGCACAATAAGCCTATCAATTGATTGCAGTGCGAAATGTTTTTACAGGAAATATTGATAATGACAAACTTTTATCTTTTTTCACTTCAGTTTTCAGAGATGGATACATTTTGCAAACAGTTGGGTCTATCACTGTATTCTATTGCTGATCCAGAATTTACAAGAGGTAAGCTATGATCTTCAAACTCATTCAAAATTAATCAAAAATCATCAAACAATCAAAACAATCTTTCCCGAAGAAGTAATTGTCGAATCGTATTAATAATAGGTCTATAGCTCAATAATGTGTTTAAAAACAACCAACGTTTCGCGTTAAAGCATTGTTAAAATTTATCTTTAAAGATACAGTTGAATTGCAACTGCCTCATGACGTTGTTCAGCTTTGGATTGCGAGAATGGATTTGATAACAATCCATCAAGCTAGCATCCAACGGATCATTCACACGCTATTATAAAGCAATGATAAATTGTTTGTTGCTAATTGCTCACAATTCTTGATATTCTCACCAATACATTCTGATTCAATAAAACTAATTTCGTGAAACAAACGTTTCATAATATTAATCTGAGTGCAGAAATACACGGGTTGAAAAAAAACAAGCTCATAATTGACATAGCTTTATTACAGATTTCTGAATGACAAGCAATCTCCTGTGAATTTCATTGTCAAAATCTCTTTAGCTTGTGAACTTCATTTATAAATGTCTCTTCCATAAAATACGATAAGATGAAGCTTTATGTAGTCGAGATGATCGATGCTTGCATCGACCTGCTTCATCATATAATTCTAGAGCATCTATGTTGCTTCATAGTTTTTCATAATACATTCAAACCATTACAAATGTCTTTCATAAATATTGGGAAGGATAATGCAATTTACTTCTGGATTGCTTATTGCTTTGCTATTTTTTTACTCTTCATTATTGTGAAAATCAGTAAAAAGGTAAACAATAGAAAATTGAAAAAGTTAATTTGATCTAAAAACTGGCAGAAAAAAAACTACGAAATTGACGGGAGATCATAATGTCATTATGCCGGGAGATCATAGAACTGTGTACCTCGAAAGGCCCATATTCAATTATGATCGCATTTTACTTGAAAAAAACTAAAAATATAAATCTATTAAAGCACATTTTAGAATGTTGTCATCAATGTAGAAATCACTTGGTATGAAAATTTATGAGTATTAATTCATTTTGTTTTCCGTAAATAACTTAAGATCTAAATTTGAAGTTTCCATTCTTGAAAAGAATTTTCGTTTACTACCGATTTGGGAAAATATGCTACTAAAAGTTTCTATATAATTAAATGATTAATTAATCTAATTAAAATCTAATTAATTAACCTAAATCTAATCTAATTAACCTAAACCCTAATCTAATTAATAATCTAATTAAAACGATCATCATATTCGAAAAAAGTAAAGTCCTCGTCGTCAGATGGGCGAAGACCGGCACATTCATCATGAATTCACACATCACAAAAGACACACTTTCGCATATCCTCTACTTTGTCTTCTTCGCACAGATCAGATTGCAAATCCAAGAGCCTATTGTCTTTTGGCTTTCTTTTGAAACTTTCTTCTTATCTGCTTTCTAGAATCTATTTTTCTTTATAATCAAGAATAAATTATGCAACACTTAATTCGTTTAAATCGTGAATAAACCATGTATACTTTAGATGACTATGAAGTTCATTTATACGAGAGAAAATCTCGTTAACAAAGCATAGCCTACTGCTGATAGGCCCTATAAACACGGTCCATTTTGAATTTAATAAGACTGTATAATTTCGAGATTTTCAATCAAAATCAAACCAATTAAAACGTTTAAAATTATGAATATGAGTTAGATAGGTAATAATATTATGAATTAATATGTAAATGACCACAATGCTCTTAAAAGGCCCCATTTGCACTTAATATCACTATATTTTGACATCCTTTCCTGATTAGATCACTTAATTTAGGTAAAATAGGTGTTATATATACTGATTTATCAAAATAAATGCTTGGTGACTTGTAAATGCTTGCGAAGGCTTGCAAATGTAGCTTTACCTATGATGTTGTTCTTGGAACTTGCAACAACATGAATGGGCCTTATGATACTTCAATAAATACTCTTTAATTCAATAAATAAAGGCTTAGACCTATTTGAAATATGCGTATAGCACACTTTCCTTGTTCTCTACTTCTCAATGTTGAATGTTCTTATTTTTACAGTTAGGCTCATCACTTGCCCCCATGTGGCTGAGCAGTCGCGTAGCCAGGACTTCATTTCCGGGGGGTATAAATGTGGCTTAGTTTTTAAATAAGCCTATACTTAAAAATTTTGTAAATCAGAAGCAGGGATGCGGAGTCGGAGTCGGAGTCCCGGAGTCCTATCATTTTTGCTGGAGTCGGAGTCCTATGATAAGACTCCGCACTCCGGCCTATAACTAGACCGAAATATAATGCAAACAAATTATTTATTCTCTTGCATATGGCTGTCAGTGTCTTGATGTCAACTTTCTCCGTCAAACAAAAGTACAGAGACACTTCTGAAAGCAGAAGCTTGCAATGGTTGATGTAATGAACCATGATAGTGAAAAAAGGATTGTCTTTTCACTCGGTGATTTAGTAGAGAAGACAAGCCTTCCTAGCCTCGATCACACATAAGCACCAAAGGTTGCATCCTCTTACCCTCACATTAATCGTGTATGTGATGGCTCCTCTAAAGCGCATGTTAAAATCGAAAGTGCACTCATATTTTTTGAAGAAGGATGGGGGATTTTCCTGCCTGGTAGAGACTGGAGAAAGACCGTGTGAAGCACACATCAAGAAGATGGGAGGAGCCGAGTCGCATGCATCCAACTGAAAGCGACATTCACAAACTTTCATCGTAAATGATTGATAATTGATACAGCAATGATCACAAAAGATCAGTTCAGGTAAGCCTATGATCTATGATGTAGGTTACCAGTTTGTTTTTCAAAAAACTAGGCTTTATATTCTTGCCACCCGGAGTCGGAGTCCTCATCCCTGATCAGAAGAAGCCCTAATATTCATTCATATCTGATTTAATTATGATCTGATTTTGTCTTTTATTGATCATTCATGATACACGATTAACATAAAATCATGCAATATATACAAGATTATCGATGACAGCAACAACCATAGAATGAAGTCTACGCTCTAACAATATTGATCTAATATAAGTGGCTCATCATTCGATACATAAATAATTGGAAGCAAAAGCTAAATAGAGCAGGCGTTTATATACCCAGCTATGGTTATATACCCAGCCCCTTCTTGTGGATGTCGCAAAATCGTGTTGTGTCGGCGCGTGACCGACTATCTGACTCACAGAAATGAACATCTCTCGCGATCGTTGCGCAACAGGGGACATGCGAAAATTAACCAAGCGCGCTACAGTAGGATTTTTAATAAATTAATAATTCGACATAGAATAATGTTTAATATACCCCGTGTAAAAAACACAGATTGTCCCCCACCCAGATTTCATTTCGGGGGGACATGTCCCCCTTGCCCCCCCTTGGCTATGCCACTGTGGCTGTGTGACATCCCAAAGAATTACTGAAGTCAACATTTGTTTATGTCCCTACTCTCAACTCCTCAACTTCAACAGGCTGTCGTGCGCAGACCAATCACAGCACTTCTCTCTGAAATTTCATGAATTTGATGAAGACAGTATTGTCTCTTAACATATCGACACAGCAATGCGGTAGTTTATTGTTAACTCTGTTTTCTAGAGATTGGGCCTTCTTAGGTACTGGGCCTTATTTGGCTCACCTACCTTATTTACAGCGATTATACTGGAGCATATGATTGATCCTACATTATTGATAGTGATTGATTTCTGTTCAAATACTTTTGATAATATCATGAGCATCCATGATAATGATGACACAAACATTGACATACAAATCAGAATTCTTTCTTTATTATCTTAACACATCGAAAAATAAATTTCGGTGCGTAACTCGTGCATCGATGACTTCTTCGCAGCATTTGAACTGGCCCTCCGGTCTCGGAATAGGGAATTTAAGATATCTATCTGACGGAAGTAATCATGCATTTGCTGCGTAAATGATAATGCTATACCTAATATTTCATCGTAAAATTGGGTGCACATTTTTAGAAATTGATTTACCAAATGACTACATTTCACTTTTTTCCTTCCAGATAATCATTCAACACTAACATAGAATTTATTTAGAGTATAAATTGAAGCCTGAAGAGGTCCGCCAAGCTTGCCATCTATTTGCAATTTGTGCCTATTTTAACTTTATAATAAAGACAAATAGGATCACCATTTTTTGATGCTTACCTACCTGAAGCAGCCACACTTTCAACTCAATTATAAATTGCACCTAATGTATTGCACTTCATGTAAAAATAATTTTTGTAAAGCCCTTGAAGATGCATTAAGACACAGCAGATAATTGGTGTCGTAAATTTCAGGTGCCTTTGAAGATTTATTTCGAGTCATCGAGCCGCATTCAATACATCGATATGCGACTGGTTTCATAAGAACTGGAGACGGATTCTGGTCGGTCGGGGACAAGAAGGTAGGATGCATGAGTGTAGTTGCATATAATCTGATGAAGAAACGTACCTGATTTGTCCTTTTGGTGCTGCAAATTTATGACCGAGTTTGAAGCATATTGCTTTTTGGATCACTGCGATGTTTGAGTATCACTGTAAACGGCACGCTCCTCAAGAAAGCTGAAAAGCAACGAATGCAAGCCACCAATCAAGAACACTAGGGGACCCCGAATATTAGTAAGCATCTGGAACATTAGAGGATTTGGAATGAAATTCTCTAGATTAGGGTTCAATACGTATAGGCAAGGAGCAGTTAGTCGAAAAAAATCGTTTCGTTCAAAACCCCTCCCAGAAAAGGTTTGATGCATCTATGCATAACTACAGGTCTTCCAGAACATCCCCTGGTAGTTCATGAACTTAAATTGTGGTGACAGTAAAAATGTACATGAGTTTTAAAAATAGTGCTTAAATACTGCTTACAAAATGTGAGTAATGTGAAAAATAAAGTGCTTTTGAAAATTCAAATTTTGAGGCATTTACTCTGAGAAATGGTGGTAACAATTTATATCTATGGAAACCTCTCAGTATAATCTGTCCGAATATGGTAAAAGAATATACATATAATGTTCAGATATGTCAATAAATCCCATTTAGATAAAACATAAAAATCTTGTCTTTTTGAAACTTTTTTTCTCTTGAAATTTGGCTTATCTTTTATTTCTTTGATTTTTGAGGCGCATATCCCGCAATTATCATAATTTATCAGAAGCTATTTATCAGAATGCCATGAAATTTGAAACATGATTGAATTCAGAACATCAACTTCGATATAAAAGTTGAAGTGAGTCATATGATTCAGTAGTTGATGCTTGAGAGTCTCTACAAAATGAGCAAATTTCATATCTTGACTTATTCGTGGCGATTTTTTTCATTTTGTAGAAGCTCTCAGACATCAGATACTGAATCATGTGACTCACTTCAACTTTTATATCGAAGTTGATGCTCAAACCTAAACCATGTTTTAAATTTCATGGCATTCTGATAAGTAGTTTCTTTTCTGCAAAAGAAAATGCGCGAACATTGCCAAGTGTTTCACAATCCATAGATATTTCTCGAATTTTACCATTGCATTCCAATGGGAATCCTTCAATAACCGAGAGCGGCTGGCTGTGACACTTGATTTTTGTATTCAGCGTTTCAAGATCTACAAATCCATGCTGTTAAACCCTTTGTGTGTGAATTTAGGAAATAAGTGTCAGTAGCTCCCGTCCCTATCAAAAAGGCAATGATCCATTCATTGAACGAATTCAGTGGAACGAGTGGCAACTACAAATCATGCATATCTACCCCCTTTTGTATTAAGTCTATATGTTATTATGACATAGACGTCGGTGTGAATTTTAAATTTTATACTAGACCACAATTTCCTTCCTTTTTACCTGAAGATAGTTTACCTGAAGATAATGGATGTCAATTGAAATTAATTGTAAAAAATAACAAAATAAGAAAATAAAACCATCACCTTTCAATATTGGCTCTTTCCAACTACATTAAACAGGCATGGTTGAAATTTTGCCATTGACATTTTCTTCGTTTTATAAATTTACAGAGATGAGTAGCCAGAATATCCATAAAATGAATATATTTGTCATAGAAGTTATAAGTTGTAATGTAAATAACTTAAGAGTCGCAATAACGTGATTCGAGAAAGAACCAGGCGCTAGTAGCAGGACGACATGTTGTTTTACTGAATTGTCCGCAGCCTCCGATTGATTAAATTTAGTACAGTAAAACAAATGTACAGAGTGGGACATTAAAAACACAACAGAAGTATTGCTTATCATCGGCGATATTTAGTTGAAGGTGATGTCAAAAAGGTTACGCTAAATATCTATTCTCGACCGCTTGTCTATGTTGATCATAGTAATGAAAAAGTTCCATATTTTGTGATATAGAACGATGAAACACATTGAAAGATATCTTTTGAAGTAATATAGAACGGTAATCATGGACATCTACATAGGTGTGATGCTATATCTGGATGTCTATCTTTAGATCCTTTTCTGCGCTACTGAAATTAACATAGACATAATAGAGGGGCCACAATGATATCTGGTAGATCATGTGAGATTGGCAGGCAAAGATCATGGACTTCTATATTATAGCATGCTATATTATAGAAGTCTATGCAAAGATAGATGTCGATATCTAAATCTGTTAGATGACCATAGCGCGTTAGGCTTCGCATCGTGCTATATTTTGGAATGTCTGGGAATGTCGTACGGATGTCGTAACTGTATAATGTTGAACGATTTCATTTCACTCACTTCTAAAATCTATGTCCAAAATTAACATAGAAAATGTTAAATTTTCAATTATATTGATTAGATATAGACATATTTAGCAATATAATGTATGATTTTGTGAGGCCTTCTATGTCCACAGGTTAATAAGTTCCACGAAGCAGATAATTATTTTCCCGATTGGAAATTATTAACCTGGTGCAGACTTCTATGGAAAAAGTCATGTATTATAACAGATAATGCATAGATTTCTTCGGTCATTATTTTCCATAATAACTTCGAGCCTTCGGCTCTCGGTAATTATAGCAAATAATGACCTCAAATCTATGCATTATCTATTACTTAAAGCATGTTTTATCCCCAATATGGTACTTTATTTTCCGAAGTAAAACTTTATATTTGGCAAAAATTATTTTTAATGAACATAGAAATCATAGGAAGTTATCACCATAGAGATTGATCTCGTATAGCAGAGGAACCTCTATAAAAGGAGTCAAATGTCAATAACATTAAAAATCAGCAATACACAGGCCACTCACAATAAGCCATTCGTTTCTTGGCTACTTTGTTGTTGATTGCCATTGTATATCGAAACATGGTTGGCCGAAATATGGAAATACATTCCCCTCATGTCACTATTATCGGCTTTCAATACTTTGTGTATCGATTGCCCATCGATAGCCACATTCGCAGAGAAAATGTGAGCTTCATTAAGCCGCTTATAGGCGCGAACACCTTTAACTGAACGATGCCCAGTTTTTTCCATTATTACCTGTTCATCAATACCTGCCTGAAATAGTCGAGTTGCGCAGGTGGTCTTCAGGGAATGGTTTGTTTTTTTCCTGCAATACCTGCACTTGAACAAATAGATTTCATGATTGATTTTAGTTTGTTGGCACCGATGACTGCCGTTGCAGAATACCATGGTCCATTGTTGGATACCTTCGTCAACGCCTTCAAATAGAAGTCTGGAACTGCGTTTGGTGGCCTCATTCTCAGGTACTTCTCAAGCAATCTCACGTGACATCGCTCTGGTTTCTCAATATTCTCATGATGCTCTATTATCTTTGGTTTGACTGTTCGGTGTAAAAGGCCACCTGAATAGGTTTTGGTAGTGCCTTCCTTATAAACAACTTTTCGGAGTTCACCAGGTTTACTAATGAATTCGAATTGCGTGATTTGAAGTGCTGAGTGTTCATCCCCGCCACGAATCGCAAAATGCAATCCGCTTAAAAAAACAGAGTGTTCAGTAATTGTGTTGGATTTTTAGAGCCCAGTTGGGAGGAATTCCAAAGCAACTCTTCTTCATCACAGCTTAAAGCTTCAGCGCTTTTTGTGTGAATGCCAACTCCACCCTGAGAAGAAATCTTCATATTGGCATCTAGAGCTTCCATTACGTTTTTGAAGCATTCTTTGCGAAAAAAATTGATCGACCTTTTTGAATCCATTTGATTGATCTTATGCTAAAGCCCAGACACGATCGACACCAGAGAATTCGCTAGATAACGCAAACCATTTTTCTTGCGAATTTCATAAATGAATTTGGGTATCCAATAGTTCAACTCACTATCTGTCCACAAAATCAACTCCTTGTCAAGGGCCTCCTCAAAGAGCTCACCCGGTTGTACGGTTCGATGAGCTTGCTATTCTTTCAAGGCATTATGGGCCCAAGTATCCCTCGATATTGTGTTTTTGGGAACAACAGAATGATTTAGCTCTTGAATAGTTGTATCAGATATAGGGACGACAAATCTTTGGGAGGAAGTTGGAGTAATTGAAGGATCAGGCATGGTTTGACGGCTACTCCCTGTAGACGAATAATTAGCGTTTGAAGATGTTTGTTCAATATCGAGAAAGTCATCAAGATCCACATCGTCATTGTTAAGAAAGCCCATCATTGATTCCTGGGCATATGCATCAATTTGTGATGTGCTTCCATATATACCATTTGGAAAGCTAGTTAAATTGCCAAGAAAAGCAGGGGCCTCTTCCATGATTACTAAATCGCTTGTTGCTGGTAAGTAGAAGTAAGTGTCCGAATTTGAAATGATGAAATGCTTGGATCTACGACCATGAAATTTGAATCGCAGATGCATAGATTTGGATAACTGAGCTATATTTTCCTCACCGATGCTTTATTTTCCATGGGAAAATATAGCACTGCTTTCAAATGGCAAACATGCTTTAAATCAGATAGAGTACTTTATTCTCATACTTTAAGAAAATATAGCACTCAGACCTTCGGACTTCGTGCTTTATCTTCTTAAAGTATTCGAAATAAGTACTCTATCTAATACTCATCCTGATCTCCTTGCTAGGAAGCATGATATTTTTAACATTATCAAATTCAATGACTACCAGCATTTTTTATCAGTGTCACAGAAATGGATTGCAATGCATAATCTCATGTGATGCAAGATCCAATTTCGTGGTTAGTGTAGGCATACATGCGCAGTTCTGGAACATGGATATGTCAATATTTTTTGAAATTTGATTTGATTTAGACAGTAACTCATTTGCATTTTCCTATTGACTTAAGAATGGCTGGCTTATTGAACTTGGATAATATACCAAACAAGCAAATTTCAGGATTAGGTGATGAAGAACCATAATGGGTTAAGAGTGAAAGTAATGATCGATATGTGGTTGAGTTGGATTATGAAATATTTAAGGATCTTAATGACTTTGGATTTGAAGGTATGGATGCGGATGAGTTCGAACACTTGGAGAATGATATTATGAAGGAAATGGATGACGCAGAGGAGGCAGGAATACCGAACTCTACTAAAATAAGCACAACCCAATACGTGAACAAGCTTAAAACATTTTTATGTTCTAAAGGTTTATCCGAAAAGATAGAAACAATGCCAGCATCATTTTTGAAAAACTACCCTCGTTTACTCTATTTTAATTTACGTTGTAAGGACGGTAACCCATATGCACCGCGTAGTTTGATTGGAATTCGTGCAGGAATTCACAGATACTTGACCAGCCCGAAAGTCAATCGCAAAATAAATATCTTGACGGATGCAGAATTTACAAGTAAGAAATGTGAAGCTATTGAAAAACAAGATATGATCAAATTAAGACAACATTTTGATCGTCGTACACCGGAGAGACTACAACAAGAAGTGTGGTTTAATGTTATGTATTATTTTGGCTTCCGGGGGAGGGAAATGATTGCGCAACTTGAAATGTGTTCATTCAATGTGGATAATGATGAAAAACAAAGACAATACATAGGTGATACGTAAATCATCAAACAAAAATGTAAAAGCTTTCCTGAGTCAAAAAGAATTTGAAAATCTTGCAAATGCGAGAATGTATGATGCTCCTAATAATGAAGGTGCTTGTCCAGTCACAGCATTCCTTCTCTACAAATCGAAATGCTCATCATCAAATAACTTCTTATTTCTGAAACCTTCAGTAAATTGGAAAACATCTGCAAAATGGTACTGCGATTCACGCAACTTGGGTAAAAATAAAATTTGCGAGCTGATGAAGTCAATTTCTATTTCTGCTAACATGAGAAAAATTTATACAAATCACTGTGTGCGGGTAACTGTCGTCAGTGAGTTGGATTCACAGGGATTCAATTCAGCTGAAATTTCGTCCGTCAAATTTCTTTTGGTTTGGCTCTAAGTAAGTTCCTGAATGTGACATCGTTTTAAAAGCGTTTGCACTTTTAGCAAAGTGACATGCTTAAACAATCTGATTCTATGCATGTATCACAATGCATTATCATCACACATCAATGCACGTCGTTACATGTAATTCTTATTTCTATACATCATACGATCATTATCTTCTGTCAGACTAACTTCTTACATTTGACAGTGATTGGAAGTAGAGTTAGAATGTGACATTCAATTCTTGACTGGGAATTTGATGAAAAACGTGAGCTACTCAAAAGAATTGCACAACCTGCATATCATTATTTTAATGCTATTTTCTGGGTGTGTTCTTGTATGTACATAAAATCCAATTGTATTCTGCTGAAAGACCTGACTTGCTGACTACAGCTTACTATTCACTTTTCTGTGATAATTTGCCCACGATAGAAACTAGATATGATACTGACAATGATAGGATCAGTCATCAATATCAATTAATTGCGTAATCTGATAATGAATGAGAGAGATTAATTATTTCATTTCTCATTGACAGATGTCTTCAGTATCTTCGTCGGAACGCCAAATTAATTATCATTTTCATCATCTGACATTTCCACATATTATCAAAGTCATCACAAATATAGCCATCAAAATGTAGCACATACTAAAAGACGAACTCCAAAATAGTCGGCAGTCTTTATTATCTGAGACCCTAAAAGGAGGGTTACAACTCTTACAATTCACAGTAATATAAAGTGAACATCAAAATTATCTCATAAGCAGTTCAAGTTAAACCTTTCGCGACGGTGAATTTTTGAGAACATTCTGAGATCCAAGGAATTTCGAGCACCTGAAAACGGAATTTCCACAGCGACTTTTAGTAAGGGCCCATTTAGCAATGTGGTGCATTTCGCTTAAATTTTGAATTAAATTTGTAATTCAAAATATCACGAGTACACTCTTTTTTGTTAGACAGCTTGGGTAAAGTTATACAGTTATAGCTAGCTTTTGAGGTTTATTCTGCTCTTTATTGACTAGCTATGGTTTGATATAAACCGGTAAGCAAGGTTTATATCTACCATAGCTAGTCAATAAAGAGCAGAACAAACCTCAAAAGCTAGCTATAACTGTATAACTTTATGTAATGCAGTAACTTATGATGCAGTAAAAACTATGCATCATGTTGTGTATTAGATAGAGTACTTATTTCGAATACTTTAAGAAGATAAAGCACGAAGACCGAAGGTCTGAGTGCTTTATTTTCTTAAAGTATGAGAATAAAGTACTCTATCTGATTTAAAGCATGTTTGCCATTTGAAAGCAGTGCTATATTTTCCCACTGATATTGAACACTGATATTCCCAGTGATATTGAACAAACATCTTCAAACGCTAATTATTCGTCTACAGGGAGTAGCCGTCGAACCATGCCTGATGCTTCAATTACTCCAACTTCCTCCCAAAGATTTGTCGTCCCTATATCTGATACAACTATTCAAGAGCTAAATCATTCTGTTGTTCCCAAAAACACAATATCGAGGGATACTTGGGCCCATAATGCCTTGAAAGAATGGCAAGCTCATCGAACCGTACAACCGGGTGAGCTCTTTGAGAAGGCCCTTGACAAGGAGTTGATTTTGTGGACAGATAGTGAGTTGAACTATTGGATACCCAAATTCATTTATGAAATTCGCAAGAAAAATGGTTTGCGTTATCCAGCGAATTCTCTGGTGTCGATCGTGTCTGGGCTTCAGCATAAGATCAATCAAATGGATTCAAAAAGGTCGATCAATTTTTTTCGCAAAGAATGCTTCAAAAACGTAATGGAAGCTATAGATGCCAATATGAAGATTTCTTCTCAGGGTGGAGTTGGCATTCACACAAAAAGCGCTGAAGCTTCAAGCTGTGATGAAGAAGAGTTGCTTTGGAATTCCTCCCAACTGGACTCTGAAAATCCAACACAATTACTGAACACTCTGTTTTTTTTAAACGGATTGCATTTTGCGATTCGTGGCGGGGATGAACACCGATCACTTCAAATCACGCAATTCGAATTCATTAGTAAACCTGGTGAACTCCGAAAAGTTGTTTATAAGGAAGGCACTACCAAAACCTACTCAGGTGGCCTTTTACACCGAACAATCAAACAAAAGATAATAAAGTATCATGAGAATATTGAGAAACCAGAGCGATGTCACGTGAGATTGCTTGAGAAGTACCTGAGAATGAGGCCACCAAACGCAGTTCCAGACTTCTATTTGAAGGCGTTGACGAAGGTATCCAACAATGGACCATGGTATTCTGCAACGGCAGTCATCGGTGCCAACAAACTAAAATCAATCATGAAATCTATTTGTTCAAGTGCAGGTATTGCAGGAAAAAAAACAAACCATTCCCTGAAGACCACCTGCGCAACTCGACTATTTCAGGCAGGTATTGATGAACAGGTAATAATGGAAAAAACTGGGCATCGTTCAGTTAAAGGTGTTCGCGCCTATAAGCGGCTTAATGAAGCTCACATTTTCTCTGCGAATGTGGCTATCGATGGGCAATCGATACACAAAGTATTGAAAGCCGATAATAGTGACATGAGGGGAATGTCTTTCCATACTTCGGCCAACCATGTTTCGATATACAATGGCAATCAACAACAAAGTAGCCAAGAAACGAATGGCTTGTAGTGAGTGGCCTGTGTATTGCTGATTTTTAATGTAATTGACATTTGACTCCTTTTATAGAGGCTCCTCTGCTATACGAGATCAATCTCTATGGTGATAACTTCCTATGATTTCTATGTTCATTAAAAATAATTTTTGCCAAATATAAAGTTTTACTTCGGAAAATAAAGTACCATATTGGGGACAAAACATGCTTTAAGTAATAGATATTTATGTCCACTTCCGATAAGTAACAGCTATATCTAGGATAACTGAGCTATATTTTCCTCACCGACGCTTTACTTTCCATGGGAAAATATAGCACTGCTTTCAAATGGCAAACATGCTTTAAATCAGATAGAGTACTTTATTCTCATACTTTAAGAAAATAAAGCACTCAGACCTTCGGTCTTCGTGCTTTATCTTCTTAAAGTATTCGAAATAAGTACTCTATCTAATACACAACATGATGCATAGTTTTTCAATAGAAATTCTAAAGTCATAGTTCAGACAATTCCAAATAGCCAATTCCAAATTTTTCATTTCTCAAAAAGACCTTTAAAGCCTCATGATGACAGATCTCAATTGAACGATGTGATTATTATCCTGGTTTAGCGTGCGGCAATGTAGAGTTGTTGAACGAAAAATCTATGTAGCAATCGGGTTCGCGTTAGTGCAATTTATCCCCTTTTTTAACCTTGCATCACATCGATTATTCAATGAATATATTTTGAAAACAACACTTTTCAGATCTATACATTGTCAGATTTGGTAGATGGAAAGAATGTTTCATATTTTGGACGTGAAGATCTCCAACATCTTCGAGAAAGGAATCTCGTGCAATACAACGAGCTTGGCAATTGCGTCTTCCTACATTATGAGAAATATACACCTAAAAGAGAATATGGCAATAACATTGTTTTGAATGATCTTGGTCTGATCATCAGCACATGCAGTGTTCAAAATTTCATATGTCAAGGTAATTGCTGCAAGTTTCAAACTTGACAATCAATGCGATGATTGTGCCATGATAATAATGCCGAAAATGCACGCAGTGTCACAGTTGCTTCGTTTGTTTTAGGAACGCCAGGAATTTTGATAGAATGATATCTCTTAAAGCAGTAATCATTAACTTTTCTTTTATTTATAAAAGAACGTCAATGACATTGTAAATTCAAATCATAACTGTGCTGAATAATTTTTGTTTAGGCAGCCTAATTAAACGCTTAAAAATGTGAATATAAAGCCAAGCGTCTGTTTCTTTTGGAGGCAATGCTGCATTATGAATTGATGATGTAAAGAAGGATTCGTGCGTGGTGTAAAATATAATTGTACTGCTATCAAAGGATGGTATTGGTAGACCAAATCTTTGTTGTCTAATGATGCTTAGATCTATTGAATATGCACCACTTCCATAAATCGTAGGCTCAATGGATTGATATCTTTCCTTCAAACGGTCATGGAACAAATGGTCTTATTTGCAGCGACTGGAGGTTGGTATGTGATCAGATGTTTGTAAATGGACAACGGTTTTTGAAACTCCAGTCACAGGAGATGAGATCTCCGTGACTGTTTTAAGCAAGTACATTGATCCCTTGAACATGCGACTAAGAGAAGAGGTGTACGCTAAGAAGAGGTCTGCCAATAGCATCCTTTGATAAAATTGTGATGATATTTTTGTTCCATGTTTGAATCTCATGCCATAGTCTTGTACAATCATCAATTATCAATACATGCAGTATTACATGCAAACTTATGTAGGAAAATTCTTGTAAGGTTCTTTAACACTTTTCCACCAGAAATGTTTTTTTTATTCAAGAACTTTGCTGTATATTTAACTTTCTTTAAACTATAAATATATTGCACAAATGGTAATTAGAAATTCAGCATAATATAACTGTGCAAACATGATACTGCTTTATTTCTGACTAAATTGTTGACACAATTGTTTAAATTATTCACAGTAGCATTTAAGATGTACATAGCTATGCAAAAGACCACAGAATATTAGAATATTATAGGACAATTCAGGAAACAAGAAAATTAGGTGAAGAATATAATTTGAAATTAATGCATGGCGATTAAGTGTTAAAAATACAACTACAATGGAAGACTGCACACAAAATTCTTTTCTAAAATGCTTTTTCTATTACTATCTGGTTGTTGATTAATTGTCCCGCCAAATCGAAACCTATTTGGTTCCTCTTCTTATCAGACAGGTCAAAGAAAGATGGATGAAATTTTTGTGCCGTTATTGTGCGTTGCACCAAGCAAGATGCATTTCCGATTAAAAAATTTTTTGATATCAATTTCTATGTTCGCATATAAGATTCGCATGTCAAAATGCACTGCTTGCTTTTCAGATATTAACGTAGGTCTCAATGACTTGGTTCTCAATCAACCCAAGAGAGCGGAGGATGGTAAGTCAGCTATCTTGCAATAGAAGTAAAGGAAAGAATTAATGTAATGGACTTTCGATCAACCGCTAAAATATTAGAAGTTCACGGACAATGTCAACCTCATCAACACCTGCTGACGTGTATCGAGATCCTGTGGGGCGGGGTGATTCCTTCACCCTCCTTTATTCTTAAAGTATTGCCCAGACTAATATGAAAATCACTGAACAATATACACCGTGGATTGTGTCATTTTCGACGGCGGCTTTTCTATATGCCAAAACTCTATCATCCTTGTTGTCCACTCAAACATGATTTCTGCTAATTTTTGA
The DNA here is from genome assembly GCA_907163375.1 of Prostheceraeus crozeri. Taxonomy (NCBI): domain Eukaryota; kingdom Metazoa; phylum Platyhelminthes; order Polycladida; family Euryleptidae; genus Prostheceraeus; species Prostheceraeus crozeri. The sequence continues at coordinate 277,262 of CAJQUW010005188.1, forward strand.
AAATCTGCTGAATCAGGGTTATATCAAAGTCCCTTTACTTTATGAGTTTCACTTTCAAGTTAAGTATTTTCCGATGCACTTTCAAATTCAGTCACTTTCACGTGGAATTTTCCATGTTTTCCCATATACCTTTATGCACAAAGTATTTTGATACAGCAGAAACGAGCTATGAAAAATTAGAATAAGCATGGCCGAAGCTTCAAAACGGCAGGTCTTCGGTTCATTTGGTTTGTTCGAGGTAACCTTTTCAACATTAATCACATTACCAATAACAAGCTGTGAAGACGTCATCATGATGTTTTTCAGATTCGTTATCTGCATAATGCATAATACTGCAACAGAATCATAGGCAGCCATGTATGCACACTGTAAACCGCTCGATACCAATCACATACGAAGGATGCATACCAAGATATTTTTTGGTATATTTTTGCATCTATTTGTGTGCTTTTCGTATGATTTAAGGCCGTTTGTCAATAAAGATCGCTTTAAGGTTTCATGGTACTTACTACTGTTTTGTCAGTAGTAAGATAATGACATTTAAGAGTCAAACTTACAATGCTGAATTCGATTTTAATACACGTAAGTCTAAGGCATTTCATTAATAATCAATAATAACACAACCAACAACGTTTATGCATTACGTAATTTTGAAATCAGACATATTATCAATCCGAAATAAAAACACATTATAATTCAAGAAAGCAACTATAGTTATGATTGTGATATATAAGTCAAGATGGTAGCTCGAAAGTTATCGTTTTATTGAATTGATGTCTATCAACTTAGTTCATGGAGTTAAGCTTATTATGAGTCTTGTGAATGTTGTTAGACAAGAAACAGCGATGATATACGGCATTAATTTCACAGTAAATCGAGTCTAGATCACACTCTAATTACCAACCTATCCATAAGAGTGTATATGACCGATGTTACTGACAGTTATTTGAAAGTAGTATGTAATACATATGGTTTTTTTGCTAGATGACTTAAAACTCTACATACGAAAGGCATACGAATGAGGACGAATTTGCATAGGGTCTCGTATGTACCAACAACTCGTATTTCATTGTAAAACAGCCAATCGCATATAGATTACTTCGTATCGCTACATACCAATCACATGCAAAAGTAAGTGAGATTTCGTATGAAAAACATACCAGATCTCTGTAATCATACGCTAGAATCTCGTATCAAATTTTAGTTTCAAATTGTATTTGAATTTGGTGTATGTTTGTATGTGATTTTCGTATCCAGCGATTTACAGTGTACTTAATGAGTGTGAATGAAGGCTTGAAATCAGCTAAAAAGATTTCAACGCATTTTTCATTTTCAAGAGATGACACAAAGCGTCTCATGTTTATCACATGATTCTGAAGCTAAAGAGCTGATCATGAAAAACAGACCACCTACTTTTCGCTGAAATTCAATCGATTCTCATGCCTTCCAATCGTGTCGCACGTCCGTACATCAACGTGCCATACATCATTAGAGAGCTTGCATTCTCAGCTTTAGAATGAGCTATGAGAGGCTTGCATCCGCTGTTGTATTTGCTGAGCAGAACTCAAAATACGAAAATCACTCAATTTCCAAATCAATTTCTTTTATAAGAAATCATGTGAGTATTATAATTATTCAGGCACGGAGATAACAATCATTATCTGAGTTCTCTTTTGGTATACTGGCCATCTAGATCGGCGAAGGAGGAAAAAGATACTTATATCTTGAAGTTATCACAAAACCACAACTCTTTTGACTGAAAATGTTATATTCTCACTTTTCATCAGAAATGTTGATGTTTGGCGAGGCAAGGAGTGCGAATATGAAAGTTCTATTCAAATAAGTTCACGATGTAAGGCGAACGGAGGTTCAAAACAAATCAATTAGCGAAGGAATGTTTTTGTTTGTGCAAATTGTTTACCTTGTATATTTGTGTACTTTTGCGGTAATCATAGAGTAGGTAAATTCAGTAGAGTGGTAACTCCCCATTTATTAGATCCCCAATGTGTATACACTTTCGATTTCATCAGATGAACTCAAAGGAGATGCAGGTGGTATTGTCACCAAATGTGAGATATGCAAAGCTTTGCAGTTTTGCAGAAATTACCACGGAATTGACTGATCATGATTGCAATGCAGAATGAATGATGGTATTTCACAGATTCTCATTACAGTCTTGGAGATTTAATGTTTGCTACATTAGCAATTCGATGGGTTCCTATTACTTTCATGCTCAACCTCAAGAGTATTTTCTTGAACTTGATCATATCACAGGCAATCTGTCACTGGCACAACAAAATCACATAATCAAAGACAATGACTTCAATTAGCTTTGAAAGATGTAAATGGTTCCACATCACTATTCAGATTCTAGAAATGAAATATTAATTTAGTGATCGAATCAGAAAATCATGCCGGTGAAAAGTGAATTAAAAACTTGAAATTTCAGCCAAGAAAGCACGAATAATATCGCGACTTTTTCATGAAGACTTCCATCATAATACGGATCATGAAATTCTTTGATAATCAGCTTGATTTCCGCTTAGTTAGGATGCTTATTAGCAAATATTCATTCCTTTTGATATCCAACTTGTTTCAAACTACTTATATAGGGGCGTCATCTCGGTAGTATATAAATTGTCAAAATTTTGACTTCTTTAGAACTGTTGAAATAATTTTTTGGACTACGGGAACGTAATCTCCGCAAGAAACTGAATCTTTTGATGTAAAAATTTTCACTGTATACAGATACTTTCTTGAGTCGACACTCTACCTATATATCCCTACTCTATGGCGGTAATGAGAAAAATGTTGAAGAAGTTTGAAAGAACTGTTGAACTCATTTGAATAAAACTTTCATATTCGCACTCCGTGCATCGCAAGGATTCCGAAGATACCCAAAATGAACATTTTTGATGAAAAAGTGAAAGTAAAACATCTTCAGTGAAAAGAGTCATGATTTTGTGTTAATTTCACGATATCACTATTTCTTTCCAATCCATCGATTTTGACGACCAGTATATCAAAATAGAACTCAGAAAATGCTCTTTCTCCCCGTACCTGATTCATTATCATGCTCACAAGTATTCTCATTAAATAATTGCGATTTGTAAATTGAGTGATTTTTATATTTTGAGCACTTCTCAGTATACAACAACGGATGCAAGCTTATCATGGCTCATTTTAAAGCTGAGAATGCAAGCTCTCGAATGATGTATGACACGTTGTTGTGTGACACGATTGGAAGTGAAGAGAATCGATCGAATTTCAGCAAAATTTAGGAGGCCCGTTTTCTATGATCAGCTCTGTAGTTTTCTTGTTCACTTTTGTTGCCAATGCTTCGATTCGAAATCTTGGCTAGGCATTTGCAGTTGAGCTCAAAAATTTCATTAGTTTCTTACGAAATTAGGACAAAGTTGCTGAAAATTGAACCTTTAAAGTTATGTCCATCTCTATCTAATAAAAGGAAGCCCTCAAAAAATTTACATGTTCTCGGACTGATATGCACCATTCAAACAAGGCAGAAAATCTCATGATTGACCTGCTCCTACTAAATCTTCCATAATAATGATGATGAAATTGTTTCAGGTTGCCAAAATGATCCAATGGGCTATTCATACAAAGGAGCAATGAATACATCATCAACTGGAAGACGATGCTTGCCGTGGAGAAATGTCAGTCGCCTTCATTTCGGAAGTTACGCTCAGCTGAATACTCTATTGTTTGGAATGCTTCGTTTCTATTCTAAACTTGTGCTCACATGGAATGATAGTAGGCCGGTGACAGAAGGTAAGTTCACATTCATGATATCATATTTCTGTTTGACTATTTACTTGCATATATTAATGAGATCTTGGTTCAGCGCGTACCTATAGGGTCTTCGAAATCGTTGGTATTAGCCACATTGCCTTCTTGCACATCAATAGGTGACATGCCACGCTCAATCACGTGTAATTCATGCGTGAACCACACGTAATTACACATGATCCCAAACATCCGTGGCTATGCGGGACATTGCTGCATCATCTGCCATATAAGTTAGTATAGTCTTATATAGACTTTGCGTCTCATGCGTCTGCATGTATCAGAGGCTAAAAAATGTGATGGGACCTCAATTTCATGTTCAGGGAAGACAGAACATCCTTAGTGGTTCATCCGTGGTTTAAGCGGCAGCGCAGGCAACCGTAGACGACGCGCAAACTATAAACGCCCGCCCGCGTATATTCATAAACATTTCCCATGTTTTAACAGCATCATATCAAGTGATTTCTGACTCTTAGTGCAGCGCGTATGTACGCGGGTAGAAGAATAGAATGTCCTTAACCACGGATGTTTGGGGTGTTCCGTAATTACGCGTGAATTACGCGTGGCATGTCACCTAGTGATGTATACGTGGTGGAATTCCCTTAAGATCCATTGCACAGCAGGATATGCACAAGGTAGACATAGAATTCCGAATTTTTTCTTTTGCACAAATTGGCGGAACTAGATTTGATTTTTCAACTTTTCCGCCAAGGGATATCAAATACAGTTTTTCAAAAATCCATGAATATTTGGCTTTCGAAAAAGTCAACAAGAAACGGCTTTTTAAAAGACTGAATTTGATTTTCAACTTATCCTCCTAGGGGAGCCATATCAAAAATCAATGGAATTTAGTTTTCTAACAGCCAACAAGACATTGTGCATTAGAAAGACAAATCTAACTTTCCAACTTATCCCCATAAGAAAAAATAGTATTGCTCTTAAAAAAGCATTTGGTTTCCTAACAAGCCATAAAAATTGTTTTCTGGTAGAGACAATTTTGACTTGGACTTTTGATTTTTCCATCATGGAAAACCAATAAAACAGTTCTTCGAAAATCCGTGATAACTTAGTTTTCTAGATAACCAACAAGACATGTTTTTTTTAAAAAGCTAAATTTCATTTTGTAACTCATTCTTCTAGAGAAACCAAATATGGTTCTTCAAAAAATAACAAATAAAAAGAAATAGAACGAAACAAAATACATTTTGTTCTGAAACCTTCTCATCAAAAGTAACTAACATTTCTTTCCAACTGAAAATGGTTTGGCATTCATGCCTACCAGACCACGTTCATCTGGTAGCGGCCGCATAAATAATTTGGTCCCATAGTCTTCAATTTTACTGAAACTTCTCACAATAAGTTTGTTTTTGAATACTACTCACAGATGTCATTAACAGTAGGAGATGTATTAAATATATTCGGACAGCACTCTTCTACCTTAAACTTATTTCATCTTTTTTATACTTAACGTATTCGAAATTATTTATTGTGTGAAATCATGTCGAAGTCATACGCCCAAATAAGCCGACCTGATCCCTAGTTTATCTTAATCGAAGTTCCGAATTGTTTGAGATCATAATTATTCCACAATAATTACTATGTAAGCATGTTCATTCATATATGTGAAACATAAAATAATTTTACTTTGAAATTAGCACACATTATCATTTCGGATTTATTGTAATCTAGATATATGCCGAATGGCTTTTAATGACTCGTGGATGTGCTAGGCCAAATTGCCCAAATGTGCTAAAATCAGTGCGAAGTAAATGCTGTGCTTTCGAACCCAAGCTGTTCTAAAATGAGTAATGATGTTTTGTACTTAACAGGTACTAGACTTTGGAACTCATTTCATAGCCGTCAAGACTTTGGGACTCATTCTTAGTCGTCAACAGGTACTAGACTTTGGAACTCATTTCTTAGCCGTCAAGACTTTGGGACCCATTCTTAGTCGTCAACAGGTACTAGACTTTGGGACTCATTCTTAGTCGTCAACAGGTACTAGACCTTGGGACTCATTTTTAGTCGTCAACAGGTACTAGACTTTGGGACTCATTCTTAGTCGTCAACAGGTACTAGACTTTGGGACTCATTCTTAGTCGCAGCTAAGTGTTAGGCTCGGTACTCTTTCTAGCACTCATTTGCGACTTTATGAATAAATGTAAATTTGTACTAGCGACGATGACTCAGTCTCGGTATTCAGTATTGGAAAATGTAAGCACGCATGGAAGAAAGGTTCTTGACCTCGCCTGCTATTTGATCTATGCGAAGCTTCTAGCCAGTTAGTAAAAGAAAACCTAATTGTCCATTACTTTCGATAGCTGCATTTAGAATTCATATAGGTGATCATGCAGCTGTCATATATTCTGTCATATGTTCTAAACGATAAATTTCAGCGATTCTCAGCGATCGAAAAGTCGCATCGCTTGTCATTTTGTTCCGCAATCATTGTGTAGTTAAGGGAAAGTTAGGAGTCACGTTGAATAGTAATAATGTCAACCATGGAAATTGGGCATTCTGTGATAAACGGAACGGACAAACACACTGAAAACACTGTAACCAAGAACTTGTAAAATCTTCGATTTCTCCTAAGCTATCAATCAGATAGTGTTGAAATTGCATGACTACCTCCAATGTTGTACATGTGCAAGTAAATTGGCATAATATTTGGATCACAACTTACAAGAAGTTGGCTATTAGATATCGATACTACTTAAATGATGCTATCGGGTATGGTCATACGCAAGTTGATATTTCTCAACTCTGAGATCCTTTGAATGATGCGTGATGTTTCTTTGCCTTGGGATTTGATTTGATGCCGTCCGGCTATTCATATTTGAAGAGGGGAGCGAGAATTGCACCGGTTATATCCTGTGAGTGTGATGTGCTATGACAAGAGAATTTGGGAATTCAAACCTCGTCTCCTCCTCGACTGCAGTTGGAGATGGAAAGGCTGGCATGGATTTACTGCAGTTAATATGAATGTTTATTTATGTCCATAATTGATGATGTTGTCATTGTACTTAGAAGTCAGCAAATGCAACAAAACACTGTGATTTCAAAGTTGATTTGGAAAAAGCCTACTTACACTTCCATTGGTTCGGCAACGTTCACAGATACCGTATCCGAAAGCCATTCGATCTGCAATGACTGTTGTTGGAATTGACTTCTTAGCATCTTTCTACTCATGCTGCTTAAGCAGAAAGAAGTTTGTGAAATTTGCAAGAAATTCGGAAGAAGACACAGACAAAATATAAACGCAGCATTCGTGGCAAAACATTTGATTGGTAGATACAAAGACCAATTGTTACGCAGTGATTGCACTAACATTGTAGCAAATTCTCTTACAAATCTATTTCATGGATCGGATCTGCCCGGACCCGTCTTGATCACTTACCTAGTGCCTGCAGGGTCGATAATCTGTTAATTAAGTGTAAATTCATTTTCATTTTGTGTGGGAGTGAAAAGCCATCTCTCCCATGCAAACTGCTGGGACGAAAAATCTACTTTTCAGTCCCACGGGATCAAAAAGTTAACTTTTCCTCCCGCAGCTTTCTTTTCTATGAAAACTCCTATACAAGACAAATCATAGAAGTGTATAAACAAGTTATGATAAGCCAGTGACTATCAAGATATCGATACAGTGCCTTGATTTGCTCATTCATAGATTTCCGGTACAACCAAAAATTTTAAAATGAAAAATAGACATCTAAAAGTCACAAAATGAAAAGCTACATTCTCTCTAGAGGAAATAAACGTTTCCTCCCTTAGCTGTCTGTCCATTCCTCGCTGCGCTCGGGCTGTACATGTACCACATATCTGCGGGAGGAAAAGTTTATATTTCTTCCCTCAAGAAAATAGCTATTTGATTGCGCAACTTTCGATATATCGCCTTGCGACAAGAATCTGCAGAGCTATGGCAGGCTTCAGTAATTTGATAATTATTAACACTGTAAACCGTTGACTGACAATTGACAGACATTTATCTTACAAAATCTATTTTGTCGGTCATTGTTAGTTCTCGTAGGATCATTGCCACTGAACACCTACAATATCTGACAAAAAGCGACAAAATGAATAACAATGAATTATAGCTTAAATTTTATCAAAAATGTAGGTAATGAATTAAATTATGTCAAAAGAAATCATGGTTTTGTCACACAATAATACAGATTGCCCAAAAGTCAAGCAATCACTAATCGAAAAAATCAATCAATATTCAACAGTTTTCGTTTAGTAAATTTGCAAACAAAGCATCTGTTTCGATGTCGGTGGAGAACCTACAATTTTTTTATCTATTGAAAAATTTATATTTAACAAGAGAAGAAATAACTTGACATATCATAAAAATAAGAGAAGAAGACAAGCACATGAAAAATTAAGAGCGAACACCGCCAGCCATTGATAAACTTAAGCCATTCCCTCTGATTATCACGACACTGATGGGCTGCTGTAACCAAGAATGTTCTCGTCGGTCGCCAGTTGCCTCACTCATTAGATTGCCAAGTTAGATTGCCTACAAATTCGTCGGATATCGCAGGTTATTGGAGGTGACAATCGTCGGTTGATTTTGTCAATAATTTTGTAGGATAATTGTCGATCTACGGTTTACAGTGAAGATTACCTTAGAAAAAAGAACAAACAAAAACTGCTACCTAGAAAAGCAGGATTTCTATAGTTGAGCCGAGAGATTGAAACTTTGACACGATTTCATAGTTATTGTTATTAGTCTAATGTGAATGCATCATGTGATCATCTTGCAGACAGCATGGACAGCACAAGCAAAATCATCAATTTTCATGGAAATATAGTGCCTCATGACATCGAGCATGATGGGAATCAATGTCGGAATGATCGGAAATGGACATTTGCAACCGCAGATCCCGTCTGCGCTGTCTATGATAATGTAAATGACGAAATAACCCTCGACCTGTGTGCCGTTCCTTACTGCAGCAGACAGCGTGAGTATAAAGCCTCTATCACACAGAATAAGGCGCTTTCTTTCCTCCATTTGGGATTTCCCTTTAATTGCATGTAGAAAAGAATACAAACTATCACACAGAAAAAGGCATCAGCCAAAAGCCATCTTCCACCTTCCATCACGCTGTCACACAGGAAAAGTCCATCGGACATACGGCATGAAATTATGCGGCTGATTAACTTCATCTCCATCATCCGCGAGAGTGTTCTAAAATTAGTAGAGCAATGTTAAGTGACGTCTGTGATTTGCGAAGAGAAGCATTGTATCAGAAAGCAGCTCTTTGTTCACTATGTCGGACGAGGACAAGGATAATGAAGAGAAGAGCTTAGACAGAAGTCATAGCAACGGTATTGTACAAATTAGCGCTGACTGAATCGGAAGTATTTTTCCCTAGTGTGACTGCGTTAGGTGGAAGATGGAAGATGGAAGGCGGAAAATGGCAGACGAAAATCGTCTCATCCCGCCTCATGGAAGACGCCTTATGAAGAATCTGTAAAAGGCGAGTGACATGGAAGATTGAAGACGCCTTATTCTGTGTAGCTGGTTCACACATTGCGATTGACTGTAGAAATCCGATACTATTGTATTTTAAAATGAATTAGGACGAACAACCATAAAAATCAATATTGCACCGATGACAGGCGCTGTCATGACAGCAGTGCCTGATAGTCCGAGCGCTATCGACGTTTTCCTCCTAAATTCGTGCACGAGACTCTTAATTAGTAGGTTGTCACTCAACCTCAGTATAACGACAATTCTTAAGCTATATACCTCCAGTCGTCTATATCCAATATTCATTTAATCAGTGAAAATGAGATGTGTTGTCATTATGATTATGATTGCGCTTTTAAGGCAGACGTTTTCCAGAGTAGGCAGAAATGTGACATTCCTCGTAGCCGGTAGCTTGGCCGATTTGCTGTCAAACGGAGAGCGTCACAACAACCGATGCTTTTGTTGCAGATAAATAAATGAGCTGTTCTGATCACAAAATAATATTCACAGACTTTATTTTAGGAACAACACGGTTTTAGTTTGTTGACTCTTCTCTGCATCTTACAACATTCGCTATTGGAAGATCAAGTCATTCACAAAGTTGGAAAAGGAACTCAGAAGCCCAAAAAGCTTTTCAAAGGCTTGCTGCAGAAAATCCTCAAAGTCGAAGAACTGAAAAGACACAAGAAATGTTCACGACAGTCGTTTATCAAGCTAAAGACGACTATAGTTTGAAACAGCATAGAAGATACATGATGAAGACTTTTGACCCTAAATCCTCAGCGAAGAATCCACTGTGGAAGTTAAAAGGAATAATTGCCAGTGCCATCCGACCTAATGAGTCAGAACTTAAAATGCACATGAAGCGAGCCGCTTTTTTGTAGCTTTTATGTGGGCCAATGCTGATATAGCCATGCATCAAACGGTTGGGATCTCCTTGAAGGATGTTACACTCCAATATGGCATGGAGGGCTTCAGATGCCAGACACCCGTATTCCTGTACAAGATGAGAAGACGATTGATGACGACAACTGCGAATATGTAAACATAGAAATCTTACTTCTGATGACGAGTGTGACTGGACTGAAGATGGTGATATTGTGTGAGAAGAAGAATTTGACTTATAAGTGACTTAAATGACTTATCGTAAAACCTTTGCCCTTAAAAGTTGTTCAATCACTAATCTAATCAAACGAAATTCCAATTGGGCAAAACTTTGATTCGAAAATCTCTCGACAAAACATGTAATGCAGCAACAACTGTAGGCCTACTTGAAATAGTAGACATAATAAATATGTAGACACTTACATGCAACTGCAGTTTTCTGAGTCAGGCCTGTCCATAAGGGGCCAACCATCAGGATTTGGCGTGGAAGAATCCTCTTGCATTTTGCTAGGTTTCTGAATGACCAAGTATGACCAAAGTTTCGTTGTTGCGCTCGACCATGCTAATCATGCCATTGACTACTTAATTATTACACTTATCAGCACTTACTACTTATATTCCTACAGCTGACCTTTGACCCTTTCTTAAGTGGTCAACGTACAGGCTTGGACACTTTGGAATCACCGTTTCATATTGGACAAACTTGCAAAGTTTCGTTGATGTACTCGATCATGCTAATTAAAGTGATAACTAGCATTAATTAGTGACCTTCTTAGGTGGACTCGGTACAGGAGCTTTCACTTAAGAAAGGTGATTCTTCATTCAGACACTTAAAATGATTATTTTGGCATATGTTTCGTTGATGTACTCCATTATGCTAACTAAAGTTAAATTTTGGGGTTTTTTAAGGGGTCTCTCACTTTTTGGTGCAGGGGAGGAAACTTAAGAAAAGCCATTTGCCGGTTCCTGAACCCAACTCAACATATTCCAGTCATCAAACCTTTTGTAGGAGCAATGCTAAACAAATACCTGTGGGCTCAGGGACTAGTATGGCATGAGTTGGACTTTCGTCTTAATGCTTGCCGAGTCATCAGAGGAGGTCATACAGAACATCTGGAGATTCTGTAAAAGCATTGCTGAAATCGACATTCTGCGAATATGTACCTTGCACAGAGATAGATTAATTAGTGTGTAGGTTAGTTTAGAGTGGACATAAGCCCATCCCAGCCCTTTGCAATGGTAACCATAGAAATCCGTCTCTTTTTGGCTTCTGTGATTAGCCAAGCGTGCGCATTGTAGAAGTGGCTCATATCAGCGAATACACGAACTCAACATTCAGATTGCAAGTAGGCCGGTCAAGTGAAAAGTGCATATCTTTGACTCAATTTTTCTTAGTGATAAATTCGTCAAATGGAAACATTACTCACAACGTTCGACTGTTCTCGATCTAGACTTGCTGGCTGTGTGCGTTCAATGTGGTGTCAGTCTTCTGGTTCTTCAGAATTCAGAATTTGCGTTACATTCAATGAAAAATTGATCTTCTTGTCCTTTGTGTCTAGTTCTGGACGTGACCATCGATACTGAAGAATGTTATCTCTAGATCCCAGCAAACAGACAAGGCAATGATCCCTATGGCGCCAAGTCACAGAATAAAGAACCACAGAACCTATAATGTGACATGCAAAACTCGCTATCTGTACAAACATTACGAAACTAATTTCGAGTCTGTTTTATTTCAATAGATATATACAGCACAATGAAATCGGATGACTTTTAAAAACACCTTGTAATGGCCGGCATTGGGCCTCAGAAATTACAGGTGCGCATCTTGACAAAGTCAATCAAAAGGAACACACTGCAATTGAGAACTTCAATGTTTCAAAAGGAAATTATTCAGAAAGTATCGCTGGTATCGATGAAAACAAAGTGGAAGCTTGACAGATAATGCGAGACAGTTTCTGAAACTTCATTTGAGTAAATAGGCCGTTTCGAAGTCTCGGTTTATTCGATTATGACAAATCAAACCGAGATTAATCGTATTCCAGTCAAACGAGCCAGATTCTGGCTGATCAATCGACCTTTCATTTGTATGTGGTCTTCTTTTAACTCAACCGAAGACTTGAAATCTATACATGTTCTGTTTAACAATTATACGGTTACTGTGACCATAGTCCGTTTCAAATTATGTTATTGAACAGTGTTCGATCATTTTAACGAGTGTATCAGATTGAAAGACAACAAATTTGTCCAGTCTCTGCAATACACTATTTGTCCAACGAATGGGTCGTTAGAAAATCAATTAATCGATCAGGATTACAAAATTGCGGTTCAAGTTGCATTTACAAAGTCTTCTAGGAGCTGGGGTAATCCGACGTAGCAGGAGAAGTACGTCACATAGAAATGAACCCTATAATAGAGATAAAGCCGAAAGAGAATCTCCGCATGACTACCAGAGAGCTTTTAGACTATCGCAAAGTCAACTGGAAGTTTTAGGCGACGAATTCCACATCAGAAAAAATTAGAACATCCCAACCGTCACCTATCAACTAGCCAAAGGATGGTAAATCATTTTGTGGAATATTTATGTGAAGGATGATACTACCGACAAATGGGACGTTCATCTGGAATTGCGACTTCGAAGACACATTTGCATGCTCGTGCTGTGGCAGCGAGATGTGTGGATGGCACTGAACTCAGAAAGAAATGGTTCTCTACCGACCATTGAAGAACTTTCCAATTTAGGAAAGCTCCTATATTTTTTCTTCGTCCTTGCTCCTATACCCGTCGAAGGTACTTTACGATAAAAGTTTGGCAAAGTTTTTGTGCGAGAGGCTCGTATGTATTGTTCACTGTTTGACAGCATGAAGTTTAGTAAAAACCCTCGTTCACTATCTCTCCAGCGTTTGTTCGTCGTCATTTTCACAAAAATAATGAATGGAACACTGATTCATCTCCATACATCCCATAACAAAAACGAACTTGTCAGATTGTCACTTTTGTTTCAATAAATACTTACTTACTTATTTTATATAAGTAGCTATAGTTCTATTGTGACATGACTTCATTAATCAAGCAAAAATCCTTTTCATTACTGTTCAATGAAAGTCACAATTCGATTGATTCGATTGATCAATCAACTTTACAGATAGGCGATCGTTAATCGCAGTTCAGTTGAATTAACCGAACTTTAAACCCAATGCGGTGAACTGAGACTTTGAAACAGCCCAATGTCTTTACTGAGGCCCAAGGTCGACCGCTATTCTTTTAATTTCAATTGGAAAATTTAAGATGTTACAGTAATAAGATTCTATTAGATTTTTGATATGTTGATGAGTGATCTTTTTCTCTACACACTACAATCTATCACCTCCCAAAATCGAAGAAACCTGTATCCTAAAGCACCACGCACTAGAATTTTAGGAGATTGCGTTGAAATGAATGTTGACATACATGTACTAAAGAAAGCAATAACTCTAGTGCGATAACTAAAACGCTTTACCTTAGGATTCTTTTATTAGTTACGAATAGTGTCTTTCTTTAGTGTGTGATTCAGGAGGTGCTGGTTTACAGTGTAGACTATATGGTATAGATCTTTAGTTTTGCACATGATCTGAGTACGACTCGATCGTAATTGTTCTTTCAGACTTCCGATTGTCAATGTGAAAGTATTAGATCATTATCGAATCAGGGGCAGAGATCATCAAAGGATAATTGAATTTCAACAAAATGATGTCAAATAATTCATTGCCCATTAACTCCAATTTCACCAAATTAATTGTTCAGTTTCCAATTTCAGATTGTGCAGTAACTCCAACTTTAATTACCTGACATCATAAAAGCTCATTTACCAATTAATTGGTTGCATCAATTTCTCATTACAATAAATTCCATTATTGAGAATTTTTTGTTTGATGCGATTGACGGAACTACGATTTTTTAAATCATCCTTTGGCTGGTGTAGTTTTGCAAATATATAATTTGACGTATAAATCCGAACAGTTTTCTCGTACCATGGTTACGCCTGATATCTTTGGTGGAACACATCAAGACTGTCTAAAACTTAAAGATACTTTTTTGAGTCAACACTCTACCTACATATCCCTACTCTATGATGTCAACTTTCTCCGTAAAACAAAAGTACAGTCGACACAGCAGTGCATGCAAAGCTTGTAATTGTTGAGGTTATGAACCATGATAGTGAAAAAAGGATTGTCGTTTCACTCGGTGATTTAGTAGAGAAGACAAACCTTCCTAGCCTCGATCACACCTATGCACCAAAGGTCACATCAGAGACAAATTGGTACTAGTTTGTTTGAGAACATTACCTCTTACTAATTAATCGTGTATGTGATGGCTCCTCTAAAACGCATGTTAAAATCGAAAGCGTACTCATACTTTTTGAAGAAGGATGGGGGATTATCCTGTATGGTAGAGATTGGAGAAAAACCGTGTGAAGCACACATCAAGAAGATGGGAGGAGTCCATAAAGCGACTTCATAAATCGGAAATGATTGATAGTTGATACAGCAATGATCACTAAAAAATTAGGTTCAGATAAGCCTATAATGATCTATGATGTAGGTTATCAGTTTTTTTAGAAAAAAAACTAGGTTTTGCATAATTGCCACTCGGAGTCGGAGTCAAAGTCCCATCAAAATGATAGGACTCCGCATTCCTGGTTCAAAGCATGCGCACTGCAAATTTCGTCATTGACAGTACTGGTAAAGTTAATAAAGAAATCTAACAATAACGAATCGTTTCAGGTCTATATACAAATATAATGATAATCACTTGTTATTAACAATTTGAAAGTACAGCGCTTCACCGTTGAAGGCATCGTCCACTCTTACCAGGACAAGTAAACCGGTAAGTTATCAAGGGCTTCTGGTCGACTGGAACGATGTCTTTGATGAGGTTCGGTGTGAGAGTTCAAGTTCTGTAAACATGAATGGCACGGAGTTGAAAGTAGCCATCCTCCATGTCTCGGCGTACTTTCTGAGCTGTCATCTCACCTGGCCCGTAATATTGTACTTCAAATTAGAAGGGCTTCTTCTTAGCTGAGACTACCTTTTGAAGAGGAGGTTTGGAATATTTCTTCAGGAATCATCTAGGAAAGCTATTATTCTCGAGAGTGAGATGTAAGCAGAGGAGCAGTGGCGTCGCATACTCCCAGACCATAGGCCTTCGCTCGGCATTGGAATACTATTTCTATACCAGACTTCTTTATGTCATAACATTAATTTTCATAAAAGATGAATTTTCAATAACAATTTCCCGAACATTTTTAATGCTAAGTGAATGTGCACATGAGAAGTTGATTGCTCATGTCGCCTAACCGCCTTACTCAAGGAGCTGAGATTACTATATCCCCTCTCTGTCCAGACCACATTTTCGCGAGAAAAAAGGAGGAAGGGAAACAGTTTCTTGCGTTTCTCACGGCTGGTCAGCCACTCATGTGTTTAAACTTTGATGCATTAAAATGTCTTGTGCATTTCTTATTTCTTTGTTAAGGACATTATATTCTTCTACCCGCGTACATACGCGCTGCACTAAGAGTCAGAAATCACTTGATCTGATGCTGTTAAAACATGGGAAATGTTTAGGAATACGCGCGGGCGAGCGTTTGTAGTTTGCGCGTCGTCTACGGTTGTCTGCGCTGCCGCTTGAACCACGAATGAACCGCTAAGCATGCTCTGTCTTCCCTGAGCATGAAATTGAGGTCCTATCACATTGTTTAGCCTCTGATACATGCAGACACATGAGACGCAAAGTCTATATAACAGGACTGCCAACGATACTAGCTTATATAAGAGATATTGCAGCAATATCCCGCATAGCCACGGATGTTTGGGGTCATGTGTAATTACGTGTGGTTCACGCGTGAATTACGCGTGATTGAGCGTGGCATGTCACCTAGTGTATATTCACTTCGGACGAAATGCGTGGATATGATCTCATCTACAGTACTAAACACAACGTCACATGAATCACGTAAAAACAAATTATGGAATTCTCCCGAATCTGGGTGTTCGAGTCAGATGCATTACTTTGCACTCATTGGCGAACGCTCATCATCTGATCGCAGTCTTTTCTGAACGTCAGTCAGCTGCTATTGTTGACGTGGTGGCCTCTCCGACGAGAAACGAAGGTCAGGAACAATTGGGTTGCGCTTCCCTTTCTATATTTAGGTACCGAGCCTCCATCAAGAATAACGGAGAATTTCATTGTAAAAATTGGAGAAGGCAAAGCATTATGTCTTTCGGGAAAGCCAATATTGGTACGGGCGCGTGCGCTTACTGCCTCGCACGCACACAACTCTCTTTCGCTCCGTCTGAACATACGACTAGCATGTGTGTCCAATCGTTCGAAGAAAACAGCTGTGATTCGTGCACGCGCAAAACTGTTCACTCTGTGGTTGAGCGTTTGATTTTGAGACGGAAAGCTGTGCACAGCTACCACGAGAAGCCATCGAATTTAAATGAAATATAATGAATGATTACACCTTTCATTTTTGTAAATGTTGGTAAATTATTATTGAGGATGCGCCGAAGGCCTCGCAGGTACGGAGAAGACGCCACTGATTATGAGATTATTCACTTTTCAGCAACAGCAAATATCGCGTCCATTTGCAAGATATCCAATGTCTGATCAGTAGGGCAATAATTCTTTATGATCAAAAAATCGAAAAAATATGACCTAGAAAAACTTGAAATATTACCAAACATGCCCAAAAAACTCAGATGATTACCAAAACATGACTTAAAAATCTTAGATTGCAATTTAGTAAGATGCAAATATCTTAAAATATTGCAAAAATTATGTTTCCATTTTCGGGTAAAAAGTCAAAAAGTTCAATTTACGACAAACAAAACGATTTATTTCAAACTTTTCCCATAGTATTTTGAATTGGAACTGTCCTCAGCGCATTGCGCTGTTGAGAAGACCAACCAATATTGCGCCTTTTTTCAAGCATCGGTAATTTCTTATCCCTTCTTCCCGACAACTTTAACAGTCGAAAAATACAGAAAACTGACCAAAATATGACTAAATATGATCAGACACAGAAAAATGTAACAATTTTGCTTTGCCCTAAAAATATGGCAAAAACATGACATGTCATAACAAAATTACCGTACTGATCATCTATGTTCCTGGATTCCTCAACCAATTATTCTCTTTGCAGACATTCGTCATCGCCAATGTATGTTATGAAATCATCTCGAATTGTCATTAATTGATTGATGCCAAATTAATTGATTGCTTAGAAATTACAATTTCAATTAATATATGATATTAAATTTCAATTATAGTTAGTTGATTGTCAAAGCATGCCAGTTTCAATTATTTGATTGAAGAGAGCATTAAAGGATGCAATAAATATTTTATAATCCCTGGTAAAATCATAATGATCTGGATCGGAACCCTATCGTGCACTCCTGGCCCTTTGTGAATGCAAAAATTTCAACATCTATCATTCAATATTGCTTTTTTGCAGGCGGCAGAGCTGTAGATGGGTCAGAAATTTCAACAGCAACTTCAATACCAATCCTTCGGTGTTTTGCAGACTATCCTTACGAAATTATTTTCACTCCTGGACCCAGTCGAGTGACTACTTTCTACAATCACAGGAAACATACCTGCACCGATTTTTTAATATTTTATACAGTTTTGATAAATTTTGTTATTAACACTGCCATTGCTGTCCTCAATTCGTACTGTTTAGTAGTCATTGTATGTAAGAGATTATTTGTATTTCGAAACTTTGCCTTTACTTTGAGCTTAAGCGTTGGTTTTATTCTTTACTCAAGTGGATACAATTATCTAATATTTTATCGTTACTTATTTGAATTGACACGAACAACTTGTTTGCTTGGTTATAATATCTTTGGTTTTGGAGCTCATGTTTACTTCAATGCTTTATTATGCTTGAGTATCAACTGTATGGGTGCGATAATCAGACCATTTACTTATCGCTTAATCCTTTCTGCAAAAAGATTCATGTTTTTTTATATTGTTTACATTATAGTCTTGTTGATAGTTTATATTATTTATCCATTAATTGTTTATCGAAATATTTTGGATGGACATTTAGTTCTCTCGTGTTCGATCCAAAATGTATTTGATGCGAGTTATCTCTACTTTATTACGATATTCTCTCTATTCGTTTTATTAATAATTGCTATTGTTAATTTAATCATTTTGATTGCCGCTATACATGTGATATCATCTGGCAGAAAACTTATTGCAAATGGGAAGTCGATATCAAAAAGAACCGTGAAATTATGCATTAAGCAATTGTTGATAGTTTCATTGAATATTTTGTCCAATATGCCGATTGTGCTAAAAGCGATTAATGTGCAAGCATTTAGTGACTTAAACTCTATCTTGATAGCGATGACAGTTGGATTCTGGAATGTATTGATTTTGTGTCTATGTGATTCAAAGATTCGTAAGGCTTTACGTTATTGTTAACTGATCAGATACGGCCTATACGCTTATTCAGACGTGTAGCGTCCATTGCGGCACTTGGGGCAGTCGAATGCATTTTTAGATAAATTTCCCAACAAATTTTAATCATGTACAATGTGCGCCAGTGAACCAGCGCTACATTTTATTTTAAGCAAAGTCATTCATCTCAAGTCTTTATTTCATCTTTGCAACGGATGCATGTATAACTGTCGGTGGTTTTATCTCTCTCGTCGGAGTGTCGCCGAGATTGCACTGATTGGCGAAAATCTAACACGAGTCTAAAATCAGAGCAATGACTCGTTGATGTCATCGACAAATCAGTCAATCTATCGATGCGCCGTTCGCGCGCCAGAACAGCTCGTCGCCGCCACTGCATGCGACTCATAGATAAGCAATCTGTCCACGTGATTCAACCCGAGCGAAGAAAGGGAATTTTTTACCAGTTACAGCTACAAACACGCTGACTGGCTAATCACGGTGAGTTTGATAAACGAGCAACCACAAGCAAACGTGTAGCTGATATAGGTTACACAAGCATACCTACACTTTTTCATTCTTTCATAATTATTTGAAAACATCAAAGTGACTTCGATCGGATGTTATATACAAATGCTGCATTCTACAAAGTAACGATGACAAAATTGATTTTAGCCCCGGAGACGTTTTGAAGCACGCTATGCCACTGCGCTTATTTATCTTTTCATGTAAGAGCAAAAAATATATCGCTTATCAACACAAAGTGTTTTAAATTGTGGCTGCATTAAAGTATGGTCAAACACACTTTGAAATACACATTTTGCACAATTAATGCTACAGGCCTGCTTTCAGAGCTTACTGCATAAGACCTTACTAGCCTCTTTTTTCCTTCGCTGTGAAGTGTCAAATCAAGCAAAGGTGAAAAAGTCACTTCTTTGGAATGAAGAAATTTGTAACCCTTTTATCAGGCCAGGGTGTTGAGAGTCTCTGTTGGACAAGTGTTTACATTCCATTTTGTCAGCAACCTATTTTTTTCAGAAATTGACCATTAATCTAATTACTTAATGAAGAAATGCTTATGTTAATGACAAACTATTACGCATGCTAATATATAATGATTGAATATGTATAATATACTATACACAGTAGGCCGGTCGTGCCGTTTTATGCATAGGCTTACTATAAATAATGTGTTATAATTTCGATGCTGGTGAAACTATGGTGCGATCAATTTTGTCTGCAACTTGCTCCATTTTGTTCATTTCATACAAAAGCTTGTTTTCCTATCATTGAGACTTAGATATTCATGTTGATAGCAATGTCACTCAATAAATTATGCTAAAGTATAGGCCTATTTTGTTCAAAGAAGCATTCATTGACAACTTTGCAAATTTTTTGTCTTGACGTCGGTGACGGGAGCAAATTGTCATTCTCACTGTAAGTCGCTGGATACGAAAATTACATACAAACATATACCAAAATCACATACAATTTAAAACTAACATCTGATAGGAGATTCTCGTATGTTTACAGAGGTATGGCATGTTTTTCATACCACATCTCAATCACTTTCGTATGTGATTGGTATGTAGCGATACGAACTATTCTACCTGTGATTGGCTGTTTTATACTGAAATACGAGTTGTTGGTATGTTTTATATACGAGACTCGATGCAAATTCATCCTTATTCGTATGCCTACGGTATGCATTTCGTATGTGCAGCTTTAAGTCACATAGCAAAAAATATATATATATTACATACTACTGTCAAATAACTTTTTTCGGTGATACCAGTAGTGAATATTTTTTGTTTGATAGAGTGACATTTCAGTACATTAGATTTATTGTGAATTTTATGCTCCACGAATATGTCGTCGATGCTACTTGTCTAGCAACAGTAACAGGACGCTTACTTAACTCTACTTTATGACCCAAATTGATAAAAATCATTTCACTTTAACGACATCTTTAGTGAAATCTTGTAGACTTATATATCTCAAACATAACTATTTTTACGTTCATGAATTATAATGTGTTTTTATTTCGGATTGATAATATGCTTAATTTCAAAATTACATAATGCATAATTGTTAATGGATGAAAGCTTATTCATTATTCATGAAATGCCCTAGACTTACGTGTATTAAAATCGAATTCAGTATTGAAAATATGACTCTTGAATGTCATTATCTCACTACTTACAAAACAGTAGTAACATTAGTGTAATCTTTATTGACAAAAGGCCTTAAATCAACATACTTAGGGCATGATTTATGCCTTCTTTTCACATTGTGCTAGCATGGCTTTAGTATGTAAAGCATACCACATTTGAAATAGCATACGAAAAGCATACAAATATATACCAAGAGAATATAGAAATATACCAAAAAAACTTTTTGGTATGCATCCTTCGTATGTGATTGGTATTGAGCGATTTACAGTGTAACTGCATAATTGCACATGCACCTACAAAAGACGCGGATGAACTGCAAGTTGAGCACCGTCAGACTTCAGGCCGGTTTGTAGATGAATTTGGATGATCAGTTAGTTGAGTGCTCAGCAACTTCGTATTCAATCATCTTTACAATGACAATTGAGTCTTGTCGAAGTTGTTTGAATATGTAAGGACATGTTCTTCTTCTTATGTCAACGCTAATCGCTCTCGGAGAGCATGATTGACTTTTAAACTTTCACTATCTCTCTTAAAAATTGTACAATCATTACAGCAACTGCTACTTCCATCATGTTGTAATTGCGATATCCATTGACCATATGCACAACGAACTGAATTTTGTTGCAATCCATAATGATCAATGGTTTCTTCACTGATACGCTGCGAGTGGAATATGGAAGCGGAAACATTTCTCCGCATAGATTGTTTCTGTTATCATCATAAAGGGATAAGCAACCGTTGAGTGAATTACTCGCACCCTCGTCGTCTTGAGTTCAATAGGTTTTACATCGATTAGCTATCCTGGCTCATGTCAATGTGATTTCCAACCAAAAGTTGCAGTATTCGAGGTAAAATAGCGAGATATGAAGATGCTCGGTGCAATCATCTATATCAAACGGATTCAACAAGATTAGGACTACTTCATCATCAGCAAGAATATTACAATGTGCTGATATTATTATTTTGCCACACGACGCGCTACCTATAGAGGCTTTGCGATTTGCAAATACAGAAGAATACAGTACCGAATTACACGGTTTCTTTTGCATATAAGACTAGATTGCATATTTTACCTTTGTATTCCACAAGTTGTTGATTTGACTGACAGCAAGTGGGTCTTCTGGTAGAAGATGCGTCGATGCTTTAAGTTGAGCGACTCCAGCAAGCTTTCAATAGGCACGTCATTCGACGACGTCCGAAACGGTGAACACCAATCAGTACTAACAGGCAAATAAGAGCCATGAAAATGTCTAAAAATGGTTGATTTGTCTCTGTTGACTAAATGTAAACGCTTGTCCTGATTAAGTGAAGTCTCATGAATCATGAAATGTGATGCAGTGATGATTTCAGGAATGCAATATCTGGAGAGAACAGCAAAAAGTATCCATCGTCCATAAATTTCAGCTTGGTGCCCCTATTAGTGTCACTTGTGCCGAATTTTAAAATGCAAATGTTGACAATTTGTATGCGCTTAACCTGATAAGGGTTTTAGCGCATGAGAATTTTAGAATCAGTTTGATTTTTGTAAAATCAGTTTCCTTATTAAGAGCAGCTTGCAAAGCGGAAGATAATCCTTTTCATTAAATGCCTACGGTCAAAAAAGTTATAACTGTGCACACTTGTGCACAACACAGAAGTAGGGACTGTGCCAACCATCATCCAAAAAGAAATGCTGTTTCCAGAATATTCAGCTACAAAATATGGCGCAGTTTTCAATCAAAATGCAATCTCCAATCCAATCTTTGTGTCTAGTATGAAGTTGGGTTGACTCACTCACTCTAGAGACATACAAATTCTGACATAAAAGTATAATCTTGAATCTTCATGTCATGAATTCTGTCTGTTAGCGCTAAAATGCTTATTTGGATACGTGCATTTCAACGTGCACTTGCAAACCGTGTTGCTTAATTAGATTACTAACTGACGAAAACTATTCATTGCGATTTGTGTCGCATCAGCAATTTATGATTATGGATACTAGAATTATGAAATGAGCATAAGAAACCCTGACATAAAAAGAAATGATTATTAAAGGCGTAGACAAAGAAGGAATCAGGCTTGCCGTGGTAGCGGGATAATAGTAATTTCAGTTATTGGGATTCCTACAAATGTGTGACATAATCCAGTATATGTGGATGATATTTTCGCAACTGTGCTGTGTATTTTGACAGATAATATACAGAATTTGTCGAAAATGTCATACAAAATGTGATACTAAGGAGTCATTCTTTCTAAAGAACATTATGGCATGTCATTATTATGAAATGGACATTTACATTATCTTCCTGCTGGTGGCAGAGAGTGAGACAGTACTTTGTCTGAAATTAAAATCATGGAAGGATTGTCAGTCGAAGAAAGGATTGAATGTTGATGAAAAGAAAACGAAAGTGATGCTCTCCTCACAAAGACTCACCGGCCCTTCAACTCGGCCAAAGTTTCCCTGCAGTAGTTGTCGGAAAGGTGACGGCTCCAATTCTGTCCAGTGCATCGTTTGCCACTCATGGACGCACAAGAGATGTAGCAGAGTTAGAGGGAGCTCAGTTGAGTCGTCCTCCATGTGTAAACCCTGTCAAAGCCAAATGCGCTCTTTTTCAACCACAAGTGAAGAACAACTAGGTCCAATTTCAGTGGCGGGTCACACGTATCAAGCTGTGAGCAGATTTTGTTACCTTGGTGACATGATGGAATCCGGTGGTTCAGGGCATCTGCACGAGTTCAATCTGGTTGGCGACTCCTTTATGGATGAAGGGTCAAGTGTATGACGAGTGGGTGAGAAGGTTCATGATATACGGCAGTGAAATATGGTCCATGAAAGTCGGAGATCAGCTAAAAATGGTGACAGCAGAACGCAGAATAATCCGCTCCATGATGGGCGCATCTTTGAAGGACAGGTTCGCTTCTTCCATGCTTCCTCAGCTTCTTGGAATAGAAGACATCAAGACCGTCGTAAACAGGAACCGTCTTAGATGGTTCGGGCATGTTCTCCGGAAGCCAGAGAACAACTATGTCAAGAAGGCGTATGTCATGAACCTGTCGTGGCCAACGCCGAGAGGCCGCCCTAAGAAGACGTGGCGCGAAATGGTGCTTGCTGATTGCAAGGAGCTTGGCCTGAAGGAGAATGATGCTGACAGCCGTCTTTTTTGGAAAAAATCCAATGGGGAAAACCGTCCTCCCCAACGAAGAATGAATAATGTACGTAAAAGGAAAAAGTAAAAAGTAAGTAAGTCCTGTTGATTATTTGCTAAGCACTTTAAGTTTTTAAGCAATTGAAGAATTTCAATTGTCATAAAGAATGACCTGTGGGCTTCCTGTCATTAAATTAACTTTTCATTGCAAATTCGTTATTCCATAGGAACATTAAGGTGATTAAACGATTATATCATCAGCACAACGCTTGTACTCATCATCTGGATCACCATGCGTAAAGTTAAAAATAATGAAATTAGAATCAAGGACAAACTACTCTAACAAAATAACGAAAATGAAAGCTCTGCGCTTATCTTCGATATCATTCCTCAACAAAGAATAGGAGACCAAATCAATATCAGGCGCAACAACAATCCATAAAAAATGGTGTAGGCCTATAATAACCTCTAATAAGGAAACTAGCTTGGCCATTATAAATACAAGTTTTTAGGAATGTCTGATATCATGAGTTGCAGACCTATCTGTAGAGCCCACTGATTTAAGTAATCCAGTAACATCTGTAGCTATATAGGGATAGCAAATTCCACTGGAAAACATAAGACTTGATGTAGTCAATCATGTGGCGGTAAGCCTACCGTGGTATAGTGTCCCTTACCTAGAGGCTTCCTGTCAGCTAAACTGATATAAGAGTAAGTATATTAGGTAGAGTGACAACTCCGCACTTATTAAATCCCCAACTCTATTCAGTTCCCTACTCTATGGTAAGAGATATTTGGCTTTATGGGAATAATTATGGGAAATAATCGCATATCTTTAAAAATCCTCCGAAAATGGGGATTACCATTGGAATGCCGTGGGAATGGGGTGGGAATGGGAAGAAGAAATCTTGTCCCATGGCAAGCCTGGAATGAATAGAGTGGAGTTTCGGATAAGTTGATGTAAGCTCTCTTCAGGTGTGCATGAAAACACTCAGGGATAGCACGGCTGTAGCGTTAGTTGGGTATTTGCTCCAAACCCATGCAGGAGCAACAGGGAAGCCTTTGTCTTATATAGTCAACCAGTCGTCGGGAGATCATTTTGTCATCAGAAGTAATGTAGAACAAAGCTTTCGTCGATAATTTCTTAAATTAAACCCAAGAAAAGTCAGACGGGCCTTCGAATCCAGCGTCTTCAAGCGGTCGCTGGTTGCAGACGGGATGCAACTATGTGAAGTAACAGTGTAAAGTACTTCATGCCCCATTTCAAGGCTGGCTTTGAATTATTGATATTTTGCTTCATTAGTTTGATTTGACGCTTAATGCTATGTTGTCTTAGGGGATAAAGCCATCTGATTAGATATTGCGGATACTTCAAATGAGGACTTCTGCCGTTCTATCGCTCGTCGATAGCTGAGTTGATAGAGCGTTGGCACGCATGTAGAATGCCAGAGGTCGGTGGTTCGAATCCACCAAGACGAGCAGCTATTTTCCGTCTGTTGAATAAAAGCTTTACATCATCACCTCGTTTTTGACAGAATTATGTGGAATTATGTTAGGTAGAGTGGTAACTCCGCATTTATTAAATCCTCAGTGTGTAATAATATCACAAAATCGTGTTTAGGTAGTTGAAAAAGAAATAGTTAATTAGCCATAAATAAATAAATTATTACCGCAAAGAAAACCTCTTAATACCAACCCAAATTACGAGTATCTTGATATTAAAAAAGTTATTAATAATTCACAAGACTGGAATTGTCTGCTTACCTGACAAGGGTCTGAAGTCCTAATGACTTGATAATTCAAGCACAATCGTTAATAAACGTTATTATGTAATAACTTATTATGTATACACTTTCGATTTTATTAAATGAACTCAGGGGAGACACAGTCGGAATTGTTTCCAAATGTGAGATATGCATATTTATGCAGT
>CAJQUW010005189.1:0-37855 GCA_907163375.1 Prostheceraeus crozeri
ATCAATGGATTAGATTGGGAAATACTTTCCGCGTCCTCCTTACCAGGGATTATTGTTCAAAGATGGCGTATAACATTGAAAGTAGCTAACCATCGTTTAAAGTCAATAAGAAGAGCATGTCCTGCACAAGAAAAGCCATAGTCTTGCAAATATTTCAGATTAAGTCCATGAATGTGTTTTCTCGCCCATTGATCAACATTGGGATTGCAGTTGGCATGTTGATGATAGACACTGACAATCTGATATGTCCAATTGTTCATAGCAATAGCACTGAGCTCCTGTACAGGTTCACCCTCAAAATCCATAAAAATGATGATAGAAACCTAAAACGGAAATTTACACATCTAAGGAAACGTTCTATAACATATTACAAAATGAAGAATTACATCGATGCTTTTCACGATAAAATACGCAAATGATATGATGGCAACGAAGAAGTAAAATGTATCTAATAAGACCACGTCTACGACACTCAAAGCACATAAGCGAATTGTCATAGGGTAGAGTTAGGAAAGGACTAGTAATTCTCCTTCTTTGATTTGCGTTTTGATGCAGCATTCTTCTCCGACTTGCGCTTCGTACCACTGCTGTTAAGGATTTCATCAATTATGTCATCCACGTTGGGTGGTTTTGGAATATATAGGATGGATTCCATATGCATGGAGAGAGAGGCTATTTTATTATCCTTGTGTCGACCATAATATAGCCCATTCACTTTGAAAAGGATATCCCAAGTACCTTCTCCGAGCTCATCACATCTGATGCGTATTGAATGATCTCCATCCTTCTTATAGTAAGTACACCAATGTGATACTGGTAGGCAAATGTGATTACCATCCCCAATCTTTCTATAGGGAGTATCCTTGTCATCTCTCGCCTTCCACTCTTGAGCAAGAGGAGTAGGAATGTCCATATTTAATGTCACGTACTCCTCAATAATATCAAGTTGGTGGCGAATGTACGGACTCACGGGGATCAGTATGTAGTCCCCATACTGATTGCGCATTATCTTGACATCCGTGGAAGGGAGCATTCCCGTTTGTAGTACTACGCTATGATCGTCATAACGCAAGACTTGTGTAAATTTACGCTGTAGCGGTGTAGGATTATGTACCTTGGTTGTTTCTTCCACTGCCCCTCAGTTGTAGATGATCTGATCGTAGCGAACCTTGTAACGTTTTTTGGACCGCCATTTTGTCCTACTACTGTAGCAGATGGAGTAGATGCCTGAAAATGAAAAAGATTGTATTACGTTTATCGTTCAAGGGAGGAGAGGGAGGAAAGTAGCGACTTACCATTTTAGTTGGATAATAGGAATAGGGAACTAGAGAGAAAATGTGCGTCCGTCACTCCTGTGATTCAACGATGGAATGATTCTCACTGTGGAAGGCTCGCTATTTATATAGAAATGCTTGATTCTCATTGGATGATGATCCTCATTGGATAATAACATCATGCTGATTCCAAATCTGAAATCCGTTTTCCAATCCGATGCTTTGTTTTGAAGCTACAGCCCAAAACGTCCAAAATTCTAACTCTGTCGTTTTTCGCCAATGTCCCAAAATCTTAAATGGCGTCTCACATCTAAACGAAGACAGATATGAACAAGCCGATTCTTTCAGTGAATTTGTCTCACTCTTAGCTTTCAAACGAGCTATGGCACGACAAAATCCGTCGACTGGAAGCCAAAATCGAAGCGAGCTGTCCAGAGGGGGGGGACGTCAGCGAAAATTTTTTCTCTCCGATGGCGTTCAAATTCACCATACCGATGCAGAATTTCACGCTGAATCCGAATCTGGCCTCCGTTTCCCCATCCGATGCTTCGTTTGGGCGCTACACACCAAAACGTCCCAAATTCTAACTCTGTCGTGTTTTTCGCCAATGTCCCAAAATCTTAAATTGCGTCTCACATCTAAACGAAGACAGATAGGAACAAGCCGATTCTTTCACTGAATTTGTCTCACTCTTAGCTTTCAAACGAGCTATGGCACGACAAAATCCGTCCACTGGAAGCCAAAATCGAAGCGAGCTGTCCAGAGGGGGGGGGACGTCAGCGAAAATTTTTCTCTCCGATTGACTTGAAACTCACCATACCGATGCAGAATTTCACGCTGAATCCGAATCTGGCCTCCGTTTTCCCATCCGATGCTTCGTTTGGGCGCTACACAGCCAAACGTCCCAAATTTTAACTCTGTCAAAATTTTGAAGAAAAATTTTTTCTCGCCGATTGAGCTGGAAATCACACCACAGATGCAGAATTTTACGCTGAATCCGAATCTGGCAGCCATTTCACCATCCACGACAACCTAGACGGTCGCCCACGTCAACCTAGACGGTCGCCCACGTCAACCTAGACGGTCGCCCACGTCAACCTGGACGGTCGCCCACGTCAACCAGGCGGTCGGACCAACTCACCCGAGTCTCACACTCTGTCGTTTTCGAGGGGGGGGGGAGTCAGCGAACATTTTGTGAACGTGAACCAACCTGGCCGGCACACCACGACAGACCTCTGTCGTTCCAGAGGGGGGGAGTCAGACCCGAAGCACCACGGCGGCCGATCACGACACTCTGCCGTTCCAGAGGGGGGGCGCGCCGGTCGGGTTTTCGCCGTTTTCTTACTACTACTTTTCTCTTAAAAGATAACAGAACTTTTCTCTAAAAAGATAACAGAACTCTGCTACTTCTGTAGTATGAGTATAATAGTTTTGAATTTAATATGTACATGAAAAGAAGATAGATCGTCTCCTACCATGACACAATTTCTCAACGAAAACAAAGCGGCATTGTTGTATCATTGTAGTAAAATATTTGCTTAAAAATGGAAGATGAAAATGAAAAAACAAAAGAACCATCAGCCCCTCTATATCCGATATTGGAACAAATGGACAAAACAAAACAAAGACAGGATAAGGTATATGAAAGATAAAGAATCCCAATTAATACTTAGACTAGAACATTATGATAAATTAAGAAAGAGATGGACTATTCCGGCGCTCTGATAGCAGATGATTGAACAATTTTATGGAACAGTTGCTGCTAGCAACAAACGGTTGCTACTAGCATTCATGAAACAATGAATTTATGAAACAAACGGTTGCTACTATCATTCATGAAACAATTGCGGTGCAGATTTACAGTGTACGAAAAAAGTATGGAATAGTTTTATTTCACTCGCTGTTTTTCTAACGAAGTCATTCTGATGAGACTAGCTGGCCAGCAAACTGACTATATTACATTGTTATTGTTATGTTCATGCTTCAACTTTGTATTCTGAGTCTCAATATCAGCATTTCGAGTCGTCAGCTCATTTAATAAATAGTTTCTATGTTTGCTACTCATTCTCGATAGGAAGGTCAAAGCAGGATGACATCGACTATCAGACATTTGCCTACTATTGGCATTCGTCATTGCCAGCGTACAATGCTACGTACGTACAAGTGGCCAAAAATGCTGCATATCTGTTGCTGATGAGGAGTGGGGCTTAGTGACGAGCTTTTGATTGGATTACAATGTAGAGTGAAGATTCCGAGGTCAACTTCCTTCATGTGATTCATTTTACTGGGATCCATTGTAGACGAGATGGTGAAGACGAGAGAGCTTAGTGAAGGGATCAAGGCGTAAATTGTTACATTACACAAACATACAAGGTTTTCCCAGACCGATATTGCAAAAAGAACGGGTGTGACTCAAGGCAGTGTAAGCAAGGTGCTAAAGAGACAACGTGAAACAGGATCAACAGCATCAAGACATCGTACTGGTCGCCCATGGAAAACCACGGATCGAGTTGACATCGCCATTAGACGGGCTGTTATGAAAGAACCGTTCATAACATCGTTGGAAATAAAGCAAGAATTGACTCCACATTTGGACAATGTTACAACAAGAACAATTCAAATGAGGTTGAAGAATAAATTCAAATTACCATCAAGGTGTCCTGTCAAAAAGCCTGTCATTACGCAAGCTGCTAGGCGGAAACGACTCGCGTTCTGTAAAGCTAACGAAACATGGACAGTTGAGCTGTGGAAGAAGGTGATGTTTAGCGATGAATCAACTTTCCAAGTGCATCACAATGTCCGACAGCATGTTCGACGACCGATGGGATCATCACCACTATCTCCTCGATACACAACCAAGACATTGAAGCACCCGGATTCTGTGATGGTCTGGAGATGCTTCAGCTATCAAGGGCGCGGTGCCATAACATTCCTGAACAAAGATGAACGGATAAACACGAACAAGTACCTGGCATTCCTGGATGACAAATTCTTCCAGTTTGTGACCATCCACCAAACTACAATTTTTCAACAAGACTCGGCGCCATGTGTCGAAAAAGGTGAAGTCTTGGTTTTCACAGCATAACGTGCAGTTGTTGGACTTGCCAGGCAACAGTCCTGACATTAACCCAATAGAAAATCTTTGGCAAATGATGAAGAGAAAGCTTCATTCAAGGACTTATCGCAATGTCGGTGAACTCAAGACGGAGATCCAACGAATTTGGTGCATGAATGTCACATTGGAGGAGTGTCAACGGCTGGTGGCTTCGATGCCCAGAAGAATGAAAGCTGTGTTAAAGAACCACGGCTACCCTACTAAGTATTGATTATGATGTTGTTTTCCAGTGAGATTCTTTATATTTCTGAAATATTTTTACAAGCATGGAGAGTTATTGATCCATTATTTGAGATGCAAACTTGAAATATGATGGAAATATTTGTTTTCATTACAATTGAAATGCAACTTGATAGTTTTCTCTTTTCACGCAAATTCTGATAAATAGAGAGATAATATTTGAATATCGAAATTCATTATAACTAAGCATGAAAGTTGGTAAATAGTGCTCAAGTACCTTGTTTGTTGAGCCAAGAGAACAGTCGAACAATAAATAAGACAGTAGAGTACAATGTATACAACTGTATCAGTCAGAGGCAAGGAATTGTATGTAGCTTGAAAGATGTCAAGGAAAGATGAATTATTCCATACTTTTTTCGCACACTGTATTTCAATTCATTTCAGTCTATTTCTTGTCAGTGAAGGTTATACTAGCTGAATTTCATTCTTCAGGCTACAAGTCGTCGTTCGTGATCATTCGTCTGTGGTTATTCAAATTTCTTCATCGTTTCTATTTTGCCTTTGGAACTTATTTTAAAACTGGAAGATGCCCAAACATACTGCCTATAAAGCATTTGCTTATTATACTCCACTATTGCTAAATTTGATAAGCGAAGAGAATCAAGCAACGGCGAGGAAATATTTTGACGAGTGGGAAACGGAACAGTTTCAGAAAAAGAAAGCAAAGGACATGACATCGCTAGAAGAATTTAAAGAGAAACTGGAAAAGTACCTTATTGTCGAAAACGTTTCGGCATTCGACGTCACGCTGGAGCAATTCGATTCAATAGAAAATAGTGCAAATATAATTTGTAACTTAATTAAAAGCAACAACGAGCATAATTCAGTGTTAATGAAAAGTGCATCATATCAAGGATTTGGACTTAAGAAGATATGGGAAGCTTGTGATAAGAAAAAGAAGATATTTACTGAAAAACTTAAACTGTTTGGAATTTTTTACGATGTAAGTTATTGCTATTTTTTAATGAAATTATCTTCACTAGTTTTACCCCATCATTTACTTCTTAACTCATCAATGCCCATTAGTTTTGTTAGAAAACATTTCAAAGACCTTAGCGCTTATATTGAAGAACTGAACAAACCAAATCCCATAGAAGGAATGAGTTTTGGATCACAAAGTTTATGAGTAGTAACATTTGTTCTCTTATTTTAAAATAGAAAATTAATTTCTATTGTTTTCTGGTCTACTGTGAATAAGTGAATTACTGTGTGTACTGTGTGTTGCTACTGCTTTAACAAGGTGTTTTTACAACTTCACTTGCGACAATAATAGATAAATCTTTAATGACTAAGAAACGAAAATCATTGAATAAGAAACATTTACATGTCAAAGAAGTATATGATAAACTACATTACCATTTTCAAAGATCAATTGAAGATAATGTTATTACATTAGAAGAGATAGAAGCTTTTGACAAAATAGCTAGAGAAGCTAATAAAACTCCCAAAATTCCTCAAGACAAAGTAGACAGTGAAGCTTTTTTAGACGAAATAAGAACTTTATTAAAAACGTTAGAACATCAGTAAAGTCGACTCTTCAAGTCTCAGCACCTTTAGTGCAGTGTTTTTGCTGTATCTCTATGCTACCACAAAATTCAAATAGTATCTTATAAAATAATGAATACAAATGAGACAAATGAGGCAAAAATATAACAACTAGAAGAATTAATAAAACAGAAAAATATTATGAAGAAAAAACATAGACAATATCGCATGCTGCAAGCTGGCGTTCAATCTGATATGTTAGAAAAAATGCACCTAACTGAACAAGTGAAAACTGATTTTGAAAAAACTATTGCACCACTCAAAATTCTTGAGAAAGAGCTTGCAGACCATGATAAACGAATTGATATATCTGATCCAGTGCAGAAAACCATCATGGATGATTATGGTTTGTTAGAAGCAAACATAGACAAGAAATTACCAAAATCTATGCTATTTGAGCATTCTACTTTATTTATAGATGGAAAGCCATCTCTTAGATTTTTCTTAGGTGGAGAAGAATTAATTTTAAATACTAAAGAAAGTTTAATTTTTACGCCAGACAAAACAGCTTTCAGATTAGACAGAAATTTCGTGGATTTATTAAGAGGAGCAGATTTAGATAAATATCATACTGATGATCTACTGAAATATAAAACTATGTTAGATAAGGTTGGAACTGCAAGAACTCTTAAGCGTTATAAAAATTTGAATGGTTTATTATCCAAAACGTCTAGTACCAGTAAAACAGGAACAAAGATACCAATGCTAACAGCTGGTTATTCAACACCAATAGCTGCTTCTCCAGCAAGAACTGGTTATTCAACACCGACTAGTTACCCAAAAACCGGAACAGGACTAAAAGAGACAACGGTTTTCCTCCCCGATGATTCACAAGAATTAATAAACAGATTAGAGATTTTATTAGCTGCAACAAAAGAAGGACATAACTCTAGCTTTAACGAAATACATGCAATCTTAAAAAGATTATTAGAAAAGGAAATTATAAATGAGAAGACCTATAAAAGCTTATCTAAATTATTTAGTTAAAAATGTCTTCGGCAGAACTAGAAAAAATTAATAAACATTTAGAAAATTTAACCGAGATTTTGTCCTCATCAAAATTTAGTACGACATTAAAATTTATAGCAACTACTTCCTCGCATACTTGTAATTTAGATCCTATTATTCACCTAGAACAAGACAAACATTATGAAGTAGCATTAACTAGTTTTTCAACATTTAACACTATACAAAATATTATCAAAGATGTAAATGACCGATTTAAATATTCAAATAACAAAGGTAAAACTTGGAAAGAATTAACTTTTCTTCCTGGATCTTATGAAGTTGAATCGATTTCCAATGAAATAAAAGGACATTTAGGTATTCAATTTAAAGACAAGAAACAATTACATTTCGCAGTTTGAACCAGCAGTAAAATAAATTTTCTCTTACTTTAGATGAAAATCATCAAGTTGATTTTGATATTGACAAATCTTTATCAAGACTATTAGGATTTAAAAAGCAACTCTATGCACAAGGTTTTCATATCAGTGAAAATATACCTAAAATAACTGAAATAAATTCAATCAACGTTCAGTGTGATATTATAGAAGGTGGTTATGTTAATGGAAAGCTAACAAATAATATCTTCAGTTATCCAGCGTTTACAGTTCCGATTGGTTACAGTTTAAATGTAATCCCAAAATCATTAATATATTTTCCAGTTACAAGAAAAGCAATTAATTCAATTACCATTAGAATAACAGATGAAAAAGGAAAGGCAATAAATTTTGGAGGTGAAGAGATTATGATAGATCTATTATTACGAGAGGTTCAATTAAAAATATTGACTTAAAAATGAGTGAAAGCAGTTCTGTAAAATCTCCACTAAACAAGAAAGTGAAATTCAATCATCATCCCAACCTATCCAGTAAGGTTTTAGCAGTTATCTGTGGAAGATCGGGTTGTGGGAAAACGTATCTATTATTTAAAATTCTCACGACACCAAACTTTTTGGATTATAACAATCTTATTATTTATACAACAACAGCAGACCAACCTATTTACCAATTCTTGAAATATGGTTTTGAAAATAATCCTACCAAATCAGCTATAGCTTCACTGTTTGAAGAATATGAAAAATCGGAGTATGAAGAAGAAATAAGTTCTTGGTGTGAAGAAGCAGCGAAAAATAAACAACTAGTAGAACCCAATAAAAATATACACATATCGATACAACTAATAGATGATAGTGGTAATATGCAAGATCCTAGTAAACTAAATAAAACGAAAAAACATTGTGTTGTGTTTGATGATTGTGTTAATAACAAAGATCAGGCAGTTCAGAGAAATTATTTTACAAGAGGTCGACACAATAACTGTAGTGTATTTTATTTGACACAAAGTATTTATTCACTAGATGGCAGCATTATTAGAAAGAATGCTAATATTTTTATGCTTTTCGAAATCAATCCAAGAAACCTAAGTGATTTATTAAGAGACTTATGTATACGAGATAAAGATGAGTTTAAACAATCTTGCAGTATTGCTTGGTCAAATGATTATGGATCTATTACAATTAATATTGATAAAAAAAGTACATGATAGAGTTATAGAAGATGTGTTCACAGAGTTATAATTCCTCTTCCCAGTCTTCATTATCAGTGTATTCACTGTCGATGTATTCAATTATATTACATTCTTTTTGTATTCGTTGAACTATTTCGTCTTGAACATCTTCTCCGTTATAAGGTAACATAATACCATTTGCATCAGGTGCTTGTCGTTTAAGAAGTTTTATTTGGGCAGAAAAACTTTTTTCTTCAGTGCTATTATTTTTATCAGGAATACTAATACCATTTTCTAAAGATCTTTTCCATGGTTTATTAACAGTTGTTGTTAATGTTTCACCATAGTATAATTGTATATAATCTTCTACTTTTACTTTATTTTGTGAATATCCTTTAAATGTTTTCTTTTCACTAAGTCTCCCTTGTTCATCTATAGTAATACAATATTTTATTTTAGGGGCAATAAACATTGCACATATAATTCCGCCATTCCCATAATCATTTTTCCCTTGACACAATTCCCCACCAACATAGCTAGCAGCATCTAATTTATTGAAGAGCTCATTAGAAATGTATATACTATCGGTATCTGTGTAATGCATGTGTTTTTCTTTAGAACCAATAATTTCTAAAATAAAGTTATTCATGATTCGTCTAGAGTGAGCAAGAATAAAAGAACCTAAATGTGATGGCATGAATGATGTCGCAGCGCAGCTGCTCAGGGCTTTGGCCGTAGATGCATTTTGAATATTAGCTTTAAAAAATTCATCATCTTCCATTTCTACTTTCACTAAGAATTGTTCATCATTTACTTTCTCAAAATCTTTTACTTCTTGAGTGAAATTTTTTCTCAATGTACTTTCATTCCATAAATGATATTTAGTGGTTATGTCTTTTTGTATGGTTTTCCATATAGCGAATTCATTAATAATTTAATTAACTCATCACCTACAGCGTTTCCTTCTGTTTTATATTTTTTTCTTAAATTGAAGAGCTTTTCAATGTATTTTCGAAATGGTGAAACGTGATAATTTTCTTCATAAATTATACCATCTTTAATAGATAATATTTTTCCACCACATCTAACAATTTCCTGTATATCTACAGAAGTTAATACATCATAACATATTCCATTCCTAAACCTTATTACTTGTTGATTGCAATTGTTTTCATTTTTTACCTTATCTTTCGCAGGGACTGGTTGGAAAAACATATCATCAGGATAATAAAATACAACTGTGAATATCCCAGTTTTAGGTCGAAATGATTGAGTGTTAAATTGATATAATACTACTTGTTCTTCTTCTTGTCTAAATTTTCTAGCGAATTCAGCTTTAGGGTATTCTGAATGTTCGTCATACATAGCTGATGGATATAAAGATGTTGCATCAAAAGCCATTAAGAATTCATTTTGTTGTCCGAGTAGTGTATGCTTAATTTCTTTACAAAGATCATTTTTGTCTTGCAACTGATTATACTCTTTCATTAACTCTATTAAATTATTACCAGTTAAATACCGCTGTAATATTGGTGTCAAGATGTTACAAAATGGAGATATGTATATGAAGTGCTAATTTGCCTCGAGGTGATGATTTTTTATTATTAAATCTAAAAGATTTTTGCATATATTTACTAACACTTGTAGTTGTAAAAGGATTTTGTAAAGAAGCAGTGAGTATTCCTCTTGATGTTTTAAGTGGTGCTTTAGTTAATTTAAAATTAGCTTTTATCGGAAAATAGGAATCAAACCCTGATGAATTGTGCGCTATTAAAGTTACTATCGAATAATTAAATTTTCCAAGAGTTTTAAAAAATTGATGTATCGGACATGTGTCCTCTGGCTTTTCTCCGATCGAAAATTCATCTTGCTTCCTAAAAAAGATTTTCACACAACGTTGAAGTTTATTTACTTCTATTTCAGTTAAGTTATTATATTCACTTATCTGTTTCTTAAGTTCTGTAATTTCATTTTCATCCTTACTACTTTTTATTTTAATCATATCACTTAACAAACGCGCGTCTAATTTTTTCAATCGTTGCATTGGTAAACAAGATATAAATTTATTGAAATTGATAGCACCTAAAGCATAAGGAATAGGATGAGCTGTTGGACAACGAGGATCTGGATAAGTTTCGAGATCCCAAATATATGTTGAACCATAGTCAATTGGTTTCTTTGTTATAGTTTTATACGGAAGTGTTGTTAAATTTTCATCATTAACTGTTTTATAAATTGGTTTGAAATTATTTTCAATTTCTCTAATAGCTTCTGCTTTGTAAAACTTATTTATTAAACAATAGTGACCAATTGATGAACCTTCATGCAGATAATTTTAATAAACATATTTATGTGTAGTTGTAATACCTCTAGGATTTAAATGACGGTTGGTAGGACTGTAATACTGAACACATTCTCCAAAGTGTTTATTAAACTGAGAAAATTTGCAATTTGACATTACTCCTGTTTTAGATGTGGCTTTATCTTTATATAAAAAATTATTAAACATTTCTCTCATAATTTTAGCTTGTTCTTGATTGAAACCACGTAGAACATTATAACATTTTATAAAACAGAAATCTTCAAAAGGAATGTAGCAATATTGTCCGATGTATTCTTTGATCCTATATTTCATATTAATACCAGCACCTCTGTGATCTTTGCACTAGCTTCATTCCAAAATCTTCGTATTTGATAGGCCTACTACCTGTAAAAATCCATTCGTTAGTATCGGATTTCTCTTCTAGATTACACAACCATGTTTCAAATGAATGTGTATTATAAAATGTAGCGTAAAAGGTTTCTATTGTAGTTCCATCTTCTTTAATCATAACACCAAATAAATTTAAAACTTTCCCATTGTGTAAAAGTTCACGCATAGTATTTACTACATTAGTAAAAGACACATTTTCATATTTAATTTCATTTGGATTAAACAAATTCAATAGATCATCACCAAGTCTATCATCAGAGAATATATCAGTAATTGGTGTACCTGATGTTTCTTTTGTTCTACGTTTCTGTTTTTTAATATTACGTTTACGTCTACGTTTAATATTACGTTTACGACTACGTTTAATTTGTGCATCAAACTCATCAATTTGTTTCTTGATTAACTCGTCAATCGCATGTTCTGATCCTTTAGTCATTCTATCATTCATATTTTTTGAAGAAAAAATTATGTTTTTTTTACATAGAACCTCGGTCCGTCAACTTTGTTGGATATGCAGGAATATTCAGTTGTTGCAAAGTCTCTAATTCATGTGTTGTTAAATTTTCTTTCTTAACCAACCACCATAAATTATTGTAGGCTAAAAATACTCTGAAACTTCGTAGACAAAGTGGAAAGTTTTCTGTTTTAGCATAACTTCTTATACCATGTCTGATTTTATAGTCTTTAACGAACTCTATGTATTTATGATAGTAAAGAAAATTAACTTCTTTCTTTGAATTTACAGGGTTTGTAGGATGGCGATAATCTTTTAAAACTGGCACGTGTTCTATTTTGTATTCATTAATCATTTTTTTAAAACAAAAATCACATTTTATGTACTTCATCTATTATTGGACGCATGGCGCTTAATGTATTTTTTTTGCATCAGAGACTAAAGGTTGTACATTTGTCAATACATCTCGGAAATCATTAATGCCTGTTCGGATAACATCTAGAGTATCTCTATTTTCTAATCGTTTCGGTGTTTGAATTCCTAACACATTATTCAGATAATGATCGAAATAGAAATAAAAAGTTTCAAGTATGATCGTTAGTGGCTCAAGTGACTCATTTTCTAAGATCGTTATTTCCTCTATGTTATGACATATTTTTAGCAGAAAAAATGATGTTAACAAATGTTGGCGGGTGTGCTTACAGTCCGAATAATCAAGAATCAGAAATAGAACTAGAAAACTATATCATGAAAACTGGAGACGTTTTAACAGGTCCGCTACATCTTTCTATTCTTCCACAACAAAATACTGAGTTAGCAAATAAAGAATATGTTGATATACAAATAAATGTCTTGAAAAAAGAACTGACTCCACTAATGAAAAAAACAAAGCTTCTAAAACAGAATGACAAATCATTAACAGAAAAATTATCAAAACTTGATAAAAAGGATAAAGAGCTAGAAGTAAAATTGTTACAACTTGATAAAAAAGATAAAGAGCTAGAAGCAACAATATCAACACTTCATAGAAAGCTAGCAGAACAATCAAAGATTTTGATATTACTTTCTGTAAATTTAAAGTCTGCTATTCTAAAGAATACAAATCAAAATAAACAACTGAAAGAAGAGTTAGAAAAACTTACCAAACAGGATCAAAAACTATTGCAACAGTTACATCAGCTACAATCTACATTTCAAAAACATGTTGATAAATTGAGTAGCAGAATTACACAACAAGCGAAGTTCATGAATAGTATGAACAATGAAGTGAAAACACTTAATCAAAAGTTTAATGAATTAAAGACACTTAAAACGAATTTAGACAATGAAATAAAGAAAAATGATAAGGAAAATAAAGAACAGTTGAAGGTTCTTAAAATTAAGTTAAATGCTCTTAAGACAGCATAAAAGATGAATGAGAAGAAAATGCAAGTTAATAGAAAAAAAATTAAAATACAACACACGCTGCTTGACGCAATAGATAAAGTGCAACAGAAAATTAATAAAGTTATCAAGCGGTTGTTGTCCATTCACACACGTAAATCTTAATAGAACCTTGTTCAGAGGCTTTAGCCGATCGGACCAAAGGTCCTCACGTTTCTAACTTATAGAACCTTGTTCAGAGGCTTTAGCCGATCACAAACGTAAATCTTAATCACAAACTTAAATTTTAGCTTAAAAAATGCCTGTAATTTACAGGCACAATCTTAAACAATTTGCTTCAAATCAAAGGATTGCAAACGAGCCACCGATGAAACCTATTTACCATTATAACAGTGTGGAGATAATCCAAAAAGAAGGAATTGGTATATTTTCTGGCATCAGTGATAATATAGGAAGCATCGTTAATGTTATTAAAAGTAATAAAGATTTGATTTCATCTGCTGCTAAAGGAGCAGCTGCTTTAGGTAGTGCAGCTAGTGGAATATCGAATGCTGTTAAGTCACAAAACGAACTTAAACAATTAGAAGCTATTCGTAAACTTAGGAATGATGCTAAAGAACTGCAAAAAGAAAAAAAGCTTTCAGAGGAAACGAAAAACAAAATTGCCAAATTAGCGAAGATGGAAAGTAAACATGATGAAAAAACAATTGAAGAA
This sequence comes from Prostheceraeus crozeri, assembly GCA_907163375.1. Classification (NCBI taxonomy): domain Eukaryota; kingdom Metazoa; phylum Platyhelminthes; order Polycladida; family Euryleptidae; genus Prostheceraeus; species Prostheceraeus crozeri. The sequence goes on from CAJQUW010005189.1 coordinate 13,951, forward strand.
ATGAGAGGAAATGGTGTAAACAGTAACCTTCGGTCTAACCAGCAAAGCTGTAGCGGAGCTGGGATAGCAAAATTCTAGTAGCAAACTGATTTTCTTTCTCATAAAAATTCAATGTCGTCTCTAATTGAAAGAAAATTTAGATTAGACGATCCCCCGTTCGTTAGCTACAATCAAAAAAAGAATGACTATATAAGAGTTGCTATGAACCCCGGATCTTCAGGTAGAGTGAATACTGGAGGTGATTTAATTTTTGAAGTTGATAATCAGCAAAGTTATTTATATTTACCCGATTCATTTTTACACTGTGAATATTCTCTGTATTCTGATGCTAATTTTACAACACCATTACCTGCTACGGATAATATTACATTATAAAACAATTTCATCCCAAGATTATTTACACAAATGCGTTTAGATGTTGCAACTCAAAATATAGAAACAATAAGTGATTCTCCTGGTATTATTGATTCGATGCTCCGATTTGTTACCATGGGTGAAAATACTAAAATGCATGAAATCGAAGGTTGGTTTCCTGATACCCATACCGGCATACTTAAAGATGATTTAACTCACACTGGAACAGACGCAGCAGGAATTGCGAAAGATGTAGAAAACATAGTGAAACAGTTAAACAGTACACAAAATAGCTCATATCAGAGAAGACGTAGTTTTAATAATAAAAGTAAACAAACTGTTGATTGGTCATTATCTCTGTTATTCGGTTATTTGGATTACACAAAAATATCATGTCAATTGAAATTCAAACTCAGAGTTCATCGCACTGTAAATAATGAAGCAATATTTTATGGAAAGGCTGGGAAGAAAGCATACCTAAAAATTGATAAACTTGAATGGTGGGTAAAACATATTAATCCTAGTTTAGAGGTTGAAACAACTATTACGAAAAGATTAAATACGAACAAATCAATTCTTGTAAGTTTTATGAAACGTACTGCCAGTTCAATAACTTTTTCGGAACAAAGATTTAACTGGCATTTCACAAGGACATCAAATACTCCAAGATATTTTTTACTCACTTTTCAAAAGAATGAAACACCTAGTTTTGATAAGAACAATAGTTTTTTCCATATTAATTCAATTCGAAGTTTACAAATTTCATTAAATCAAACACGTTATCCTATTGATCCATTGAGATTTGATGATACCAATAATCAGTTTATGGAAGGATATGATGCTTATAGAAATTTGTGTCAAGAATTTGGAGTAGAAGCACAATTAACTCCTGTAAATTGGAAGAATTTATATCCTGTTTTCTGCTTTGATTTAAGTGCACAATCGGAAGATATTATTAAGAATGGTTATGATGTGACAATTAATATCGAAAAGAATAATTCAACAACATCATTGATGGCTTATGGTTTATTGCTAGAAGACGCCGAATATTCTATTGAAATTCTTAATGGAAAGATGGTTAGGATAGGCTAAAGCTTCTGAACAAAAGTGATCGGCTAAAGCCTCTGAACAAGGTTCTATAGGTTAGTAACCCAAGACCATAAATTTTTTATTAAAAAATGGTGCAAGTGAATAATAAAACGGTTGAATTAAAACTACGTAACATCATTGACAAAAATACCCCTAAAACTACTACGGTTGACAAAAAGAAGTATTACATAAGTAAACCAATGATAGAGAATATTAAATTTCAAGAAGAAAAGAATAGTGGAATTCTACCATTAATTCCTCTAGTAATAGCAGGTATAGCAGCAGCAGGAAGTGTTGCAGGTGGAACAGCTGGTATTGTCCAGGCAGTAAATAAAAATAAATCAGAGAAGGCAGTATTAGAAGAACAACGACATAATCGAGAGTTAGAGAAAGCGGCAAGGGGTGAGGGAATAGTAGATAATTTTATTAGTAAATTAAATTTAGTTGATGAAGGGAAACGGGTTCTTAAAAATGTACTACATAATATTGATGATTTAATTGAAATAAAAGAAACTAAAGATGGATCTGGCATATATCTAAATCCTAGTATGGTACGTCAATATTTAATCTTTAAAAATGGGCGAAGTGGATTCCTTGAATTTGAATAACTTTAGAATTTCAAATCTAGATCTAACGGATAGTTTTGTGTAAGAGTTGTAGAACAAAAATATACTGCTAGTGAAGTGTTAAGAAGTATGCCTTTAATACAAGCATTTTAAATTTCTCGATAGGAGTTGGAAGTTTAGCACGCTTTCTTGAATTTGCTTCGGCTGTTAAATATCTTAAATTACTCCAATTACATACTTTTAACTTTTCTTCTTCAATTCTAAGATCAAACATATTTATGGGAAGAAAGTGATCTATTTGAAGTTCTCCTATGTATGCATTAGGAATAAAATATGGTTTAGTAAACTTAAGCCATTCAATAAGGAAATCAAATTGACATCCTAATAAGTGTAAAGTTGTTTTATCTTTTATAACGTTTTGGGTATTAAATGCTCTACTAATTCTTCTACGAACATTTTCTTGTATTCTGAAATTATCATCTATTTTTCTTCTATCTCGTCTTAACTGATTTTTTCGTTGTTTATAATTTTCATTATATGACTTAGTGTAAGTCTTAACATCTTCTCTTTTTCTTCGTTCTTCTTCAGCTATTCTATGTCGTTCTTTTACTTCAGGTCGTTGATTATCACTCTTCTTCGAAAGACAAACACATGATTTGCAATCAGAACGAAAACTACTTTTAGTTCTATCAAAGTAGAATTGATTCAATAATTTTTCTTCGCCACATTCGGAACATATTTGCATCTCCATTTTTGTTTTTGAGTAAAAAAATTTGTGTTTAACACTTTTTATGTTATAAAAAATGTCTTTCGAAAAGTTAACAATTTCTAATTTAGATTTATTAGATTATTTCTTAAACCAGAACCGCTGTTATAATGGCGGTGACATACAAAAAGCATTAGAAAACTTTCCGGGATTTGTTTGGGCAAAGTATGAAGGTGAAAAACATATTCCAAATCATAATTTTACTGGCCCCGGTAAAGGATTAGATTTAAGATTAAACGATGATAACACACCTAGAGAAAATAGTAAACCAATAAATAGAGTAGATGCAGCAGCTTATAGGCACGATCTAGCATACAGAGAACATGATGATATAGCTTCTCGACATGAAACTGATAAGAAAAGGATTCAAGAACTAGATAGCATTCAAAATCCTACATTTAGAGGAAGAATTGAAAGAATGTTTGTTAAGAAAGCTTTACAAGCTAAAATATTATTCGGACAGGGTTTAGACAAAACTCACAACTCTGAAACCTACGCGTCTGAAATGTCGAATGATCCAAGCCGCTACGCGTCTGAAATTCACAAGGAATACAGAAAGCCGAAATATCTATTGAAAGTAAAAGTAAAAGTATTTAATAAAGATGATATTTGGAGTGCAGATCTAATCAATATGCCTAATGAAAGAGGGTTTAAGTACGCATTGACCGTTATAGATTTATATACACGATACGCTTGGGCAAAGCCTTTAAAAAACAAAAGTGGTCTGTCAGTTAAATATGCGTTTGAAGAAATCTTTAAAGAAAGTTTTAGAAAGCCAAGGAAACTATTCGTTGATAAAGGGTCTGAGTTTTATAACAGAAATGTTAAGCCACTATTTGAAACCGTTTATTCAACTGAAAATACTGGAAAGGCCGTAGTGATAGAGCGATTTAATAGATCATTAAAAAATAAATTATTCAAAAAATTGACTGAGCAAAGTAATCAGAAATGGTTGAAGATATTACCAGGAATTGTAGATCAGTACAATAATAAAGTTCATTCAGGTATTGAAGAAACTCCAAATAAGGCTTCTAATGATCCTGATTTAATACGAAAGAAAATATTCGAAAATAATTATTCGAATGAGAGTAATCCGAATTTACAGAAACGTAAGCCGAAATTTAAAATTGGAGATAGAGTTAGAATATTTAAATATAAAAATAAATTTGAAATAGGCTTTGTTGGCTATTGGACTAAAGAATTATTTGAAGTTTGTAAAATAAATCAAACTTATCTGATTACTTATGAGATCAAAGATTTAGATGAACAGGAAATCACTGGCAGATTTTATCAAAACGAATTACAACGAAGTGATTTTTAATTATCATTATTCAATTCTAACATAATATCAAGAAATGGTACTCCTTCCTGTAATTTAAATAAAACATAAAGACATAATTGTCCACAGAAAGTTGTTCCTGGTTTTTGAATTTGAAAAGTATTATATATTCCATTACCAAGTATTTCTTTTACTTCATTTGTAGGAGGTAAACCATATGAGTCGAACCAATAGTTTTCTCCATTAGTATTCTTTTGACCTGCTGACCAATGTACTCCTTTTTGTTCTGATGTGTGGAGATTTGTGATGAAATTTACATTATTTTTTTAGTTGACATAATTCGTCACGCATTAAGACGTGGAAGTTCCTTATTCCTAATTGTTTAGCCATTTTCTCTAGATCAAAGTTTGTAGTTGTTTGTTTACCGTATTGTTTTAGGAAGTCTTTTGTGTTACTCATTTTATAATAAATAAATTCTATTATACATGTATTACCCTAAATGTAAAATCAAAAACAACTCATGCCTATTTCACTTTGGATGCATTCACAGAATACATGAATGATATGCCCACGCGTGGCCAAGGTTTCATTGGATGGAAATGATTGATAACAAAAGGGTTAAATAATCAATTATTCCAAAAACACTCATCTTGTGAAAGACACTGCTTCTCGATTGAAGTTGCATGATTTGTCTTGTTAGTCCTTTCTATTCTCTGACGTTCTACTTGAAAAACGAAGTGATAAAGACAACGCTTTATATTAAGTTTATTCACTTAACACACAGTAGACCACAGTAACAACAGGAATTGTTAGAGCACCAGAAGATATTACAATAGTCAGGGCGCCTAAAGAAATTGTTAAGAATACTCCAACTCCTTGTGTTACATTCTTCACTATAGTCCATCTTTTTCTTAATTTATCATAATGTTCTAGTCTAAGTATTAATTGGGATTCTTTGTCTTTCATATACCCTATCCTGTCTTTGTGTTTTGTTTTGTCCATTTGTTCCAATATCGGATATAAAGGGGCTGATGGTTCTTTTGTTTTTTCATTTTCATCTTCCATTTTTAAGCAAATATTTTACTACAATGATACAACAATGCCGCTTTGTTTTCGTTGAGAAATTGTGTCATGGTAGGAGACGATCTATCTTCTGTTCATGTACATATTAAATTCAAAACTATTATACTCATACTACAGAAGTAGCAGAGTTCTGTTATCTTTTTAGAGAAAAGTTCTGTTATCTTTTAAGAGAAAAGTTCTATTATCTTAATTTATCATAATGTTCTAATCTTAATTCATCTAATCAAATTTCATTTTGTGAATTTCGGGAGGGTCCTATTTTTTTTAATCTACCTGGGTATGAGTTCCGACGCAGAGCGAAGCGATGCGTCGGATCTCATACCCTATACTACTGAGAATATCTGTGAAGTCCAGAGACAATGGAAATAGGCACATTATGACTCTGAATATCCACGTCGAGACACAATCTCCCGAATGCGTGACAAGTTGGAGAACGCAGGAACAATTGGAAGCCTCCCAAAGGTCGTTCAAGAACTGCGCAGTCAAATGACAATGTCAATTTAGTTTTCTCTGCATTCGGTGATGACTCAAGAAAATCAATCACACAAGCTGCTTTACATTTGAATCTCACAAGAGCAACAATTCAGCGAATCCTTCATGAAAGCAACATCAGACCTTACCGCCCAACACTTAGGCATGAATTAAATAGAAAATATGTTTATTCTCCATAGACAACAAGCAGAGTATGTACATTCGAATAGGCATGCAAGGGTAATACAACAATGTGGAGATACAACAATAATGGAGAAAGGGACCAGAGGACCCACAAGAAGAAATTGTTAAAACACTAGAGAGTATGCGTGCTGCTGCGTAGCTACTCATAAAACTCAGAGAATTTGTTCTGCGAACGCATCTGATGCTTAGTTTTGGATAACATTTAGAGTAGAGAGTTTTTATCTATCGTGAGTAAGAGTGGTCAGGTTTCTAAAATGAGTCCATATTTTTTATTAGATACGACTTTATATTCTTTTTGAATTCTCTAATTGATTTTGAGCTTTTTATTTCATTGGGGAGCAAATTCCATGTAAATGGTATTTGAAAATTGTGCTCATTTTTGTTCTAATGATTTCTTACAAAACGGCAATGAGGCTGTCGGATCGTCTAGTCGATGATTCCACATAGTTTTGATAGATCGATGGCAACGTGTTCTTTGTGTACTTAATTTTGTATGCTAGCACTAAAAGTTCATATTGATACATACTCGCAATATTCATATATTGCTCCCTCTCATAGAAATGAAGTTCAAGTGATTGCTTTTCTTTTCGATGGATTATCTTAATCAAAGTTTTGTGTGTTCTTTGCAAACAACGATTCGAATTTTTGTTTCCGCTACCATATACTATTAGGCAATGTTTTATCAGAGGGAGACAAAGTTGTTCGTGCATCATGCGAAGGACATCTAGTGGTAGAATATCTCTTAGCCGATAGAAAATCGGAATGAATTTTTTTAATTTGTTAACAACACCCTAGATGCCCGTTTTTGGATAAAACATGCATGATTCTCATGCATGATCATGCATGCATCATACATGGCCATGCATGATTTTCATGCATGTTTTATCCATGAGACATCCATGTTATATGTATGAGACATGCATGTTATATGTATGAGACATGCATGTTATATCTATGAGACATGCATGTTTTGTCAATGAAATATCAATGATTTAATCATGTGACATCTATAATTTTACCATCGAATAGATGAAATTAACCAGGGATGCTAGTATCATTGTACAATCTGTATTGTAATTTTATAGCACATTTTTGTCGTGGAGTGATGAATTCTACATGTTGCATGAATACAACATTGTAAAATTTACGAACATGCAGAACTTACTTTACAAATTGAAATACGTTCACTATATCCCTGGCAAATTCCAGTCACTCCAGCATAGATGTGGCGCAAAGGCCATACATTATCTTCGATATAAAATTGCACATGTCACAGAGACATTCAAATGCAAATTAAATAACCGTGTATAAAATCAACATCATGTTTATAGCAATGTATTGAAGACACAAGGAAAATTCATGCACAACGTGAATGAATGAAACGCAAATGAATCAGTCTCTAACACAGTTTTCAATCTCCGATTCAAAAAACATTTTCTAATGAATTTATGGAATAAAAAATTAGAAAGAAGAGCTTTTACATGTCATTTGTAATTAGTAAAATAAGGTATTTTTCAAAAAGACTCTGATCGAATAACAAATTATAATTCTAAAAGCTATCAGAGAAGTGTATTTTCTAGAAATGTTTTAAAACGATTAAAATGGCAGTGCAAGCGATTATTCGGAAGATGTTACTCTGAAATATTCTTTATATATTTTCTTGATGCAGCATTGTCGACCGGAAGGGTGCCGTGACAGTTTATTGAGAAATTTAGTTGAAAGATATTTGAAATCATAATAAGAAACGATTGATCACTCATTCAGCTTATGGAGTTTTCTTCTGGAGCAAATATGTTATGGCACGGTACGCTTCTTCCTTTGAGCTATACCGAATATAACGCTGTAGATTGAAGTGTATTCTTTTGTTCTTAATTCAAATTTCAAGCATGATTGATTTTCCGCACAATAGTAATCGTGTAAGAAAATATTTGTTAGACCTACATTTGGTAAAATAATTATTCTTGCTAAAATTATTCTTTGTACGATAGCATTCATAGAGATTACAAAAACTGAGCCCTGCTCTCCCAAGTAAACAGCAGAAGGAATGGATATCCTTCAAAAATAAATTTTCCATACGTATTTAGAAAATGCACAAAGTTTTACCACCGTATAGGATGACGTTCATATAGTAGCACACATCGAACGATCAGATACAAATAATTTTGATGAAAATCACTGTTATCAACATAAAGAAAATTTCTCTTTCCGGATTTGATCATCCTTCATTTGAAAATCCTTCCAACCAGAAAACATGCCCACAGTCCGAATGCGTATTTCACGTCATCTGAAACACTGTCATTTCGAGTCGAACACCGTCGCGACGTCATCATCACATTTTTAAGAATAGAGGTGATGTCACGAAAAATTTACAGTTCAACGGAGAAACAATCACTAGTACTATGAAGTTTGAAGCGATGATACGAGGTCACTGAAAAAACATCTTCAGTTGGACCACAAGACGTTTGTCCGAATCTGATGATCGGTGGGACGTTGCGAGTATATGAGAGATTTATGGGTAAATAATAATTCCAGTATTTCGGGGTTAATTAGCTCACAAGATAAGACGAAAAAACAGCCGAGCGTAGGTCAGGTATTGAGTCATTGATGCACAGATACGACGAGTTTGCGCAGCCTCAGCAATAAGCACCTGTAAAAAGAAGACAAATTTTGTGCTGATGTGCAGAGCAGCTAGAATTATCATACTTAACTAATCTTAATTAACATTCTATAGGTAGGCCTACTCAAAGTTTAGAAGAGAAATCATTTATAGTAATTTTAGTTGTTGTAGTAAAGACTATTAAGAAAACTGCTTTTGACTCATTTCATCTCTGACAATGTGGCAAGCGATATTATTCTTAGGAATTTTGATAGCAAATGAAGATATTCAGGAGTGGTTGAATTGTGATCATTAACAATTTATGAATTATTTTTTAATCAATGTTTGTAGTATCTATTAATAATTTTATTTTGATATTCAAGTACCGGTAACTGTTTTTTACAAAAATGCAATCTGCAAATAAAAACGGAGTATAGCCTATTGCCGACCGCCTGTCAATCGTTTCGTGAGATGAAGATAATCAGAATGCTTGAATTTTCTATAATATTAACACCGTACATGTAATTTCATTTTGTTAAAATCACAATCTGCAAACACACACATAATGTCATCTTGTCTACCGTTTATATGACAGCATCTCTTCAGGTATTCATGGTGACATGCGGGCCTACAACTAACATGTGACCATAATAACTAGGCCTACGATGATATGAAAAGTGCGATGCATAATTTGTAATAAGTAAACACAAATTGATATAAAAGAGTGGCAATGAGTTTGTACTTCGATTGTTTTATATTGATCGTAAGGCATGAAAAATAATTGATTTTGCAAAACTAAACCTATTGTTGGACTGCAACGCACAACTGATCTTTATTACAGTGTGCAGTCCGTCGTGTAGCATCTATGCCTTTTGTGTGCTTGATCATTTTTCTTAAACTACTCGAAATATCAAATTGATATCATTTTCTAAAATGTAGCGATTCTGAAAAAATTAATTGAATATCATGGGCGTTAGCTACAGATTTTCAGTTCAATATTTATGAAATGGAAATAGTGACCTATTTAAACAAGCTTCCTTGATGAATCCATTTTTCAGAAACAAGATTAAATTGTATAACTTAAGCAGATATCGAATAGCTCAATAGTTTGTCCGCATTGATAAAAATATTCTCCATCTAAACTTTTTGTAGTCCTGGAATAGATTTTTTATGCCTTATACCATGTTCAATTGTTTCAAATTTTTTTTAATTATTTGTCATCCAAATATTGATGCCATAGCACAAGCATAGCCTACTATTGAAGTGCTAAATTGAAATGGTTTTAGTGCATTAATTTAAGTTCTTTCATGCTCATAGTTTCTAGCATGCAACTATTTTGTCTCAACATGCCCAGATTTTTGTGCTATTTTCAAAGCAATCAGAAATTACGAATTTAAAAGCAGTGTATTACCATTTCAATATATTACCATTTGATTATGATTCTTTTCACGACAGAATCAACTTTTGATCGTTTTTTCAACGAGAAACGTCGTCGTGAAAACTGATATGCATGCACATTCTCATGTTGAATTCAAAGTGAATAGGTCTTGGGTTTTCCATCACACAAATGATGTCACATGCCGAAGACTTATTCACTTTGAATTCAATATGTTAAGAATTCCTCTTAGCAGCACATTTTAGGAGTTCTTGATAGATATGATATTTATGTATAAATAAAGGATTCCCAAAATGTGCTGCTAAGAGGAACCGAGAGGAATTGAGATATTTTGTTGTTGCCAGTAAATTAAATTAAGTATGACGCTAGTAGCTTTCAAAGTATTGCAGTATCTAGTATTTGCAAAATTAATAGAGGAGATAGCAGTATAGTCATAGAAATGTCTCTACGTGTTCATGGTCAATAAACCAACTTTTGATTTATCGATTGTATCATATGACCAAATCTTTCCTTTGATTTTGTTTTCGGGATTTCCAAATACATGTACCTAGACTTGCAGTTAAATGCTGTAAGTTGACAAAATAAATTTGGAAACAATTAGAAGCTTACCCTTTTTCTGCGGTTTGATCCAAGAGATGAATTTTTAATTCTGATGCACAAATCAAAGGAACTTGATGGCTTCATTGAGTGGAAGAACTCACTGACTACCTGCGAGTGTTCATTTTCGAATTGTGCTCCATGTTGTGCATGAAAACTAAGTAAGATAATGAAAAAACGTAGACGATCCGACGATGAATAAATAAAGGTGTGTAAGTAGAACTTGATGCGCTGACTTTTGTAATATTAAGCAGTTAACACGGGTTCGAAGAGCACGAGACCGAAGAGCGCACAAGCTACTGCGCTTTGCGCAGCTTTCTGTCCCACGCACAGAATTAGATTCATCTGGGCGCGCGGCGCTTCGGTTTCCTAGAAAGGAGAGTTATACGTAACCTTATATGGAAATGGCACAGAATTAGACAACTTGCTCCTTCTCGAATGGATAATTCGTGTATCGCTTGCTATTGGAAATGGCAAACAATAAGCTGTCAGCAAAGGAAAACAGAGCCAGTGAGAGATGCGTCCATGCTGTGATATCACGTCGCACACACCAAAACACACATCGATGCCTGGCTTCGATTCAATGTATGCACTATACAGTGAGCAATGCCGAGGAGAGGATGTGAAATCATCAAGTGAACTAATTTTCGTACGCCTGCTACTTTCTTTAATAATGATCGGAAGGGTCAACATTATGGAGAAAACTTGTGGGCAATGATCTGAATTCTTCGAATCCGAAGGAATTTTGGCAATCGAAGCACTTCGCTGGAACTCACATTAATCCGCAAGCGACGCACGACTTTTTTTCCTATCTCTGTAAGGTATTAGGAACTCCTTTTTGCGCACCTAATAGGTTCCTCAATGTGCCGTCCATTTCGTATTAATCACACTTCTAGCAACCGAAGCAGATAAACAAAATATTTAATTCTGTGGTCCCACGTGATGGGTGGACAATAATTATTAAGCAGGGACGCTGAGTCACAGGTATCAACAGTTCCCAGCTAGAGAATATTATCGACCTCTCATGGCTCACGAATGCGGCCACGACCAGGCTGCCAACAATGTGACCGAACTTCCTCAGCTGCGTGCGCGTGGCGAATTTCCTTAATATAGTGACGGAAAGTTATAGAAGCGAGATACGATTACGCAAACTGAGCGAGACACTTATGCAATTGTTTGCTTCAGTTACATACTGATTTAATATCATAAGTTTTGCAAATTACTAGCTAAGTAATTCAGCGAACACACGAGCAAACTGATCAAAGTCGACTTGCTGATGTGCACGGTATGGAACTTAGAAACTTCAATGTATGTTTCAATTTGAGAAGCAAAATGTGTGCCGATAGAACTGCTTAGGATCCCTTAATATTGAAAATATATGACTGATGTTGTTGCTATTGTAGCTACAGTGTACATGTAGTGAATGTGAAAGATGATGAAAAATGAGTAGAAGAAGAAGAAAAGGGGAACGAGTGAGTGAGTGAGAAAGAAAGAGAGAGAGAAGTGATGAAGTTACCTGAATATCTTTTTTATACACACCATTTTCATCAAATATAAAGGGCATATATAAAACACTCGAAATAATGGTAGACATGCATATTTCATATGTCGTATAGGCCCTATACATGTTTCATATGTCGATATCCATGGATCATCGATGTTTTATCCATGAGCGATTCTTTGAGTAATTTAAATGCATTTGTTACTTCTTACAGCATCAATATTATTAGTAAAGTCGGTATCTAACTCAAATGGACAATTCTTCTCTACAGGAAACGCTCTTTTAATTATGTATTTTATCCACGTTCATGGATCATCGATGTTTTTACCATGTACAATTCCAAATTACTATTCAGAGTAATTTTTATATACATTTCCCACTCTTTACAATGCTAAATATTATTAATATAGTTATATCTACACCAAAAAAGACCAATTTATTTAATAAGGAATGAAATTTCTTGATAGGATTTATCCGTGATACATGCATCATGCATGTTTTATCCAAAAACGGGCATCTAGGGCAGTCTCAATATGTTCATCGAATTTGACATTATTGTCGAACTTTATTCCTAGTATTTTTGTATGTTCAACTTTCTTCAAGTTGGTGACCTCAATCTGTATATTTTTGGACATTTCACAATCACTTTTGTGGCTCATGGGATTGAAGATGATGTATTCACATTTATCTATATTTAGTGTTAGTTTATTGCTTTCCATCCACTTCAGGATGCTATTCAGTGAAAGTTGAGTTTTCTCTATTTCATCATTTAGAGTTTTGTCATTTACAACTAGGCTTATGTCATCCGCAAAGAGACTGAGTTCGCCATGGTGGCTAATGTTTTTTAAGTCATTTATATAAACCAAAAATAATAGAGGCCCCAACGCTGAGCCTTGTGGAACACCAGACTTAGCGGTAAGCTCCTTCGATTTGACGTTGTTGATAAAAACAATGTGAGGTCTATTTTTTAGATATGATTGAAGCCATTCGTGCAAGAAGCCGCGGATACCTATTTTGTTTAACTTTTTCAACAATAACTCAGTGTTGACCGCATCGAAGGCTTTACTTATGTCCAGATTTAGTCCTACGCTGTATTCATTCTTAGCTTTTGCCTTGTATATCTTGTCTGACATTTTCAAGAGAGCTAGACTGGTAGAATGATTTTTCCTAAATCCAAATTGTTTTTCATATAACAACATCTTCTTATTTAAAAAGTCAAATATCCTCCTATGAATCAATTTTTCGAAAACTTTTGTTATATAACTCAGTAGACATATTGGTCGATAGTTGGATGGCGACTTCTTATCTCCTTTTTTGAAGATGGGTATAATAATAGATTTCTTTAGACAGCTAGAGTAGATGCCCGATTTAACTGATTCGTTCAACAGTTCACATAGATATGAGAAAACATTTTTGGAACATTGTTTGAAAATTCTCAGGGGAAGTTCATCATTTGTCGATTTATTGTGTACTTTGTTCATTACTTCGATCAATTCGGTATGTGTGATGTCTTCAAACACAAGTGAAGTGGTGCTTTCCTGGCAGTAGTCATCCTTGTTGGAATTGCTGCTGCTATTTTTTAGTTTCTCAGTAACATTTACAAAGTGCTCGTTTAATACATTAGCCACATCAAAATGGTCATACAGAATACCGGTATTTGTCTGTAATTCAGTAATGAAGCTATTATCTGTCTTTGAGCTGCCTCTTACGTGCTTTATGCGTTTCCATAGTTCTTTGGTGTCATTTTTAATAGCTGAAAATATGTTACTAATGCTTCCTTTCGGCCGATCTAGCCATGTACTTGAATATATTTGCAAAAGTTTTGTAATTTGTTTCATCCTCCTGAAGTCTAGTAGTTTTCCATTTCCTGTATAATTGAATTTTCTTTCTGTGGAGTTCCTTTAAGTCATCTGAGAACCAATCCTTCTCTCTAAACATTTTTCTAGAGATTTGCTTTAGTGGAAAAATTGTGTCGTGTAGGTTTATTAGCTCATCTTGAAAGTTACTCATTTTATCTGATATTGAAGTGGAACGTCCTGGTGCGTTAGTAAATAAATCTTCCGTTTTTTCTTTAAATAGTCTAATGCCTTTTTCAGTGTAGGATCTAATAAATGGTCGATCTCTAACTGTGTATTTCGTGTTTTGCAAGTTCTTTTTTATTATGAGATTGTGCAGTGCAGAGTATGTGATGACATGTTCCCATTTTTTCATTGTCAAGTAATTTGAATTTGCCACCACATATTATGGCTAATTGTCAAATAACTGTCTGCATCATTTATCTTGAAGAATGGAGGAATCCGCGAGATTTCGCCTATTGAATTTTCCCATCACGCTATTATCATGAAGAAAAAAGATTCATATTTTGGTGTTTAAGTGATCAACAATTATGAGCATGAGCAATTTCCTGAAAGGTTGACTACTATAATTTTTCTTTCTCATGTTTGCTGTTTTTTGCTTGAAATTTTTGAAGCAATTTATTTCAACATTTGATGCAACTTCGAAAGTGGTAAAATTCATGTAAACGCGTAATTTTTGGAACGATTCATCAAATTTAAACCTCAAACTAGCCAACATATTGACTCGTCTTTCATCTGTTTCGTATCGCAACGAGATCGCATCTTTTCGAGAAATCAATTTATTGCTATCTCGTTATTTTAATGTTATAGTGCTCTTGGTGTTCGGGAACTCTCCTAGGAAAGAAATCTAATTTTTTAATTCCACCTTTCGTTTGGATGTGTGGCTTTTCATATAAATTGATGTAATCTTATCTGAATATTTATAGAAGGACAGTGATGTTTTGACATTATCGTTGTTTTGTAATGGCTGTGTAAGGTGTTGGGTAAGCTTAACCGTTAAACGGCGTTGCGGGGTGTTTTCCACCCCAAGTGATATTTAAATACACACAACTTCTGTTATACTCTAGTTCGATTGCTGAAATCTCATGACTTTTCTTGGATAATTATAATATTTTTTCAGTAGAAAAATTGGATTTATATTCCACATGGTTTATGATTTAGGAGTGATTTTATAGATTCCGGTGTTGCGGGGTGTTTTCTACCCCATTCAAAAAATGATACTTTTGTTCATTTTCTTTTCATCTAAACGAAATTTATCGCTGCCAAGTTGTTTAGAGTTACAATTCTGATGTTATTGACTTAGCAAGCGTTCACGTGATCGCTTTCCAAGAAATTCTGTCCTCCTATTTCCAAGAAATTCTATTCTCTGATTTCCAAGAAATTGCACCCTGCGAAGCTTGCAGTGGAGTTGTCTCACGACGTGATCGATTTCCAAGACAAAGCGCCCTCCTCTCGAATACGCCAATAAATTCAGTGCGTTTCTTATGTGGTTGCACATTCTGTCGAGATGTCTGCATCAAGAAGGTCTCTTCCGAAAGACAAGCTCGATTAATTGCGAACCGAATTCTGGCTAAAGAAGAAGAATTTCCTGAGAGCATAGAATCTGATGATGCTGCAGCAGCCGAAGTTGATGACGCTACCGTAGATCTTCCAACTGGAGATCATTATAGCGACGATGATATATTGGATGTCGAACAACTTGAGAGAATTGTTGACAGTAGTCCTGAATCAAATAATTCAAGTGAAAGTGACTCAAACGCGTCGGACAATCTCTTATCAGCCGCCTCATCTGTAGGTGGTGGAGCAATGATCAGTGCGAATGGAACCACGGGAAATAATTCAACCAGGCCATGGTGTTGGGCGTGCGTCATCTAGAAATGTTTTCAATGTCGGAAATCAAGTCTTACGAGCTGGACTGCACCCACAATCAAATGAAGAATCTTTCCTCGTGTATTTTGAGGATATACTCGCAGAAGTCGTGTTATTCACAAATTTGGAAGGACGAAGAGTTGCTTCAGCAAGTGGAGTCGCCTGGAAGCCAGTCACATTCGTCGAAATCAAAGCTTTTATCGGGCTTCTTATTATAGCAGGTAAGTCATGTTCTTATTTCTGGGCAACTATTCAAAATTCAATTTACTATTCTTTCTGTCTATATAGTACTATTCAAAATTACTACAGTAAAGTCTATCTATGACATATTATCTCATAAGGAACAAAAAATAATGCGTTTTATAAAAAGATCGTCTTTATGAGTTTCGTTATAAAAGGAGAATTCTATTTGGGACTTTTTGATAGGTTCGTAGAGAAAAATACAGGAGAGACGAATTTTACTCTATTTTTACGTCCTTATTGATAGGCTAGTAATATAATACATACATTTACGCCTATGATGATATTCATTGATAAGAAATTATGTAGGCTATTATGAACATTTTAGTTATTTGCATTCACATGCGGGATCTTTCTGTTTCAGGTTCGTTCAAGGCAGGTCGCCGTGATATCCAGGAAATGTGGCATCCTATTCGAGGACATTGTATATTTCGAGCTACAATGAGCTACATGCGGTTTTCACAAATACGAAAATGTATCCGATTTGATGACAAATTGCGCCGTGACCGGAATGACACTCATGCTCAATGCATCGCTTGCACGGAATTACATCGCGGGGCCGTTTTTATGCGTCGACGAACAGCTAGTCGAGTTTCACGGACGTGTCTCATTTAGACAGTACATACCATCGAAACCCGGCAAATCTGGTATCAAGGTATTCTGGCTCGTGGATCAGGAAAATTCCTTTCCCCTGAAATGTTTGGTGTACATTGGTGCCGACACTTTGTCTGACGAGAAGAGAAATGCAAGCCATTCTTTTGGAGAAGCTGTTGTCATGAAATTGGCGGAGAACTGGTTGAACAAAGGCCGCAACATCACTGCCGACAGTTGGTTCACAACGACTCAGTTGGCTGACCGACTCCTGAAGGAAAGGACCACAATAGTAGGAACCATGCGCCGAAACAATCGCTCGATACCTCCTGCCGCCAAATCAATTGCCGGGCGAAGGAAAAGGGACTATGTACACTATTTGTCTGGGGCAAGGGTCCTTTGCTCATTTTGGGACAAGAAAAGGGTCCCGGTTCTCGTGCTTTCCACCATGCACTCATCCGCCATTCATTGTGAAAACCAAAAACCCGAAATAATAGATTTTTATAACAGAAATAAAGGAGAGTGGACACTCTTGATAAACTCTGCCGCTCGTATCGATGCCAACGCAAGTCTCGCCGTTGGTCATTTTCCGTTTTCATGGCGCTTGTTGATGTTGGTGTCGTGGCGGCTATGAGGACCATGCAGCAAAATGAACAAGAGATCGTTTCACATTTCAATTTCAAATGTGAACTGGGCTTCCAGTTGGCGATGCCTCTTGTTCGTCATAGAGCAACTCTTTCTAATCTAAAACGAAGCATCAAATATTTCATGCGGCTCGTGGGTGTGACTTTTTCATTACCAAGAAATGAATCGATCGTCGCTCCTCTCCCGGCTACGAGATGCCGATACTGTACCCGTCAGCAAGACAGAAAAACTCGCATGCGTTGCAGCATGTGTACTGTTTCCGTTTGCAAAGACCACGCCTCCGTTTTGTGTCCTGACTGCTCGTGACGTTTGGATTGATTATTTTTTCACTATAGACCTATCTGTGACGTCAAATTATAATCGGTTTGTTTATTTCGTATACACTTTGTTGATTGTTTTATATGAACTTGAAGCTAAGATAAGGTTTCAACACTGGGACAAAAATACATGTATTGATGACAATTATAGACGGAGCGTACTAACGGAATAGACGCTTTTTTATATACATTAGGGTCATATATCCGTTAGTAACATGTTTTCATATAGTAGCCTATGACATAAGAAGGTCGTTCGATTACTATTTGATAGCATCAGACAATTTTACCTATCCCATAAAACATGAAAAAATGAAAATATAATAATGGGGTGAATAACACCCCACAACGCCGTTATCCTAGTAAAAAAGGCAACGCCGTTTAACGGTTAACTACAAATGCATAGCCTAGTGGGATGCAGTACCGACAAAACCTAATGGGAAACTATATTATACTTAGTGGGAATCCGTATAAAACCGAGTCAAATTAGTAGGAAACTGGATTAAACCGAACAAACCTAATAGGAAAACCAACGAAGCTGGAATAAACCTAATGGGAGACCAACTTATGCAGAATAAACCTATTGGTTAAATCCAATTTATTCCACAACATTTCTGTCTTTTTAACTTTGGGTCTCATTTCCGTGAAAATTTGCATATATACTCATTTTTTTACGCTGAACACGAAAATCTTAGCGGCGACCACACCAAATAAAAGCTTTCCATAGAAATCTAGCACTTTTAAAAAGCCATTTTTTCTACATCTCGGTCAGAGGACAAATTGATCTCGGTCAGATAGATGTCGAATAGGCAGCTCTTCGGCTTCTGCATTTGGGTTGCTGATGAAACTGGGAACTTAGGATGAATGCTTGCATGCGTAAAGCGAAGTGACCAAAATGTAATGTATTGCATATATTGTCCGTTGACCGTGACCCACCTTGTCCTTTGACCGAGATTTTTTATGTCTCGGTCAGAGGACAAATTGATGTCGAACAGGAAACTCTTCGGCTTCTGCATTTGGGTTCATGAGACTGGAAACTTAGGACGAATACTTGAATGCGCAAAACGAGGTGATCTAAATGTAATTGCATACATTATGATGTCTTTAGACCGAGATCCTTAAGTACTCTGACCGAGATCTTCAATTTCAACGTTGTCCTCTGACCGAGATTTTTTAGGGTCTCGGTCAGAGGACATTTTCGTGGTTTTTGGAGATTTTGAGAGGGTTAATTGATATAAATCAAAATTTTCTTTTGCATAGATGTTAAAGAGCATGGATCCCTCCTATGGTGTGAAATTTCATCGATTCCTGACAAAATTTCTGGTTTCCGCATCTATATGAAATTTTTGGGAATATTCGAATTCTCTGGTCGAAAAAACGGATAAAAATATTTATAAATCACTATTGCTCACTTGCAACGGCATCAAACTGAATTTTCTTTACGGATTTATAAGCTAGCACACTAGAGGATTCGTTCGGTGCAAAACGTTTAATGGAAGAATCAATATTCTTCGAGAAAAGGTACCTCGGTCAGAGGACATTTTTTTCATTGGACAATGGAAACCCAGTGAAAATTCAATGATTAATATTAATTACAATATTTGAAATTAGACTGTCTTAAAGAGCTGATCTTCCTCTTTCAGATGATATAAATATTAACGGGTGTATTTGAATGTATCTAATCGAAAATCCGTGTTGAAGTGAGAGTACTGTAACTTTGGACATGCTTTTTTCGGCAAAAAACAGCAACATGTGAAGGTCTTGTCTTCGTGACTTTTTAAAAGCCATGCCATAATAGATGAGATCTTTACGGTTCTATTAAAAAAAAACTATTGAAATCGGTTCAGAAATATGGATTTTACAAATCAAAGACATTTTCGTCAAATGTTGTGGATTAAATTGGATTTACCCTATTGGGTACTTAGCAGGTTTTGATGTCTGAATTACTGGGTCGACTTAATAAGTTTGTTCGGTTCTTTCTCGGGTATGACACGTAG
Source organism: Prostheceraeus crozeri (assembly GCA_907163375.1). Taxonomy (NCBI): domain Eukaryota; kingdom Metazoa; phylum Platyhelminthes; order Polycladida; family Euryleptidae; genus Prostheceraeus; species Prostheceraeus crozeri. Next base: position 33,365 of record CAJQUW010005189.1, read on the forward strand.
TGGATAATGCACCAGCTTTTCGCAAGATGCAAAGTAACTGTGTGAAACCAAATAAAACCACTGATTTAGTCGAGTGTGTGATATTAGTCATTCATAATAAGCCCCTGTTCCACATATGAGCCAATGTCTATGGCCGCTAGGCATCTCAGAGATGCTCGTATTTCTGATGTCAGGAAATCTAAAGAAAAGCAGACTGCTAGTATAGCCTTCCTTGGTAGCCAGAATGATTGCTAGGGTAAATTTGGAGTACCTCTTCAGAATATTCTAAGATAAAGCGAAAGATTATTCAGTGTCTTTTTCTTAGATAGATAACAAGAAATTCGGGTCAAAACACAAGAAACACACATCTGATGGTTCAATTATCGTTTTGAAAACTTTATTCGTCATACGCACATAGTGGTAAATGATCATGAGATGCAAATAATTTAAAACACTGCTTGTAATAGAAAGCTCAGTACGTTTCCTCTGGAGCATCAAGGTCTTTGTAATTCATCAGTCGTCTTCCTCCGAAACTTTGCGGACGCTGACCATAACCACCCGCTTGTCGGCGCATGCTTTCGGCATAGTATTGTTGCTGACGCCGAAAATTGCTGTATTGAGCGTAAGGAACACGACTTGCCGAATAATAATCCCGCGCATAACCATGTGGAGGCGGAGGCGAGCGAAATTCGCGAGCGGCACCCTGTTGAAGAAAATTAGAGATTTAGTTACACAAATAACTATTCCCATCATCGCGTCAGGCATGGAACAGTTGCGTGAAAATCTGCTGCATCCAATCCACATGAGAAACATAATTTCAATAATTCTGTCGCTTCGTGTCAAAGTGACCTAAACGACATTTTTTGCAAAATGGAGTTAAGCACTCTAGATGTAAGAAAATAGCATGTTTTATCATGTTACGAATAAGTATAATCAGATTCGATGGTAAAACGTCGTGAGACTGTTGTGTCATTTTGACCTGCATTGGAGAATCATGAATAATTTTGTGACTGATTAACCTAAACGACCACTTAGGTTCATTTGATACAAATAATCATGAACCAAAAGTCAGTTAGGTTAAATTGACACGAATATTTTTCATAAATTTACTGTCGTTTTCTGCTATAGGCATCATTCATTTTTTAAACACCTCAAAGATCTTATTGCTCATGATTTCTCAATTTCTTTTTATTTAACTAGCTCTTTTTGAATTCATTCAGATTTTCGTGTAAAACTGTTTCGTTCTTGACTTGATATTATAAATGGCGCGTCGATGCAAAATTGAGGCTATCAAAAGGTAAGTGTTTCACTGTAATTGACTTAGTACCCGTAGACCTAACAGATTGAAAATGTTAATAGATTCCGACTATGCATGGGAATCTTCTTTACTTATAGCCTAACTCCTGCCTTATATGAACAATGAAACTATAGTTACTTTAGTTTTTGAGATAGATACATATCCCAGAGCTAAAAAATAGATGGGCTATATATTTGTATAGTTAACGGTTCGTGTACGTCCAATTATTTTTATAGTTGTGTACGTTGCGGGGTGTTGTACACCCCAACTCATTTTTATTCATTATTAACGTCTTTTTCCGCGCCAACTGTAAGGCAAAATACAAAATAGAATCCTTTGCTTCCTTTGACATCATAATGTCTTGTTTCACTGCCAACTCAGCTGACTGACTGACTCAACTCGCCAATCAAAAAGCTTCCTATTGTTCTGGTGCTTCTATCGCTAAGCGACGTCGCCGGGATCCTTCGGGCAACAGTGTTAAAGAATGGACCAATTAAATTTCGCGATCTAATCAATCCCTTGCTGGTAACTTGAAACTTATCATTTGATGAAGAACACTTCGTGATGGAACGATCTCACCCGAGAAGAGCAAAGCTTGAAGCAGAGCGGCGGCTTTTTACTCAAGAAGAGGAAGAAGATCAATTTGAAGACGAGATTCAAGATGACGATTATGCCACTTTAGAAACTCTGCCTAATGAAACCATCGAATATACCGACGAGGTAAGCATTGTAGAAGCGCACGATGATGTACTTGCCGAGGAAGACGTCCATGTTGCTATTGATTCTGACTCGTCAGAATCGGGTGACGAAGTTGAAGGCAATGATGTTCTTACAGCTCCAAGTGGGATGACGTGGACAAGACGGATGGAACACAACACAACTGCTGGGCGTATTCCGGAGCGAAATGTCATTCGAGTTAAGCAAGGTTTCAAATGCGGTTTAAACCCAGCCACAAAGAGAGAAGCGTTTTTGATTACGTTTGATGCCATCATCGACCTCGTCGTACACTACACCAATCTCTACGGGCGCCGAAATTACTCTGAAGCCTGGAAGAACACTTCAAGAATAGAGATGGAAGCTTTCCTCGGTATACATATACTTGCTGGTGAGTAAACATTTTGTTATTATTATTTTTAATTTTGTCAAATAAATCATTAGTTGCTTGTAGTCCATAGTAATCAAAGTTAAACCACTGCAAATTTCATATTCATTTTCTAATTTCCTTCAAACTAATTTGTATTTACTTATACCGTAACTGTATAAAGAAATTTGCTAAATAACCAACAATACGAGTATAAGAGTATATAAGCACGTAAATTTATGTTTGCACTTATTACTTGTAATTGCACATAAAATGATTTGAAGTATAATAAATTAAAAAGAAATTGGAAGGAAATTATAGGATGGTTTGCAATGGTGTTTTGCCGATTTCTGTAGCTTGTTTGCATTTTCACATCTTCTCTAATTCTTCAGGAGCATTGAAAGCACATCACCGCAAAGCAAGAGAACTATGGCAACTTGTTGATGGCATACCAGCTTGCAGAGCGGCAATGAGCTACGAACGATTTACCCAAATAAAAAGTTGCTTGCGATTTGATGACACAAGGAGGAGGAATCGGGATGACAAACTTGCCCCAGTATCATCCGTGGTTGAACACATGAACAGAGTGCTCCATGAAATTTACATACCATCATCTTTTCTGGTTGTGGATGAGATGCTTGTCGAGTACCATGGAAGAGTTGCTTTCAAGCAATATATCCCAACTAAACCCGGCAAGTTTGGGATAAAGATTTATTGGTAAGTATAGACTGACATAACAATTTTGGTATTTCAGTCGGTGCATTTACTTTGTTGCAATATGATATCAAAAATTTTAATAGGACGAGAGTATATGATAAATATTTCATACAACTTTATCTTTAGCAACTTTCCCATGCATAAATGAATAAATACAATTATTTTCAAAATGCTTTGTAAACCCTGTTCGACTAATACCATTTTGTTTTATAGAAATGTATATTTTTCTACTTTTTAGGGCAGTGGATAATTCGAACACAATGCCGCTATCCTCAGTTGTTTACGTTGGTGAACAAACGCTCTCTGCCAGAAGATCGAGCTGGAACCTCTTCCATTGGTGAGGCGTTGGTCATGAAATTGTGCAAGAAACTACTTATGTGCGTCGCGGAATGTCACAGGAGACAATTTTTTCACGTCCATGCCGCTCGTCAAACAACTTACTGACTTGCAAAACAACGTACGTTGGAACTATACGACGAAACACGCGCGATCTTCCCCCTCAATGCAAGGATCTTGACGGCCGTCAGAGAAGAGACAGCAAACACTATTACAATGATAACAACACCACGCTCTGTTCCTTTTGGGATAAGGGACAATCTCCAGTCCTTCTCGTGTCATCAATGCACGGCGTGCAAAACGATCTGCAAGATACGAAGCCAGATATCGTGGAATTCTACAATTCCACCAAATCTGGGGTCGACAATCTCGACAAGCTCGTCAGAAATTTATCCAGCAAGAGAAAGTGCACGAGATGGCCTTACGGAGTTTTTTTTACGTACGTGGATGTAGCAGTGATCGTTGCCATGCGCTTGACAGATGCGGAAAACCACTACACATTCAAAAAGGAACTTGCATACGAATTGCTCCTACCGTTGGTGAGAGCAAGAGCACAGTTGCCCAACATTCGGTGCTCCATTGCAAGAGTGTATGAAAATGGTGGGAGTTGACATCGCCAAACAATAGAAGTGTGCCACCCTCCTCAGTCCGCCAAGCTCGATGCGCCTTCTGCAGCAGGAACCAAGATCGAAAGACGACCATACGGTGTGACTCGTGTTCATCCTTCGTTTGCTCCGCACACGTCATCAAGTGTTGTCCAATGTGCAAATGACTGTTCCTTCACAACATTTGATTGTCATGTGTTCATTTCTGTTATTCTATCATTATGATGATTCGAAACGTTTATTCACGTAATCTGTATGTATCCTTGGGTGTACAACACCCCGCAAACGTACACAACTATAAAATGTTTGTCAACAATTCTCTTTTAAATATTTATAGCTGAGCTTTTCACGCGATCATTAACTTGAAGAAATAAGAAAAGTCCTATAATAAAAAATCTTAGAACCAAAAACTTCCGTAGATATGATATGACAAAAACATGCGTGGGGTGTAAAACACCCCGCAACGTACACGAACC
>CAJQUW010005190.1:0-131871 GCA_907163375.1 Prostheceraeus crozeri
TACGTTGAGAGCTGTTAGTTCGTCAAATGGCCCAACATGAGACATTGAGGTTGTCCCAGCGGTTACGGTCTCAAATATGACACATTCCCTTGCCACACTTATCATACGGACATCGTCCCGCGTCCCGAAGGAACACCATGTCAGTGGGAATATTGCAGCAAAAACTTCTCCGTGTCCTTGCTCGCTTTCAGTGAAAAGCCGGTGTTATAGCCATGAGAATACTGGCTCAGACATGATATAAACTGTAGAGTTGGTAAGAGTGTGGACAGAACTTTTAGCAGCTTGATTCACCAGCGTTTTGCAATGGAGATGTTTAGAGGCCACCCATGACAAGATAGCTAAGACTCAACCGATTGGCGTTCAAAGTGCTACGTTGAGAGCTGTGTCAAATGCCCAACATGAGACATGAGTTGTCCCAGCGGTTACGGTCTCAAATATGACACATTCCCTTGCCACACTTATCACTACGGCATCGTCCGCCGTCCCGAAGGAACACCCTGTCAGTGGAATATTACAGCAAAACTCTCCGTGTCTTGCGCGCTGTCAGTGAAAAGTCGCTTATAGCATGAGAAGCACTGGCTCAGACATGAAAACCTGTAGAGTTGGTAAGAGGTTGACAGACTTTAATCAGCTTGATAGCAAGCCGTAGAGAGCTTGATTCACCAGCGTTTTGCAATGGAGATGTTTAGAGGCCACCCATGACAAGATAGCTAAGACTCAACCGATTGGCGTTCAAAGTGCTACGTTCAGAGCTGTGTCAAATGCCCAACATGAGACATGAGTTGTCCCAGCGGTTACGGTCTCAAATATGACACATTCCCTTGCCACACTTATCACTACGGCATCGTCCGCCGTCCCGAAGGAACACCCTGTCAGTGGAATATTACAGCAAAACTCTCCGTGTCTTGCTCGCTTTCAGTGAAAAGCCGCTTTAGCATGAGAAGGACTGGCTCAGACATGAAAACCTGTAGATTTGGTATGAGGTGGACAGACTTTTAGCAGCTTGATTCACCAGCGTTTTGCAATGGAGATGTTTAGAGGCCACCCATGACAAGATAGCTAAGACTCAAACGATTGGCGTTCAAAGTGCTACGTTGAGAGCTGTGTCAAATGCCCAACATGAGACATGAGTTGTCCCAGCGGTTACGGTCTCAAATATGACACATTCCCTTGCCACACTTATCACTACGGCATCGTCCGCCGTCCCGAAGGAACACCCTGTCAGTGGAATATTACAGCAAAACTCTCCGTGTCTTGCTCGCTTTCAGTGAAAAGCCGCTTTATAGCAATGAGAAGACTGGCTCAGACATGAAAACCTGTAGGTTGGTAAGAGGTTGACAGACTTTTAGCAGCTTGATAGCAAGCCGTAGAGAGCTTGATTCACCAGCGTTTTGCAATGGAGATGTTTAGAGGCCACCCATGACAAGATAGCTAAGACTCAACCGATTGGCGTTCAAAGTGCTACGTTGAGAGCTGTGTCAAATGCCCAACATGAGACATGAGTTGTCCCAGCGGTTACGGTCTCAAATATGACACATTCCCTTGCCACACTTATCACTACGGCATCGTCCGCCGTCCCGAAGGACCACCCTGTCAGTGGAATATTACAGCAAAACTCTCCGTGTCTTGCTCGCTTTCAGTGAAAAGCCGCTTATAGCATGAGAAGACTGGCTCAGACATGAAAACCTGTAGAGTTGGTAAGAGGTTGACAGACTTTTATCAGCTTGATAGCAAGCCGTAGAGAGCTTGATTCACCAGCGTTTTGCAATGGAGATGTTTAGAGGCCACCCATGACAAGATAGCTAAGACTCAACCGATTGGCGTTCAAAGTGCTACGTTGAGAGCTGTGTCAAATGCCCAACATGAGACATGAGTTGTCCAGCGGTTACGGTCTCAAATATGGACTACATTCCCTTGTCCCACACTTATCATACGGCATCGTCCGCCGTCCCGAAGGAACACCATGTCAGTGGAATATTGCAGCAAAACTCTCCGTGTCTTGCTCGCTTTCAGTGAAAAGCCGCTTATAGCATGAGAAGACTGGCTCAGACATGAAAACCTGTAGAGTTGGTAAGAGGTGGACAGACTTTTAGCAGCTTGATTCACCAGCGTTTTGCAATGGAGATGTTTAGAGGCCACCCATGACAAGATAGCTAAGACTCAACCGATTGGCGTTCAAAGTGCTACGTTGAGAGCTGTGTCAAATGCCCAACATGAGACATGAGTTGTCCCAGCGGTTACGGTCTAAAATATGACACATTCCCTTGCCACACTTATCACTACGGCATCGTCCGCCGTCCCGAAGGAACACCTCTTCGTCAGTGGAAATATTACAGCAAACTCTCCGTGTCTTGCTCGCTTTCAGTGAAAAGCCGCTTATAGCATTGAGGAAGACTGGCCTCAGACATGAAAACTTTGTAGAGTTTGGTAAGAGGTTGACAGACTTTTAGCAGCTTGATAGCAAGCGTTAGAGAGCTTGATTCACCAGCGTTTTGCAATGGAGATGTTTAGAGGGCCACCCTATGACATGATAAGCTAAGACTCAACCGATTGGCGTTCAAAGTGCTACGTTGAGAGCTGTGTCAAATGCCCAAACATGAGACATGAGTTTGTCCACAGCGGTTACTTGGGTCTCAAATTATGACACATTCCCTTGCCACACTATATCACTACGGCATCGTCCGCGCGTCCCGAAGAGGGAACACCATGTCAGTGGGGAATATTGCAGCAAAACTCTCCGTGTCTTGCTCGCTTTCAGTGAAAAGCCAGCTTATAGCATGGAGGAAGACTGGCTCAGACATGAAAACCTGTTAGAGTTGGTAAAGATGTGTGGACAGACTGTTTAGCAGCTTTGATTCAACAGGGTTTTGCAATTGGAGGATGTTTAGAGGCCACCCATGACAAGATAGCAAGACTCAACCGATTGGCGTTCAAAGTGCTACGTTGAGAGCTGTGTCAAATGCCCAACATGAGACATGAGTTGTCCCAGCGGTTACGGTCTAAACTATGACACACTCCCTTGCCACACTTATCACTACGGCATCGTCCGCCGTCCCGAAGGAACACCCTGTCAGTGGAATATTACAGCAAAACTCTCCGTGTCTTGCTCGCTTTCAGTGAAAAGCCCGCTTATAGCATGAGAAGACTGGCTCAGACATGGAAAAACCTGTAGAGTTGGCGTAATGATGGTTGACAGAACTACTTTTAGCAGCTTGATAGCAAGCCGTAGAGAGCTTGATTCACCAGCGTTTTGCAATGGAGATGTTTAGAGGCCACCCATGACAAGATAGCTAAGACTCAACCGATTGGCGTTCAAAGTGCTACGTTGAGAGCTGTGTCAAATGCCCAACATGAGACATGTGAGTTTGTGTCCCAGCGGTTACGGTCTCATAATATGACACCATTCCCTTGCCACACTTATCACTACGGCATCGATCTCCGCCGTCCCGAAGGAACACCCTGTCAGTGGAATATTACAGCAAAACTCTCCGTGTCTTGCTCGCTTTCAGTGAAAAGTCGCTTATAGCATGAGAAGACTGGCTCAGACATCATTAAAAATGCTTTCATTGACTTCAGCAGGGTCGAAAACCACAGAAAACCTCCAAAACTAGTGAATTAAAAATTTTCAAATTTTTAGCACTACTTATGAAATTTTATAAGTAGTCTATGACTTAGGGCAGGTCAATAGCGACCGAACCTTTTTTGAATCAAGTCAAACGGACTTGTAGAAGCAAAGTTACAAGCCTTTAAAGTTTTGGAGTCTTTTATGGCCTGGAGACGAAGGCCATCTCCTGGCTAACCTCTAAGTCTGACGCCTTAGCTGATATCAGCAATGAAATTTTCTAAGCCGGAATTTGGAATGTCCGAAGCTATCATCGGAGCTCAGAGAGACGACTTACCGTTGACAATCTCTCGTCTGAATGACAAGTCTCTGTCGGTTCCCAGCTTATATAGTGTGTGGCGATCAGCTGATGACGTAATACCCATCATCCAAACACTCAAAACCCGTCTATCTCCGGTTCTAGTGCTCCGACTGAGCTGGAAATATACCATTTCCATGTAAAATTTGACGCTGAATCCGAATCTGGCCTCCGTTTTCCCATCCGATGCTTCGTTTTGGCTCTACAGTAGGCAGCCATCGCAAAAATTCTAACTCGTTTTTCCGAAAAATGTTGAAAATTTTTCTCTCCGATTGACTTGAAACTCTCCGATTGACATGAAACTCACCATACAGATAGAGAATTTCACGCTGATTCCAAATATGAAATCCGTTTTCCAATCCGATGCTTCGTTTTGAAGCTACAGCCCAAAACGTCCCAAATTCTAACTCTGTCGTTTTTCGCCAATGTCCCAAAATCTTAAATGGCGTCTCACATCTAAACGAAGACAGATAGGAACAAGCCGATTCTTTCAATGAATTTGTCTCACTCTTAGCTTTCAAACGAGCTATCGCACGACTAAATCCGTCCACTGGAAGCCAAAATCGAAGCGAGCTGTCCAGAGGGGGGGGGACGTCAGCGAAAATTTTTTCTCTCCGATTGAGCTGGAAATACACCATTTCCATGTAGAATTTGACGCTGAATCCGAATCTGGCCTCCGTTTTCCCATCCGATGCTTCGTTTTGGCTCTACAGTAGGCAGCCATCGCAAAAATTCTAACTCTGTCGTTTTTCGCCAATGTCCCAAAATCTTAAATGGCGTCTCACATCTAAGCGAAGACAGATAGGAACAAGCCGATTCTTTCAGTGAATTTGTCTCACTCTTAGCTTTCAAACGAGCTATGGCACGACAAAATCCGTCCACTGGAAGCCAAAATCGAAGCGAGCTGTCCAGAGGGGGGGGGACGTCAGCGAAATTTTTTCTCTCCGATGGCGTTCAAATTCACCATACCGATGCAGAATTTCACGCTGAATCCGAATCTGGCCTCCGTTTTCTCATCCGATGGTTCGTTTTGGCGCTACACACCAAAACGTCCCAAATTCTAACTCTGTCGTTTTTTCGAAAAATGTTGAAAATTTTTTCTCTCCGATTGACTTGAAACTCACCATACAGATAGAGAATTTCACGCTGATTCCAAATATGAAATCCGTTTTCCAATCCGATGCTTCGTTTTGAAGCTACAGCCCAAAACGTCCCAAATTCTAACTCTGTCGTTTTTCGCCAATGTCCCAAAATCTTAAATGGCGTCTCACATCTAAACGAAGACAGATAGGAACAAGCCGATTCTTTCAATGAATTTGTCTCACTCTTAGCTTTCAAACGAGCTATGGCACGACAAAATCCGTCCACTGGAAGCCAAAATCGAAGCGAGCTGTCCAGTGGGGGGGGGACGTCAGCGAAAATTTTTCTCTCCGATTGACTTGAAACTCACCATACCGATGCAGAATTTCACGCTGATTCCGAATCTGGCAGCCATTTCACCATCCACGACAACCTAGACGGTCGCCCACGTCAACCTAGACGGTCGCCCACGTCAACCTAGACGGTCGCCCACGTCAACCTGGACGGTCGCCCACGTCAACCAGGCGGTCGGACCAACTCACCCGAGTCTCACACTCTGTCGTTGCAGAAGGGGGGGGGGAGTCAGCGAACAGTTTGTGAACGTGGACCCACCTGGCCGGCACACCACGACAGACTACAACCTCCGTCGTTCCAGAGGGGGGGGAGTCAGACCCGAAGCACCACGGCGGCCGACCACGACACTCTGTCGTTCCAGAGGGGGGGAGGGGGCGCGCTGTGTTTATTATGGACCTTTTATTACTACTGAAATGCAAATGATATACTTACAACAGATATTAAACTGAACAAATACATGCAAATCCATGATTATGGTATATCAATCAATAGAACTGTTCAGCTATGGCAACCATTTTCGACGCATATGTCGTGGATTGTATTCAACTGTCGGGATATTGCCGGTAATGTGCAGTGTGTGTACCTGCTGTGAAAGTCATGTCAGTTTTGAAATGTCATAGTGCACGCACAAATTTGAGTATGAAAGTCATTTATAATCGGACATGATTAGGGAAAGATGGATTTCCCTATTTACATCTATCTAGAATGTGCTCTGAAGGATTTACTAGCACGTGTCGCCTTTTGCAGGTATGTTACCAGTGACGCTTTTTAGTCGGTAAAGTGCCTCGAAAAATTGACTATCAGTCTATTAGACGATAATATTAGTCGGCAAAAAAATCGACTATTAGGGTACCACTACTCGTTTATTAGGATAGGTATTCTATGCTTAAGGCGAATATTATGCGATCTCTTTTAGATGATTCCCTACTTGAATCCAAATGTTTCCCCTTCCGTTTTTTTAAAATGTTTAAGCTGGATTAGATGATGTCTGACTAAACCGACTTCACGAGTCATCCTGGTTATGGAAGTAAGTCGCTTAATTTTTTTATAACGCAACCCATATGTCAGTGCCTCCGAATGTTTTTGTGTAGCGGTTTATGTCTAAAGTTGCCGCTAATCATGGAATATTCTGTGGTAAATGACATTGATTGCCATAGTCGTGGGTACAGAAATTTAATTCTTATTACAGTGAGACTATTGTATAGTACGCATGTGTACTGTAGAACTGTTATATGCTTAATATTTCCGGAATTGTGTGGATAATATATTATAATTGTGTGCATCCATTTATTGAATACATTTTTACTGTTTCCTGCAAATAATCATATTTAGTGTATTTTGAACCAGTCAGCAGTGTGTGAATTGATTGTGCCATGTAAGTCATGTTAATTTGTGTAAATTCATGTTTGCCTCCTATGACATGTTGTGATTTTTTTAATATGGATCCCATCATGTGTGTGTAAAAATCTGTCTGAGCATTTCTGAAATTGCATATAGAACATGCGATGTTCTATAAGAATTCTATGAATGTTTGCAAATTATGCCTTCGAAAGATGTTTTACAAAATTATATTTTTAGTTTGCAAATCAAAATTTTTGTGTATTTCAGACACGAAGAATGCAGTGTTGAAAATACGAATGGATTCAACCAAACCAGTTCAATGAGTTCATATGGAAAGGGAGAATATTGGCCTATATACTTTTCTATGAGAGATGAGTCGTTTGAACATTAGTTTGCACATTTTTGTCACTGTCTACGAATGTCATAGTTTTGCAGTGATATTACAGTGCGCTGCTATTCTTGGAACATTTCGTGGCACTATGACGTTGAACAACAATGTTTTTTTTCATTTCATGTAAATGTTAAATGTGCAATGCAGGGTTAAGAAATAGTAAACGAATAAAAACCGTAAAAAAACGAATAAAATTAAGTAACTGCTAATCACTTAAGTAAGTATTAGTTAAGATAAATGGGAAATTTTCATAAATATTCGTAAAACTATTTGGTGATTCATGCCAAATCTTTCATTTTTGTTAATTTAACGCAATTTTGTTGCACTTTTTAATGCAAATTAACGAAAATTTAATTGGAAAATTAACAAAAAATTACTAATCAGGTCACCAATAAATTCTGCAAATTCACGTAAACTTGTCATCCGGGATTAGGGCCTACTCAACATACCCACAGCGTCAACGGTAGACCTATACGAGTAGGGAAAACTGCATAGTGTGGATGGCAATTCGATAGACCTTCTACAACTTTTGTAAATTAGGCTTCTTGAACTTATCATGTATAAAACTCCAAAATTTGATTTTATTCGAGAAAACTCCATGTTTTCCATGTTTTCTAGAAAATGTACCGTATATGCTATTACTGACAATGTTGGGTACTTGCGACGCAACTTAGTTGTGGTTGCGATTGCGTAGCAATTTCTTTAAACCGGGTTGCAGTCACAATTTAGTTTCGGAAATCCGCCACAATCGCAGGCCTATATGTTTTCCTGCAAAACATATTTTCCCGTTTTCGTCAAAGGACAATCAGTCTATTCGAAACTTTTCGCAGTGAGAGCTTTAAGCATTTATCGATTGTTGCCATTATTCGTGCAAATTCACATGCATTTTTCTTGTGCTACCATGGTGGCAGTGTAGTTTCTACGAGTATGATGTGTGCCTACAGTAGGTCTACATTTTTGTCATAATATATCACATTATTTATTTGGTCGTGTTATCGATCTACTTCAAATTAAAACTCGTGCATCGTGATACGTACGGTACGGTACCTAGTCGGAAAACATATCCCTACAAGAGATTCCACAAATGCAGGCTACAAAGTGAGAGGAGAAGCAGAGAAACTGAAGAGGAAGCCGAAGGAAACAATCACTCAGTGAAAGAGGGAAATCGAAGGGGTGATTGTTCTTCTGTATGAGAAAGGAGTGACGGAGAAAGTAGGGAAGATACTGAGGCGGCACAATTACAAAGTGTATGAAAGAGGAGGTCAGCCAATAGGCAAGCAATTGGTGAGAAAGAAAGAACAAAAGACCGAGCCGAAGGAAGTAGTGTATAACATCAATTGCAAAGGATGTGAAGGGAATTATGTGGGAGAAACTAAAAGAGGAATGGAGCAAAGGATTAAAGAACACAAGAAAAATGTTTTAGAAGAGAATGTAGTCAGCTCTGAGATTGCGAAACACTGCTGGGAGAAAGGTCACAGAATGGATTGGGAGGACGCGCGGGTAGTGATTAGGGAGTCTGATTGGTACAGGAGGTGAAGGAGGCCCTATGGACGAAGCGGAAGGGAGGTTTCAACGCGAAACTTGATATCAGTAAAGCGTGGCTGGGGCTTGTTGCAACCTGAATGATCCATTATGCAATCCCTTACAGAATGACTCATAAATGTCGTAACAGCCTTTGAAATAGTTACAATGTATGTTGTCAATACATTCGCCTGACGATGCCTGTTTGACACAGGTGAAAGGCCTAGCGAAAGAATTGTTCGTTATTTCTTCGTGGGACTGTCCGAGGCAATTAGCCAATTAATTTACATATCCCTACAAATTAGTGAGTGCAAGATTTATGGGGTTGTATGGGATGACAAACTCCGATGGAATTCTCACATCGACGCCATATGAATTGTACACTATACGAACTTTGAAATCGCTGTTATCAAGCGTCCAAATAATTTAAGTGTATAAACCCATCATACTATCGCTTCATACTATCGAACGGTTTAACCGGCGTAGTCATGCAATAATATGTAGTAAGGATTGTAAGTGTGATGACTTTTCATCTATTTCATCAATGAGGAAAAATCGAGCCATGGAATATTTCAGAAAGTGTGAAAAGCTCCCGTTCCATCCTCTTCATGACTCAGTGCCCACACGCATGCCTCGTAGTGGTCATTTATGCTTGCCCCAAGTCAACTCCGCTCGCAGACTGCACTCGTTTTTCCCGTGGCTGTCGATGATAATGAACGAGATAATTTGACTTTATTTTTGCAACAAGTTGCTTACGTTGAAGTGCAATGTACTTGATGACTTTTGACTGTTTTTCTCTTATTTATGTAAATGCTCTGCATGGTTGATTATCACATGTGTGAATACTTACTTACTTAAATTTTCCTTATACTCGTAGTATGTTGGGGATACTGTTGTCTAAAGAATCCATGAACAAAAAAATGCATCAAACTGCTTTAATTGATTGTTCGAGGCAAGCGAAAACCGTCCCCTCATTGCAATTGCATCTAACTTCCATTTAGACCCACGACTGGCAGTTTCCGAGTAATGTGAGTCTAAAGTGTCCACATGGCTCCACTCCTAATATTTCACTGTGGTAAAATGGGCGATGCATTTTTATCATCCTTAATATTATTTCTGGCATGCTTGTTTTCACGAGAAATACCTAGAATCTATGAGAGATTTATGAAAAGGCATAAATGGAACTATGAATCAATACGAAATGTTTTTCAAGAAGTTGATGAAAAGAGAATAGATTCAAACAAAAGCGGCAAAACATGCAATTTGTCACAAGTAGATAGGCCTATTGTTAACAAATTAAGTCTGGAAGGTCAGATAGCAAACCAAATGACATAAATTCTTCTTTCTAAGTTCTCACCACGAACACTAAACTTGCTTCTGAGATTGGCATCAGTTAAGTTTGCCCTTACAGCGCTAGAAACGTGTCGGCATCGCGTCCTTACATTTATTGATCATTGCATTCAGCTTCAAGAATGAGTGTACCGTGTGTTGTTTCTAAGCTTGTACATGTATCTTATCGGTGGCGATTGACAATATATCAGTGACTATTGACTTTTGCTTAAAATTCGTTAACAGGAATTGGGTACATAAGTGATGAGGCACGAATGAAATGGCGCTTCAATGCAACAAATAGTTAGTGTCAAGTGCAAGATAAAATGATCAGGCTCTGTCAATGAAACCTTGTTACTACAATAAATGCAGCCGATGCTGTCTTGGTTCACTCGAAATTTCCTGTCTTGATGAATCATTCAGGAAATGACAAAACCGTTGGAAAAGACATTTATGAATCAAAATATACAAAATCCACATAGCCCAAAGTCAGTGCCCATTGCCCCGTGGTATGAGGCTAAAAAGGTTTTGAAAGTATTTTTTGCAAAAAAAAACTTTTTACAAAATCGCTTCTAATTTTCTCTAATTAATCCTAGAATTTCCGTCTTTTTTGGAGAATGGACTGATGCGCTCTTCTTGTCCTATGAGTTGGTCCGGGACGAAGAGAATTAGTAGGAGCATTAGTGAAGTGTATATATATTTCATAAAAAATATAAATCAGTCAATACAAATGCTAATACAAATAACGGAGAATAAAGTATGATATTGACATGCAAATAAAGTTGCAGTTACTCAAGAGTTCAATCTCAGCGTTGGAAGGACATATGGTAGTAAAGAGAAGCTTTTATAAAAAATGCGTTACTTCTTTTAGCGGTGCGAAAAGCGTCCATTGCAAAGTGTCTTGAAAAGCGTTGATGACGAGGAACAATTTTGTCTCAAAGGATGAAGTGTGTCTTCACATTTCAGTAAAAAAGAAAAAAATAACTTGGTGAACAGGTCATCAGTATCGCACAATATGTTACATCTACATTTGAAACCGCAGATGATATGTTGAGCACGTTTCGTAATGCGATGAAACTTAGATTGTACACTTTGAGTTCGGTGAAAAAAAATGGGAGCAGCATACGTTAACAAAGATGAGATAATCGCGCTCTGTCCTTCAACAAGCTGACTTTTAGATAGAAAAGGTTTTAGACGACAAATGACATAAAGTCTTTGTGAACATATCTTCGACAGTGATTTGAAATGCTCGTCCCAGATTGAATGATCCGACCAGATGACACCAAGAATTTTTAGGACTCTCACTACCTTGATATCAGGTATAATTGGCACGGTAGAATTAAGACAGCATTTGAAAATTATTTGCTTGCTTTTCGACTTGTTGATGACCCAAGACTGAATAGTTGACAAATTGGAGGGCGTGGGAGGCTAATCAACTCTTTCAATCAAATTTAGGTCATCTGCGCATTTCCCTATCTTTGCATTTTCTGAAGAGACTTGTAGGGATCCAAAAAAGGCGCCGAACAGATATAGAGCCAGGACACCTCCGTGAGGTAGCCCGGATGCTGTAGGGTAAACGGGACCAAGTAAATCATTTGACTTTACCCGTTGTTGTCTGTCAGCGACATACGATAGCAACCAAATTAAGAAACCATGGTTTATTCCACGCTTGGAGAAATCGTTGATTAGTCATATATGGTGTATTTTATCGAAGGCCTTGGATAGATCGTTGGGCGAACGGCGACGGTGGAGGGTTGGTCCATAAATCCTGCTACAACATCCTGCATATATACAATAGCTGTCGAGGTTGAGCCCAGGGGTCGGAAAGCGTGCCGTTCAAGCTGCCGTATAGATTCAGTAGGCCATTTTTTTATTGTGCTCAAAACAAGTTTTTTTCTATCAAGTTTATCGTATAGTAAGTAGGCCTACATATGTATTCTGCTACCTATGTCAGGTATAAGGCCTATACATTGTATGAGAATGTGTGGTGCATGCTTCACTTCATGCTGTGCTCGCGGCTGTTGTCTCCAATGCAGTGAAGTTTGTAAAAAAGATTGACGACCGCAATTTTGATAATTTTCGGTTGCGGTTCCGATTGCGACTACAACGAATCTTTCCAAGCTGCGATTGCGATGGCGGCGCACTTTTGTATAGTTGCGTGCCCAACAATAATTATTCATGTTATTGAAAGGTCAACTTCGCTATTCACATTCTTAAGGATCACTTACATTAGAATACCTTAATATGTATAATTGATAAAAACTAACCCTCTCGCGTCTTAAACGAGAGTATATTCATGACGGATTTTCACGCTAAATCAAACGTTTTTGGCTATTCAATGGTATTTTCATGAAAACCCTGTGGGGAACAATCCTGCGAAAACCTGGTAGATGTCAGCAACATAATATCATGTCACACTTCAGTAGTAATTGCAGCATATTCGCTTGCAAAGTTCGCCGGCGACCGTTTGCTAATTTGCGCTCTACGCCGCCTTTCACGATTGTCTACTGTTTTCTCTTGTTGTTCCTGTCTAACTCCGCATCTACTGCCGAGGTTCTTATCTTCTTCCTCACCTCACCATGACCCACATGTACTACACTATCTAACAAATAAAAGTGAAGACTACCTTTGACAATGATGAGAAAGTGGAGATTATACCAATTTGAATAACATATCCTGACATTCAATAATTTACAACAATAACAAATATTTGAATCATTTCTTAGTATTTACTATACGACATATGGAACATAAGTACTTTTATAGTTTAAGCTTTCATGAATTAATGACAAATAGCATTTTTGACTGACCAGACTGAGTATACAATGTATTTTCACATGAAGGCAGCATACAAACATTACTACTTGCTGCTAGTTAGTTGCTGCAGCTCAAATTGGCAAATAAACATCTATCAGCAACTTACTCGCCACCTGACCGCCTATGGATTTTAAATGCATTTCTAAAAAAATAAAGGCGATTTCGATTTCCGATAATTTATCACGAAATTGAGTAAAAAATAAATTTTGCCACAAAATCGCTAACTCATCTAATCTCTTGGTATTAACGAGCGACATTCCGACAGGGTACTACCTCATTTGCAGATTCTTCAATCACAGAAAGTCACAATAGAAGAAATTTCTATTTTCCCATCAAATCAGAGTCCACATTCTGATTTTGATAGCATGTTTGAAGTTTTTTGAATGAATTCATCTGAAAATTTAGTTTGATACAGAATTCCCTGCTTTTTGATAACGGAGCGGTTTTGGCTTCGCTGTTTGCATGCGCTTGACTTTCAAATTTCATTGAATGAATCAGGTCACATGACAGCATATAAATATTCCAAGCTGCCTATACGAGTATACTCGTGACATTTTTGGATTTATCTTTTTTTTTTTCTTTTATTTTTTTAGTGTTCTTTTTTTCCAAAATCAGCCCTAAAAAACCAGAGACATCCAATAAAGAAAAAACAGCCACCACAAACCACAATCAACCTCAAACAAACCCAACCACAAAAAACACACCACAACAAAGAACTACTCAATTAAAACCACAAAACAACCAATACCACCAACCAACAAAAACCACCCACTACATCACTTTTTCCAAAAAAACAAAAAACAAAAAAAAACAACACCCCAAAACAAAACAAAACAACATCACAAAAAAAACAAAACAACCACACCCCGATTTTTTTTTTTTTTTAACTTTTTTTTATTTTCAAAACAAAACAAAAAAAAAAACCCCAAACAAAAAAAACAAAAAAAACTAAACAAAAAAAAATACTAAAAACAACAGCAAAAAAAAAGAAATAAACCTACCCAACAACAACACACCAAACCACCCCATACCACCCAATGCAAACCACAACAAGAAAATGCATTTTTTCAAAACACACCAACACACACAACCAACAACCCAACAAAACCACAACAGACCCAAAAACCAAAAAAACAAAAAAACAAAAAAAACAAACCCTCAAAACACACCAAAACAAAATACCACAAAATCAAAAACCGATAACAAAAAAACACAAAACTCCACACAAAACACTCAACAAAAACAATCAACACTAAAACAACAAAACACAACTAAAAACATTTATCTTATTTTTTTTTTTTTTTATTATCCTCCCCCAAGTCTGGCGGAACAATTTCCCAAACAAACCCCACAAAGAAAAACATAACAAAGAATTTTTTTTTTTTTTTTCTCAAATACAAAACATTAAAAATCAAACCAACACACCCCAAAAAAACCCGCAAAAATGTTTTTTTTTTTTTTCCAAAAAAAACGACAATAAAAAAACCCAACCATAACAACAAGATTACTCGGGTGTAGATGGGTTTTAATTCAAAAAAAATAGAAACAAAACCCAAACAAACCCAAACAAAGGTAAAACACCCCAAAAAACAAAAACCAAAACCCAAAAAAAATCAAACAGAAACAACAAATCAAAAACCCAAAACCCATTTTTATTTTATCTTTTGCTCTTTTATTTTTTTTTTTTTATTATTTTTTCCAAAAAACACAAACAGACAGCCACCCAAAAACAAAAAAGAGGCACAAACAACCAAAAAAAAACCACAACACACAACACACAACCAAACCACAAACCCACAAAAACACAGATTCTTGTGAGCTATTTCCCCCACACCAAACAACGACAAAACAAAAAACAAAAACCTTTTTTTTCACACAAAAGCTTGTCTATCGAATCCCCCCCCCAAAAACAAAGCCTACAAACTCAACCTACGCAAACGACCCAAAAACCAGCACCACCAAAAACACCAACCTCACAATCACCAAAAACGCACAACCGAACGAACACCAACAATCAAAAACAAAACAAACAACCAACAATAAACCCTAAAACAAACCCCGAACCAACCTACGAAACAAAAACGAAAGTCCAAACAATAAACCAACCTAAATACCTCTACCAACCAAACTCAACCAACAAAAAACCAAAACCCACCAAAGATAAACAACAACACCCATCAAACACAATAAAACAAACAAATAACAACAACACAAACACTAGCAACATACAAGAAAAAAACAACATCAGAAAGCACAACCAAACGAATAGCAAACCCCATACTAAAATCAGCAAAAACCCCACCCCGAAAAACACCCCAAAAACAAAACAAACCCAAACTCCACACAATCAACCCAACCAAACAACCCACAAAAAACAAAAAACTAATACACAACAAATCAAAACAAAATTAACCCACAACCACAACCCAACAAACAAATCAAACAAAACTCAACAAAGACCCAAACACAAACAAACACATAACAAAAAACACCCGCACCCCACCAAACACCCACCACAA
Organism: Prostheceraeus crozeri; assembly: GCA_907163375.1. Classification (NCBI taxonomy): domain Eukaryota; kingdom Metazoa; phylum Platyhelminthes; order Polycladida; family Euryleptidae; genus Prostheceraeus; species Prostheceraeus crozeri. The sequence continues at coordinate 15,273 of CAJQUW010005190.1, forward strand.
ATACCAACCAAACCCCCAACCAAAATCCCAAAAAAATATAACAACCCCCAAACTAAAAAACCAAAATAAACCCAACGAAAGAAAGAAGAATCCCACACAAACCAACCACAACCAATCCACAAAAAAACCCCACAAGACAAAAAACAAAAAACACACTAACCCCAATTCCAATATAAAAGCAAAAAAAAGAAACAACCAACAACCAAAACCCCACAAGCCCATAAAAAACCCCCAGAAACCAACAAAAAAAAAAATACCGCAAAATCCCCAAAACCCAAAATAAAAAAACCCTTGCCTTTTTTTTTTTTTTTTTATTTTTTTCCCCAACACAACAAAAAACAATAACACAAACAAAACCCAAAACCAAAAACCTACCAATTACTTTTTTTTTCCAAAAAAATCAGCAAACAACCACCGCACCACCAAACAAAAAAACCGTCACCAACAACAAATTTAGTTAAAGTAAAACGAAATGTATCATGTTGTTAATTGGACAGTGTCAACGCCCCCACCGCTCCCCTCCCACGCCGCGCTAAGTGGAATCACACTAAAAAGCTAGAGAAGAATTAGGCCCATAGCTAAAAAATCGTTCTAGATCATGCCTTTTTCAGGTACTCGAAATTCCTAGGATTCTCAGGATGTTCTGAAAAATTTGCCGTCGCGAAAGGGTTGACAAGTCAGCTCTCAAAATTATGTGTGTTTAAAATGCTGAAACATGCCGTCAGGGATTATTGGGGAAAAATGTAAGCCAGTTTAGAAAAAAATCTAAAATGGATGAAATCGGCGAACTTATATTGGATTCAGTATTTTTACCGATCAAACAATTATCCAACAGAATTTGCCCATCTAATGCCTGAAAATAAGCCTGATCGTTCATGAAAGCATTGATATGCGGTATGATGTACGTCCATAAATTTGTCGGATAAATCCTGTTTGGTGGCATAATAATCGTTGAAGTTGTACGCTTTACACTGCAAACGCATTTGTTCAAGTGCTAGAAAGTTTTATTTAATTGTCCTATTCTCACAAGCATGAAACACAGGCATATAAAAAATTTAAAAAAATAAAAAGCCATTAAAATATTAATTATTAATTATTATATAAAGCCATTGAAACATATTTTAACATTGAAGAAATAGGCGCTGCACATTTGGGAATTTCAGTGGTCTCTGAAGTCTTAAAATTAATGCTAGGTGGATAATAGGCCTACGTTTATGAAATTGGTTTCTTCCACTTCCAGCAAGGCGTTTTATTGTTTGGCAAATTGAACTATGAATTCTGAAAACATTCTACACGGGAAAGAAATTTTTAGATATTCGGACAGCTCCTAGGGAATTACCCTTTTAATTTTGTAGAACGCTTATAAACCCAGTAAACTAAAGTTCTCTCTGGAGACTATCTGATCAAACTTTCAAATTTGTGCAAGTTTTCCCCAAAAATCCTTGAAAGTTTCGATGTAATGTTGCGGAACTTACAAGGTTTCCTATAATCTGCTTTTATAACTCTTAGTAGGGGCCTAAGCAATTTAATGTAACTAGATACTCGTTCATAAATTCTCTGTATGCCTGCAGATCACTCGGCTGATTTCAAATTTAACCGGGATTTTTTTCTCGGACTGAATCTATTGTCTATTGCATGCAACTAATAATAATGGCTGATTTCCTCAATTTTAAATTACATCTAATGTAGTGAACCATATTCCAAATTGTAACCAAATGCACTGCTAATTTTTCCATGACATCAAGGGACAATAATATCGATGATTACAGACAACAGAATGCGATTATCATGTTGCTGCAGTTGCAATTGTTTGCCAAACAAATACCATCTGAATATTGCTTTAGTAACCCTTCTACTCTGCTATTTATATTCAGTAGCATGTGACAGATATTCTATATCACAGCGGTCGATGAAATCATTAACGATAGCACTCTTATTTCATATTTTCACGGTGTCTAATGATTTGACGCAATTGGACAATGCGATTCTACTATGATTCAGTTCTAGCAAAAATTCTCTCTAAGTCACGGCGATGAACCTGTCATCGGCGATGAACTCTGTCAATTTCACTTAAAACGTGAATAAGCCATTATCGGTCATGTTGAACTTGAAACCTTCGCGCTGTTGTTTATCGGATCTGGATCATTGATAACGGTTTTCGCGATAACCTTTCACGGAGAATCTTCATCTCTTGAACATGACACTACGTCGGAGTTCAAATTGGAACTGTACCTGTTCAAGTGATTCATATCTGTTCGTACTATGGTAGGTTGCGGTGACTCCATCAATGACGAATAATTTTGACATCTTTTTTTCTAAAAGGATTGGTGACTTTGGAAAATGGCACTTCATGTTTATTTTCACCATCGTGACTGCAACGACACTCCCGATAGAATTCTTCTCTCAATTTGCATTTTTGTTACCTGAATATCATTGTCAACAGCCGGCATTGACTTCATGGAGTAAAGCAGATATAATAAATTTGACAATTCCACTGAAATCAAAATCCAAAGATACAACAATGAATAGCCAAACATTCGAAGGGTGTGAAGAATATGATTTAGATTCAATGCGAGGATATGTCGATGAAAACGCGACCTTATCTGAACTTCTGATTTTACGACAGAATTTATTTCACAACCTAACAAGACGCAAATGTCAACATGGTGTTTCTTTCGACAATAAAAAGGTCACGACTTTTGCGGTGGAATTTCAGCTTATTTGCGAAAGGCGCTATCTCATTCCTTTGTCAAACACAGCGTATTTCTTCGGTATGTTGATTGGATTCGTCATTTCGGGACCGCTTTCTGAAAAATATGGACGTCGAATCGTTTGTATCATATGCCCCTTCTTCTACACTGTTTCCGGTGTTGCCACTGCCTTTGTGAATAATATTTGGCTATTCATTGCTCTACGATTGATAACTGGAGTTACCATAACCATCGCTTACTTAACAGCTCTTCTGCTTGTTAGCGAATGGGTGAACATTCATCAGAGAAATGTGTTTGGATTCTACCGTAAACTTCACTTTGGGTTAATATCACGAGGTTTCCTCGCATTAAGCTTTTATGTTATGCCTTCATGGCGATATGCATATGCCATTTACTTTATACAAACTTTACCCGTTTTCATTGGATTCTTCTTGTGGCTTGAAAGTCCGCGTTGGTTATTATCTGAGGGAAGATTGGAAGAAGCAGAGGCGAGCATTATATCAGTGATTCAATGGAACGGTGGATCATTGGACGATTCTCACAAATTGGAGATTAGAGAGGAGTTGATATCCATTGCAGCTTCAATTCAGCCCCGTGATGATGAATACAAATCAGTTAAACTTTCGGAAGATGCAGAGCCTAAAAATGAAAATGCCAAATCTCGATTTCCTATAGTTCATGATATGTATCTTTTGTTCGGCAACGCAAAACTTCGCAAGACACTGCTTATTTGGCTATGTTTATGGATTATTTCTGCCTTCCTATTCATAGGAATTCAATTCAATGCTGTACGTCTTGGCAGTAATCCCTACTTAATTGCAGTATTCTCAAGTTTAATGGCTATCCCTGGAAACCTTCTTCAATATACAGCGTTTAGATTCTTTGATCGGAAATGGCCGTTTACAGTCTTTTTCGGAGCATCATCCGTTATCTTATTTATTGCATTCTTGTTGACATTTAGTGGTGTGCACGGTTGGCCTGTTGTTGCCGCCTGTACAATCGGATTGATATTGGTTGAGGGATTATTTACAATGCACTTCATACGAACACCAGAAGTCTTTCCTACAAACGTGAGGTCAATTAGTTTTGGACTTTGCGCGGCTGCCTCACGAATTGGAATGGCAATAGCATCGTACGTGGAACGTTTAGATGAAATTTGGGTGCCACTACCGATTCTTGTATTCTGTATTGGTGCGACCTTTGCAACTATTGTGTCAACTTTCCTTGCACCTGGGAAAGGAACCATGGAAGAATGGTCTGAGGACAGTGTCGCCTCGAATAACGAAGGACCAGAGGCCGAGAACGAAAGCAACGTTGTGTAGCAGTAATCAAATATTAATTGCATTTAATTGATGTGATCGAATAATTGCAATTGATTGATTACTTGTAATGATAGTAAACAAATTGATTGGTTGAATTTTGTTGAATGAATGCTTGTGACAAGAAGATAAGTATTCACAAAGTTGACCAATCGGCAGGAGATCATGGTCACATGTGTAGCAAAAAGCAAAGTCCCCTTAAATTTCGGTCGATTCTCTATATATTTAAGTTAAATAATGCAAAATTGAACGGTACTTCGGCGTCCGCCTTCAACGGTCGCCGCTTTGCTCTATTTGTATCCTTCACCCACTCCGCTCCTAGATAAGAATCAGCTCCGCTCCAAGTCTAAAATGATATTTATTTGATTTTATACGTTCACATAAGCGTGCATGTACATGTATGATTGGAAAAAAATATGAAAATGGTGTTCATTGCCGGTCATTGCGTAGTCACTAATTCGACAAATTTATCAGTTTATGCAGCTACACCTGTATAACGTACGGAATATTGCTGTATCTTGTAGGTAGCAGCCATGCGGGTCTTGCGTGTAGCACACCACCATAACTTCCTGAAAGAATTTGTTTAACTGTGTCTCTCATTATATTAACACTGAAATGGTTTACTACTTCCTATTATTCTACTGGACGTCGCCTTGCCATTTAGTATTCGTCTGATGCTGTGTGATCGTTCAAAGTTGTTGATTCTCTGAATTTCTCCCTATGCAGAAAAAAGTGCCGCATATCCAGTTCTATTAATAATAATGTGTCTTTATTCAAAATGAAAGTCATACAACACATTTAAGATCACAATAATGGCAATCAGCACAAGCGACATGGAAAAGTAATTCATCACATCAAATGTCATGAATCTTATTATACAAAAGTGTACAATACGGAATAAGTACGTGACGTTTATATTCTGGTGCTTTAAATACAGGTGATCATCAGTAAGCAATTACATGGTTGGCACAAATTCGGAAATCATTTGAAGTAAAAGTCATTTCTGATACGTATTGAAGAGACGAGCACAATAAGAGAAAAAAGAAGAGCTTCTGCGGTTAGTCTTACAAAAAGGCAACTGAGCTTGTCTAGTTCGCGGTAGAAGTTGAGGTGCCAATGACTGCAGTAGATCATTACCTCATAATGTCTGGCGAAAAACTTGCCTCCCGACGAGTTGAGACACTACTCAAAAGCTGACAGCGGCATTCAAAGTTGCATATAATGCTATGTCGCGCTTTCTGATTTTTTCGATCTTGTTTGCATTTTTGGCTGATAAAAGCTGATAAACCCGATATAAACTGGTCAGTTGTATTCAATGATGCCTCCGATTAGAGAATGATACATTTCAACCATGTCCTTTTCTGTTGCTGTTTGGAATTTCTTTGAGAAGCAATGCGGCAGATATGGCTGATATGCGAATTCCACTTTGGGTTATTATGAAAGGTTACTCCTAGAATCTTGAGCTCTGGTTGTGGAGTAATCAGAGATGGCAATGAAAGTTGTTGGTTCTTCTTGCTGACTATCATCAAGCTTGTTTTTCCCACATTTAACATCAGTCGACATTTTAAGCACCAGCTCCTCATGTTGCTGATTTCTTCATGTATCAAATTATTCATGCTGTCATTCTCATTGAACGGAACTACGATTAAAACATCATCGGCATACTTGTACATTTTAGCTTTCGACGAGCAAGGCATTAGTGATCCCATGTAACAAGAAAACAGGTGCGGAGATATTATTGAGCCCTGTGGAACTCCTGAGGTCACAGTTAAACTTGAGCTGTAAATGGAATTAAAAAGAGACACTTTCTGAGAACAATCATGTAGGAAATTAAGTATCCATTTCAAGGATTGATAGGAAAGGTTTGAAGCGTTGACAAGAGTTTTAAACAGACTCCCATGATCAAGTCTATCGAATGCACGGCTTCAGTCGAATGATATAACAGCGGCTCCAATGACAGTTTCATCTTTTAAAATCGTGGTCAGAAAATCAAAGAACGAAATTTGTCCTAGCAGAGTAGATGAATCAGGCCTAAAACCAAACTGGTTTGGCCGTACATGCGAATTAATTCACTTTTTATGCTGTTCAGAATTAACTTTTCAAATGCTTTGAGAACAACTGAAAGAATGGAAATTGGTCTGATGTTTGAGGCTGCAATGTCCTTTGATTTCGGTACAGGGATAATGTCGGAACACTTCCACTGTGTTGGTATTTCACCGGTTTCAACCGATAAACAAAGCAAATGCGTCATTAAATGATGATATTCTTCTGTTTGTATTAATGGCAAGTAAACGTAGGTGACAAGAGCTTCTCATAATCTCAGGGCATCAAAAATGCAAGGGACTACAAGGTTGCATCAGTTTCTTAAATTCTTTTAAAGTTCTGTTGTCACGTCTTACAGACAATAAAGGAGTTGGCAGTAGGCTACAACGGCATGATTTTCCAAGAATGATTCTTTGTCACAGTTAACGAATTTTCTCAAGTTTGTCGTTGTCTTTCTTCGTGATGCCAACAAGCAAGGGAAAATTGAACTTAAGGAAGCTCTGAATATACAGATTGAAGATCACAATGAGATCCTCCTTGGATATTCGGCTTCTTAAGAGGCGTAGAATGTTGACACGACGCGCGGCAAGTTTATATATATGTGAGCAACGTGCTCACTCTATTAGAGATTGTCATGAAAAATCACACCTAAAATTCCCATTGTGCTACATGAAGATATGTCAGGAGAATGCAATGCTGTTACTCTCGCACAAGACACAAACATACATTTTGTTTTTCTTGCATTCAGAAGGAGACCGTTCTCACTGTACCACAAGTTCATGTTGTGAACCTCATTCTTTTACAATATATTCACATCCATATCCTTCTAAGATGGAATCACATCCATAACATCATTGGCGCATTTTACCAATTGAGAATATTTTGAGACCGGTTTTAAGGAACCCATATGTGCCGCGAAAAGGTATGGACCCAACACTGAGCCTGTGGGACACTTGAGCTTAAGATTTCGTGATTCAGGCAAACTCGCTGGCCTTAAGCAGCTACACAACCATAATATTAAACGTAATGGGATATTGTTTTTAGTCAGCGATTGTATGAGAATATCATGAGGAAGTCGATCAAAAGCTTTACTCGTGTCGAACGATAGTAAGAGAATATCAGAAGTGTGACTCAAATCAAGGACACGAGTAACAAAATCATAAATTTACACTTGAGCATGCAGGGTCGAACATCCAGGTTTGAAACCAAACTGATTGTACCCATAGATACTTAAATTTTTTCTGTTCACACTGTTAGGGACACAACGCTCTAGCAATTTCGAAAAAAATTTGCAATAAGGACACTGGTCTCAGGTCTTCTAATTTCGGACATTTTACCTTCGGGATTGGAATTACATTGGCAAGTTTCCATTGGTCCGGTGCACATAATGACTGAGCAGAAATGTTTATCAGATGAGTTATAGGACCTGCTAAAACATGTCAGCATTCTCGTAGAAGACACAGTGAAAGGTCATCACTGCCGGAAGATATATTTATCTTCAACTTATCCAATTCCTTTTACACAATATCAACGTCAATCATGGGCATCCAGAACTCGTCACTGGCGCAAATGCCATCTAGGAGCAAGTCCCAGTCAATTGGAGGAGAAAAATACGTAGCGAAGTGATTGTTCATAGCTTCAGCAGCTTCAACTGGAGAATTATACTGATCAATAATTGCTTTCAATTGATTTTGACTTCTTTCATTTTTGAGCATGCACTGTTAACAATTTTCCACAGTCCACGATTTGACAAACTCATTTTTTTAGTCCAAATTTGTTTAGCATTCTCTATTTCACAGAAAACCTTTGATTTGTAGTGGTTATACAGCTCAAAATTGCGCATCCGATAAGCTTCATGTTTTTTATTAATCAGAAACTATTCGGTTGCACCATGAATCATCATAATAAGTAGTAAGTTTCATGACTTCCCTCCAGCACACGCGCATCAGATGACAAGATTTCTTGATGTGAAGCCAGGAAATATTAAGAGCCTACTTATTGACTTCTGAATAGTATATGGCGCTACTGCAATTGGCAGTGCATTACTTGCTACCAAACTACACGTAACTAAACTTTTTCCGATCTGTTCGAAGTCGGTCCGCTCCAGATCCCTGATTGAGAGACAGCGGAAAGCACGGCATCACCAAATCTCACCACCCTCTCACGACTTTAGTTGTAGTTCACAAAGTCAAGGACACAACTTCGCTTTGAAATATGACTTGGATTTGTCGACGAAATCTGAAAGGTCTCAGCAGCAGACAAACTGTTTTAAAAAGATACTCCGCATTAAGTCTTCGGTTTATGGAAAATGATATTCAACTCAGTCAAATAAATTATCTTCAAAATATTGTCTGAAATGTCCTACGTAGCTTGCAGCATCCAGAAGTAAATGGATTCTTCATCATACTCCTCTCAAGAATCGTCTCATGTGAGAGCTTTACACCTGAGGGTGGATAGAGTATCACTGAACAAAGAGCAGTGAGAGTGAATTATTCGTCTTCCAAAGACGCATGAAGATTAAATTACTCAATAAGCTAGCTATCATTTTCAGTCTACACTTCCTCACTTTCTAGCCGCAGAATTAGTCGACCTACTCTTCTTGTAATAAACCTGTCATATTTGTTTGAAATGCAAATTTTAATATAATTTTCTGTTTTCATTTATTTTCGAGCATTGAAATTTTTGTCGAATCCTATTCAAATATTTTGCGATGATTATCTAATGATTTTCAGGAGCTAAAACATTTACTAAATGCTCAGTGAGAAATATCCGAGGAAAACTGTACATGAGGGTTGTCATGCAAAAATGAAATTGGTTGCTAATTTCATTTGGATTGAGTTGAAATGGGCGACCAGTTCACCAACGAGGTTAAAAGAAGAATCCGAACTGCAATGGCCGTGGTTTCTTGTGCTTTTTCAACCGACGTTCCTCTGCCTGAAACCGAGACAGGAGGGGTAGGAAAAATTAATTGCAATTTAATTGGTCTCATTCTTTGTTAGCAATCAATTAATTAAATTCAAGATAGTTCATCAATTAATCAATTGCTCACCTTGAAAGGCGTTGTCCCAGTGATGGGAGCGGCCTAATTTTCCTCTTCCATCTCGAGTGGTCCATTATATCCGCGGTTGAGGCTCCAATGATCTTCATGTCCTTTAGCACTTGGCGCTCCCATGCTTTCTTTGGTCGCCCTCTGCTTCTAGGCCCTGGCACAGGCATTCCCAATGCTAGTTGGGTCTGGTGTTCGCGAGGTCTCCATACAACGTGGCGTACCACCTCATCTTCCCATCAATCGGATGAATCCCGAGTGCTCCGCGAATGTCTACATTTCTTATCTCTCTATTCTTGTTACCCCGAGGATCCTCTTCAACATGCGCATCTCTGTTGCGGCGATCTTTTGGCTATTCGTTTCGTTGACTGACTAACACTCGCTTCCATACAGCATCACCGGTCGCACCATGGTTGTGTAGACCTTTGCTTTCAATTTTGTCGGCATCTTCTTGTCATACAGTACTCTGCTAGCCTTCTCCAGCTTCCTCAAGCCGCTTCGATTCTTCTATTGACTTCTTTGTCGATGGTACTGTCCTTATCTATCACAGATCTCAGGTACTTGAAATGATCAACTTTCTCGTGCTGATGGTAGGAACATTGCTCCGTCATGATCTTCGGTTGGCATGTACACCGTCTTATGAACATTTGTTTTGAGTCCAAATCGCTCGATGGTGTGATTCCACTGGTTCAACCTCCTCTCCAGGGATGACTTCGATCCATCGACAAGTGTTATGTCATCTGCGTATAGCAGTTCCCATGGTAGACATGATCTCTGCGCTTGCGAAATCCTGTCTATGACAAGAAGAGGAACGGACTTAGTAATTAATTGCAGTCAATCAAGAAATCAATATATTTTTCCAGCCCCTGCACAGAGTTCCGCCCTGTCCTCTCAAGAATCCGATGCCGCTCTCATGAACGTCCAATCTTATTCACCACTTGCAGCTGCGGAGATGGTTACATCGGACGCACTGAGAGGTGGCTATCCAAGGGAATCGACGAGCACCGGTCGGCTTGGGTGATGTCGGGATGCAGATGCGCGACACGACGAGATCTAGATCGACGAGAGAGAGCCAGTCAGTGCGGTCACCACACACGCAGTGTCACGTCCATGGTCACGTCGGTCGTTCGATCGGGCAAAGCTGAAGATCGCCTATTTCGATTGTGTTGTACGAGCACAGCATCAGCAATTGCATCCGCATCTCGTGGCTGAAATCATATTAGCGCTCCAACCAGTTCTCTGAGTACAGAAAGACACAGTAGCAGCGCTCATCTAAATACGATTGATTTGCATGTAATTATTTCTACGAGACTTTATTAGCTGCAGTATTCGTGCATTCATTCCCGACGCTTCTGCTTGATAAGAGTCGACGAAAGGCCTTAGATCAGTCACGAAGGGAAAATATTCATTATGAATTCAATTCTAGTTCACTATTGCTTTAATTACTTCATTTCTGCCATCTGATATGACAATTCTTCTACTTTACATTTACAGGACGGGAAGGCCAACTTATCTTCACGTAATATATTTTGTTGCTTATCATTATGATAATCTTACTGCGCCCTTCTCATCGTAGATGCTGATTGCTGATAACGTCGATCGCTTTTTTATTTATATCATGCTGTTAGTTTTCTGAACAACAATCTTCAGCATTTTTCACACAACTCTTAAGACTTGAACATGCCTGTTCTGCTTATCATCATTCTCAATACCTATCAGTCATAAATCAACATGTCATTTACACGTTTTGTTGAATGATATCTTGATGAAGATCTCGTCGTTATTTATTTGGTACAATAGTACCTATGTGCAAGAATGTGTATGATAAGCATTGCTTGTTTCATTCTGCGTTACCGTGTCGTCATTTTGTCACCTCCACTATGTTATTGAACAGGTAATGGATAGCCTAATTCTTATTTCGTCAGAAAATTGCGATTAAATGAACGCTCGAATGAAGAAGGGTGCATGTAGGTCATGATCCAGGTAGACTACTATAAATTTACCCCCATCTCAACCTGACCGTGGAATGAGCTAAATGTAAGAAGCTCGCTAGCCCCTTGGCAACACGAAAGAACCGTTTTTAAGCTATATAAAAGTATGACAGACCCACAGAAATGAATTTCTGACTTTCTCCTTCATGGAAGCACACAACATCAGTTGCCACTTTACCTAATCTACTTACTCTATGGTGGTTGCTACATGTATGCAACAGACTCGTTGCCATGGCTTGTGTTAGTTGGTTGAGATCTTTCTTTGACTTGTTCTTTCTTTTATCATTTCACATGTTGCTATTGTTATTTAACTTTCCTTTGAAGACTGCTGGACATTCGAAAGTGTTTAGCAACCAATGCAATTCAATTTAATATATGAAGGGGAATAAATTGTGATCTAATGATTTGATTGCGAGTTTATCAAAATTTAACAGAAACAAGCGCGATATTTCTCTCTCAAAACTAGAAAATACAAAAAGAAAAGACACATCATCAAGCAATTAAATCAAGATTATGTCAGCTTAAGACAACGTTCGGTATTTTGTTCATTTATTGATCCAATTGCATTGATAATCAAAATGTATTTTACCGTGGTGCGTGCGTGTGTTTCATCAGACAACCGAAGTGTGTTCTCATTAGACCGATAGCGGCAACTACAAGACCGTATCGACATCTCATCCTCTCTGTCAAGCGATTGTTATTAAAATACGATGTTTTCGCTTCAGACGTTTCTTTGTTGACTAGCATAGTTTTGGCCCCACTGTTCACATCATTACTATATTGAGTCTACTTTTTGTTCCACAATGTAGTTTTATCAGTCTAGTCATTGTCATGAAAAAAACGTCTCTCATGATGTGATCATTCTAATGTGTTTTACATAGACACCGCGGACATGACAAGAAACGCATCTATGAAGTGCCACATTAGTCATTTCAATGATAAAGCTGCGTGATGCTCTGCCTGCAAGATAATCAGATAGCCAATGCGCGAACATCATCTCTAACACAGTTTCATATAAAGTCCCGAGTTCTCCATACAATGACGAATGTTTTGCCACTTATTTATGAAAAATGATGCTAAATTCGCTGAAATGCATTAAAATGCGACAATGGCTCTTTGAAAATGAATGTTAGTGTGGGAACGTAGGTGATAATGTACTTCGTCGTTTTTGTTGTACGAGATATGGGATATCGTTGCAAAGCGTGAATTAATGATTGATTTATGACTCAATTCACGAATATTGTTTACATGTGGTTGTTGTTGTATTATAGATTGATGTTATCTTTATCTAATACTTGCATTGATATTGTCTTTGTAAATTCTTATTGCATGTTTATACACAAATTATTACTTTTGTGTGAGATGTTCTCTGATGAGCATTTGGTGAAATTGTACAGTGATGTAATGCACAATTTCCAAGTCATTAATACAACTTCTAAATTCAATAGCCGCCAGTTAAGTCAATGCCATAGCGATAGTCTCGGTCAAAAGTACAAATCTCAGATCCATAATAGAGGTCAGCGCAAGTCATTAATAAGGAATTCCTCATTTCAATAACAAAAGCAAATGTTGAATAATATATGGCGAATTTCATTAATACAACAGCTAGGCGGTGTTCTTAAGTAAACTAGAGAGTCAAACCTAAGTAACTAACCAATACCAAACAGATTTACATTTAGCTGCATGTACTTATCACAGATTAAGAGCTTTAACAGACGAAATAGTCACAGGTTGAATGAAAAAAAACATGAATTCCAATAGAGAGAAGATTTAAAGTACAAAAATATCATCTCTTCGTAAACAAGAAGGTAGAACGTTAATTATATGATTATGAAAGTTATCTACCTTGTCGTTTTTAATCTCAGACACTGCTTGATCGGCTAATTGAGTCACAGTGGCCATCCAAACTTGATGTGGCTGTTCGAGTAACTGGTCTGGCACTTCAGCAGAAAGTCGCTTTAACTTCGCTTTCCAGACTGAAAACATCCTTCTCAAAGGTTGAAGAATAGAGAGTATGGAGGCTGATATCGGAAAGAGTGAATCGAAATCCTCCTTCCCGAATATCATGGTGGACCAGTCCATGGAAATTAGACACTGCAAAAATTGCCGACATGTTAGAGGAGCCCCTCGCGTTTACTTGCCGCACCGTTCTTTCACCAGCTGGAGACCCTCCAAAATTTCTTTGATACGCAATCGAAATCCACTTTCATCAATGAAAATGTTTTTCAATTCAGCATTGTTCAGTAGCCACTTCCATTAGAAGATGTTATTGCTTTACATCGTCAATGTTTCTTTGCGTTGGAACATCACGAATCATCTTGAGTGTTATCATACGGCTGTGTGGCATGTTAGACAGTGTTATCACAAACACGACGATTCTCGGGCAATCGGAGTCTCAATTCATTGATTTGTGTTAATGTTTACTCCGGATGCTCCTCTACGATGTTAAGTACCATGTCGATCATTTCCTCATCAGTTCGCTGATTGTTCGCTCCTCCTCTTCCTCGAGCAACCTCGCCACTCAACAAGTATCGACGAAAGATGTGATAGGCTGTTCCACGCCTGATTCCAAGAATGGAGGCAACTTGACTGTGGTCATGACCGTTCTGGCAGAATTCAATGATCCTAGTTTTGTCTTCAACACTGATACGGCTTCGAGACATTTTCACAAAGATGCACAGCCGCAGTACAATTGTTTTTAGTGATCAATAACGCTGAAGCAAGAACATGATTGATTCAATTAAACAATTGCGCAATTAAACAATACCATTATGGGTGACTTTACAGTTATTTAGCACAAGACAAAGAAATTAATTAAATACCTTTAGCAAATACGACATTCCGTTATATTCAGCAGGGTGATTAATTTTTGATTGATTTTTTTACATCTCACCCAAAACAATCAGTTGTGCATAAAGATACAAGAATTTGCAAGATGATTTCAATGCCAATATTCTAGATAATGTCATCAATTTAAGACTCCAACAATCTATAATAATACATCAACAACAACCACATGTAAATAATCATAGAATGTGCGTGCTCAATATCCGCCTCTAGCTGTATGATGATCTGCATTATATCTACAAGTTCTTCATGTCTTGAAGAAATGCGAATATATTTTATATGTCATCTACAGTGATGATCATAAATAGTTGACCACCTAAATTTTGTCTGACTTTAATGAAGTTTTGTTAATTACAGGTACGAATTCCTCAGACCAATAAAATGAAGGTTGAAATACAATTTCATGTGTTGCTCAGTGGCTCTGTAGAGCAATTTGGCCCTTAAAAGGGCCAGTGGTAGGTTCACAGGTGGTCAGTAATATTTCACAACCACACCAAAAAGTTCATTCACTTATCGAATCCGGAAGGGCTTGCTTTCAATCCTGCAATTGATCACTACTTGATCTTAACTCTCCCTCTCTTGCCTTAACAAAACTTCAAGTCGAGAAAGACCATTTGCAGATTTTTTACATATCCATCGGAATTCATGTTATCATTTTCAGTTCAGTTAGGCCATTCATCCATATCGCAGCACAAAAATAAGCAATCTTCTACCTCCTTGATTCAGGCAATGTTAAATGATCAGGAATTGCATCACCTGACTTCATTCAAACTCTCAAACGGCCATCGAAACTTCGTAGACATGCAGACGCTTCATCAGTCCAAACAACTCGATTTCACTGAGAAACCCAGTGGCAATGCTTTATCGCCTACTTCAGCCTCAAGCTCTTTTGATTGGCGGTCTATTCGATTCCTGATGGTCTCTTGCGGCTTGTGAAGTGCTCACTTTTCAGACGACGTGTCACCGATATGGCAGACGGTTTCAGATATGAACTCCTCAAATGGCCGAAGGGCGAAGACAAAGTGGGATCATTTCTTACCAAGCGAATAATGATCCGAGCTGTTCGAAAGCTTAATTTCTTTCATTTCCGACCGGATCCAACTTTTCTAGGACGGGAGAAAAAAATTGGTTTTCCACCTTTGACGGCACTGGTCTTTAGGAGAGCTACTTTTCGGCAAACTAGCCGTTCGAACTGTCCTTCTGACAAAAGAGTAGAGAAACCTTGCCATTCCAAAACTCTTTCACATGCTTCGACTCGGTCATCATGACATAAGATGAATTCGGAACCGAATAGAAACTTTGTTTACAAATTGAAAGCGTGAAAATGACCTCGCTAGCGTCAAAAGAAACAACTTTTCAACAACATTCAGAAACAGTGAATTATGCAATAAATTTGGAATATCATAACTTCTCTAAAAGTACACCAATTTCGACGAGTAATACATCAAAAGAATGCTCAGAGAAAGCCCTTTCACCTCGTGTTTGATTCATTATCATGCTCACATACTCCCATATCGAAAATTTGAGATTTTTGAAAGTGGCGATTTTCACATTTTGACCTCTGACCACCGTAAATAATGATGGATGCAAATGTATAATAGCTCATTGAAAAGCTGAGAAAATAAGCTCTCAAATGGTGTATGACCAGTCAATGTAACATGAAATTGAAAAGCAATAGAATCGATTGAAGCTTGACATAATTTAGGTGGTCCGTTATTTATGATCAACTCTGTAATTGATCCTTTCTGAAAATTCTCTCGCTTGTGATGGTCGATTGGCTGCAAAAATTTGAAAACTAGTGAAATTTTGCATCTTTCGGCAGCATAGTATAATTAATTTATTACTTACTAATTCAATTATTAATTT
Source organism: Prostheceraeus crozeri (assembly GCA_907163375.1). Lineage (NCBI taxonomy): Eukaryota > Metazoa > Platyhelminthes > Polycladida > Euryleptidae > Prostheceraeus > Prostheceraeus crozeri. Next base: position 31,096 of record CAJQUW010005190.1, read on the forward strand.
ATTACTCTATTTTTAAACAGAGAGGAAGTAGATTAGATGCTGCAAAAATTTCAATTTAAAATTCTGACGAGTAAGAATACTATGTAAACGTACAAAGAAATCAAACCATAGAATGTGTGACATAGAGATTGTAAATGTCCATCCAATATGGTTATCTCAAACACTCCACAAATTTTTTCCCTTAACAAAATTTCGAAGATACATAATTTCGCAGTATACAAATGTCAAAACTATTTACACTTTACAACAAAGAAATATCTCTTCAAAATTTAGACTGCTGAAACCGGTGTTCGGACTATTTTACTGTTGGGCAGTCTTACTACACCTTTTCCATGTCTATTTCAGATTTTTCCAAATGAATTTCCGACATTTGCAGATGGATTTCAGATTTCTCCAATTGAATTTCAGATATCTTCAAGGTTGAGATTGTTGATAGATATCTGAAATTCATTTGGAAAGATCTGAAATCGATTTGGAAATGTCTGAAATAGAAAAGGAAAAGGTATAGAGTATAAAGATCTAGCTGGCCGTCACGACCCATGTTTGAGATAACCGTATTGGATGGACATTTACAATCACTATGTCACACATTACATGGTTTGATTTCTTTGTTTGTTTACATAGCATTCCTACATGTCAGTACATGTAGTGATGAATTTTTAAATTAAAACTTTTGCAGCATCTAATGTACTAACTCTCTTTGTAACAATAAAGTGATTCAGCAACAACAAAGCTCTTCTGCAATTAATTATACATGGTTTAAATTTTTTGAGCATTGAAAAGTCGAACTTGCAAAAGGCAATAAAGCTCCAAGGTATACCATAGCAGCTTTATTAGTGAAGTCAACTTTGCAGTTTTCAGTAAAGATAATCTAATGATTAGCGTGCATATGTGGTAAAAAACTATGTTTTTGTGAAAGCACACTGTTGAATTTATTTGACTTAGCTATTTACGAGTGGAATTGTTTATGATTTAATTTTGCAAATTTATGAGTATTATCCTAAAAGGCATTGATATCAATAAAATAATTCTTCGCAACTTATCCAATATTCCTAAAGACATTTGATATTTGGTTATAACAATGATTAAAAGGAATTCTTTGAACTTTCTCATTAAGCTTTTGTGCAGCCTGAGTTTCGATTTGTGAAGCTGTGAAGATTCATCAGCTTCACACGAATTAGCAGCCAAAGTTAGACTTTTCTCTTCTTTGAGAAATCAAGTCCTTTTATTCAGAAGTAGACTGCAATCAGCATTCAGTTATTGACTTGTCATTATATTATAGAGAATGAAGCACAAGTGTGATGATTTTTTCAAATGTTGGTGAAGCAAATGTGACTTTGAACTAGCCAAATTTTCCATTTTCACAGTCAAATTGTCACAATAGAGAATTGGATTATTTAGAAAAACGGCATATGCGCACAAATATCGAATGCCAAAAAACGTATAAATGCACTGGAAGTTTATTCCAAGTGAAGTTTGCGCTTATTGATCTAAATAAAATTCATATCTAGCAATCATTTCAATCAGTAAGTCAGATTATTCCATTGATTATAAAAAGTTAATTGCATACATGAATTACGGATTTTTTCACTTCTATTTTCAAAGACAAAGTACTTGAGTGGTTGTGACGTAAAGGCAAGATCTCATGTAGTATCTTCAAATCGCTTTCTTCTGCAAGTATAAAGAGTTTCTTGCTATTCTCGTACCGTCTGAGTGTGATTTCTTCTGAATGACGTTGACATTTTCTTTCTTCATTTCTATTAATGAATCGATGAGAGCGTTAGCATATTTTCACAAGAATGGATGATTAATTCAATCTACGAGAACTGGTCAAGCATGTTCTAAAACTGCATGAATGCAACAGCTATGCAGTTGATGTAATTCCTCACTTCATACGTGAAGCCGCAATTTTCGTAGAGCATAGAGATTTTGTTTGGTTGTCTCGCTGACACAGTTTTCTTCATATAATTTCCAGGTTTAATATTTTGAATAGTCATCCCAACCAAGTAATGTCAATGATTTCACAACTTGAACATGAATTTCATGTGCTGATGTGTTTGTTTGTTTGCCCTTTTAGATTGAAAGCTGCTTTAGATTTAATCAAATTAATTGTGAAGTAATTTATCACGCATCAATCACTCAATCGACCAAGAAATTTCACTGTTAATAGATTCCGATAGTTCTTCAGAGTCATCAATGTATTCTGGAATTGCGACACTCAAATCACCCGCATATTTGGTTTGAATGATCTGCGATCGCAACGACAAGAAGACTCCAAAAAATTTCAGCAAGATGTGCGGTGCCAAAAATGTAGCTCTTGGAACCACAAAAATTACAAAATTACAGGAAAGTAATTTGAATAGCTGTCTCTTAGTTTCACTGACTTGAAGATTGTATAAAAAATCCTTCATTGTCAATAATATGTACGGTATAATAATAATAGAAATATATATACGTACAGTAATAAAAGCAGAAAAGAAAAACAATCTTAATTTAGGAAAAATGCATCCTTTTCTGGGACTTTTCAAGGGATTAATGATTTTTATTTGAAATTTGCATATTATGACAAGATCATAGTTGGTACATGGACATGAGTTAGTCAGTTAGTAATACCTATATCCTCTGTCTGCATGTGGGCTGTGCTGGTCATAGCATGAAAGTAACCTTTCCATAGATTTCGAGGTTTTGACGTTATACCTATAGATATGCCTATCATTGTCTTCTCTATGATATCTCCTTGAGAAGCAGTTGCAACTGCAAAAACTAGTCGGGAATAAAATTTTTGTTGGAAACCCCTGGTCTTTTTATTTCTTTTTTGTCGTTGCGTTTGCTTTGATTTCAATAATTTACCTACATGCATATGCTTTTCATTTATTGATATAAATTTCAATTTTTCCATATATATATATATATATATATATATATATATATATATATATATATATATATATATATATATATATATATATATATATTAGGGTGGTCCACAATTATATTGAAAAATTAAAAGTTCGAAAAGTCTACCTCTCACTCCCGCATTTTGTGACACTTGGTAAGAAACGATCGCACATAAATTTTCAGCTCGATACGATCAAGTTTAGGGGTGCCCCAAAGACCTTGAAGTTAGTGAAAATTGCAAAAAATAGCTATTTTTTAATACTACTTACAAATATACTACTTACACATCACTCCCTGGCAGTTCAAAAATATTTTGTAACTGTTACATATGATATTCCCTTCTTATTGAGGGCAATAAATTATGATATGATGATTTTGTAATTATTAAAGACTCTGTAAGGCGTCATTACATGACGAAAAGGCTTATTGATCAGGTGATGACTTCATATCATTTACTTTTTATCGCATTCTTATATTTTGTGGCGACTATTATTTGATATTTATTACGATTGATATCATTTGTTTTTAAACTTTAACTTAATCAAAGAAATGTTGCTAAAAATCGATAGGTCACCTACTTACAAATCACCCCAGGCTGATCGAATATATCTCGCAATTGATATCAGAAGCTGCTAGATCTCGCAATTGATATCATAAGCTGCTAGATGAATGGAAGATTATCATTGCAAGTAATTTACCTCCTTGACGGCATTCGAAAGGATATTTAGGCTATGTGATACATTTCATGTCCTGTTATCATTAAGCATGATATTCCCTTTCTATTGAGTGCAGTAAACGTGTAAGATGATAAGTGTAAATCCTTTTCGATAACATAATTTTTCGGCAATGTGATGAAATCAATCAAAAACGTTAAATGGGTTCTATATGAACTGGTATGATAGAAATTGTATACGTAGAATTGATTTAAATCATTTATTAAAGAAAAACACTTTCTGGTATAATTAAATGTATTATTAAAAAAATATAATAACAGCATATATAAGATCGAATATCGATCGGATGAAAAATTACAGAATGATATGATCACGATTTATGATGGATTAAGACGTTAAAATAAGAAATTTAGAACAAACAAATTACATAACTATTGATTGAAGATAGATAACGATCACTGTCTAAATCAAGAATCACGCGTTTTGGACAACTGTTGACTTTCTAGAATCTGGGAAACGTTTTCGATGGGATTCAATTACATGAAATAAGTATTGTCTTTGGTACTCATCCTTCGTCAAAATGGGAAGATAGTCCTGCATGAGTGCCACTCCTCTCTCGGCAAAGTCATTGGTCACTTTGAGAGAATGTACTCTGTCCCAACACGTAGTATAATCTTCGCAGTCACTCCATATGGATGGCTCGGCATCAAGAAATCCCGATGACGATCCAATCAAGGAGAAAAATCGTCGTGTGGTACTGGTTACGAAATCAGGAATAGTTTTTGATAATAGATCAGATTCATGTAAGTCCAGATTTAGTCGTTTATTAGGCCGAGTAGGCCTACTTCCTTCTCTCTGCAAGGATTCTACCATCTTTCTTTTCGTCGTAATATCAATGGAATCATCGAAGAAAGACAGACCAACCAACTCCTCTGACAAATACCAGAGATGATTTCTGAATGAATTCGCAGCTGCCTGGGAGATGACACGGTCATTATACAGAAGTAGATCCTTCAGAAATTTCAGATCATTTTTTGGAGCAGATGCGGCGCTCGAGGTGGTGAACCAGTAAGGGATGTACAATGAAACAATGAAGGTTACGAACTTCTCTATTCCGTCTTTTTCTGATTTAGTGAGATGAAACTGGTTACGGAATAAATATATCTTCATTGAGTAGATTATCTTCGCCATCCATCTGGCACGATGGCAAGCACCGGGACGTTGGATACGCACTCCTCGGGGAGGTTCTTCCCGGACGATAAGTAATGTCAGCTCAAGAAGTTCTTGATAATCATCTCTGGGCTGTTTATTATCCAATTGATGTTCACAAAAATCAATCAGCTCATTTACTCGTAAAGGAAGATTATCAAGTGGTGAGTATTCTTTCGCATCAATTGAAGCCCATTTCTGTTTGAATCGTTTGAATATTGGGATATCTGGGCCATTCGATACTATTTTAGTGCAAGCATTGAAAACTTTATCGATCACGATTTCAGCAACATGTTTTCTACAAGCCAGTAGGTCTAGCGACTATCTAGAAACGGACTAATTTACAATCTGTTTGACTTTTGTAAATACGGAAGTTATCCTCTATCAGTATCGTCAACTGTCTACGGATTATATTGTTTAAGCCCTACTGTCTAGAGCCCTTTATAATTTAGGCTACATTATATATGACGAATTTATTTATCATATGATTATGCGCTTTAGTATAATGTATGATAAATATGACAGTGTGAAGTACTTACCAATCAAACTGAGCTTCGTTGGGAGAGCAGCTGACAAATCAAGATATTATGAAAGTGAAAGTATATTCAAATCGGTGTCGTTGCAATTCGAACATTTCTTTGATTAAGTTAAAGTTTAAAAACAAATGATATCAATCGTAATAAATATCAAATAATAGTCGCCACAAAATATAAGAATGCGATAAAAAGTAAATGATATGAAGTCATCACCTGATCAATAAGCCTTTTCGTCATGTAATGACGCCTTACAGAGTCTTTAATAATTACAAAATCATCATATCATAATTTATTGCCCTCAATAAGAAGGGAATATCATATGTAACAGTTACAAAATATTTTTGAACTGCCAGGGAGTGATGTGTAAGTAGTATATTTGTAAGTAGTATTAAAAAATAGCTATTTTTTGCAATTTTCACTAACTTCAAGGTCTTTGGGGCACCCCTAAACTTGATCGCATCGAGCTGAAAATTTATGTGCGATCGTTTCTTACCAAGTGTCACAAAATGCGGGAGTGAGAGGTAGACTTTTCGAACTTTTAATTTTTCAATATAATTGTGGACCACCCTAATATATATATATATATATATATATATATACAGTGCATATATAATAATACACAACTCAGGAACAACTAAGATCTAGATTCCCGACCAGTTTCACCTCTTTGAGGCTAGTCATGGGAATGAGCTTAATGTACAGCTGTATTTTCAAATAAACATAGTTACTAGTAAACTACTAGAGAGGAAACTACTTGTTATGAGTTGTTATAAATGGGATAGAATAGAATAGAATAGAATAAATGTTATATTGATAATGGAAATCATGCATTACAATTTTACAATGATCGGGTATAAGCAATGGTCAAAACATAAAGTCAATCAAGAAAAAACGATGTATCAACAAAGAAAATTGAACTTCTACAAGAATGCATCAGTTTACTAAGTCATGCTGTTGTATAACGCTGTACAAAATGGGAAAAAAGAAGCTCGGCGAGTTTCGGTTCGGCAGTATGGCACAAGTAGCTTGCGAGACAAACGTGGCTGAGTCAAATGGGAAGGTGCTAAGTGGTGAAGCTGATTGTCAGTATAGTCAATAATTCCTTTGAATGCTTTTAAGGCCAGATGCTCACGTCGAATTGCTGGAGGTGTGAATCTATCACAATCACATTCGATGCCACAAATTATACGGTGGCATCGTCGACGAACTTTTTCTAGTCTCTCCGAATTTTTCTTGTTAATTCCAATTAACAGCGGAGCATTGTATTCGAGCGTTGATTATATTACAGCATTATAAATCAGCATCAGTTCTGGTTTGGACAAATTGTATTTCAAACGCTTCAGTATGAATAACCGACGACTGGCTCGCTTGCATAGGTTATCCACAAAAGAGTCCCATGTCAAATTGGAGTTGAATAGCACACCAAGAATTCGGAGCTGATCCTTGAAAAAGGGGTTTGACGGAGAGAATACCTGTCTGTTGCGCACAAGCATGCACTGAGTCTTTTCACGGTTTAAAGTGAGGCCATGTGAGGAACACCAAAGGTCGATATTGTACATCTCAGTCTCCACTAGCAAGTCAACATTGTCACTATTACAAATTGGCAACGCTAAAAGCACATCATCGGCATATTTACACATTACAGCTGATTTGTGTCTCGGCTTCAAAGAACTCATATGGACACAGAATAAAAATGGCGAAAGTTTCCCACCTTGAGGTATACCTGATGTGACCTTAACAATAGAACTCTGTTTGTCTCTCACTTTGACATACTGTCTACGATCCTGCAAAAAATTACAGCACCACAATAAAAAGTGCTTAGGGAACGCAACATTAATAAGAGATTCTACTAAACTTCTATGAGTGACACGATCGAAGGCTTTAGCCATATCAAAAGACATGAGTAAAACTCCACTATTTTGTAAGTTGTCAAGGGATGATGTTATAAAGTCATGTACTCTGATATTCGCATGCAATGTAGAGTGGTTTGGTCGGAATCCATATTGGTCTGGTCCATATGCATCAATGAAAGATGGCTTCATAGAGTCGATAACATACTGCTATAGGACCTTTGTGAACACAGATAACACGGATATTGGTCGAAAGTCGCTTACATCAGGATTCTTCTTTTTTGGGATCGGAGTGACAGATGCCATTTTCCAAATTTCTGGGACAGTCTTTGTTTCGAGGGAGAGAGCAATGAGATGAGAAATCGGTCCTGCTAGGATGTCACTCGCCACTTTAGCAAGAAATGGAGGGAATTCGTCAAAACCGGCCGCTTTTTTGACGTTCAGCTTCTCAAGATAATTCCTGGTCTTTTCTTGAGAAACAGTGATGTTCCATTCACCATTGTCGTCCATATTCTCAATTAGCTGGTAAATTTCAGACCAGTCCGATGATGGACAAAAATTAGACAGCAACGCAGTGTTTATGTCCTCAATGCTTTCATCACTGAAACTGTAGGAATCTGATTGTTTAGAAGTATCAGAAACAACTTTCCATATTCCATTTGGTTTTCGCTTGAGTTTTGATATCCAATTCATCTTTGCTTGTTTGATCTCTTTGCGAATTTTGGTCTTATACATGTTATACAACTCGTAGTTTCTGTTACGGAACGCTGCATACCTTTGATTAATGAGTACCTTGAGCTTGGGTGAAAACCATGATTTTTCTTTCCCGGTTATCTCCACAACTTGATAAGGAATACTCTCTAAGGCACTATAAACAATCACATAGAAAAAATGACATTTTTCATCTATTGAAGCGTTTTGGCGGTAAAATGAGTGCCATGGGAAAGAAGCCAATCTATTTAGAAAAGCAGCTACATATCTTTCACGGAAATCATAAACTCTTGCAGAATACGAACAATTCTTATGAGCATTTTGACATTTAAAAAGAGTCTTACACGGTTTCAAGATTACAGTGTTGTGGTCAGAACTATCAATTGGTGGACCGATGTTCAGTGGGGTTTCATCACAATCACCCGATTCACAAGATGAACAATAGTAAAATGAAAAAGCAGTCTTAGAAAGGAAAATCTTATCCAAGATAGACGTTTTTCTAGTTTCGCTATTTACCACTTGTACAAGTTGGAGTGACTGATTGAGATAAACTGTAGGCAATTGATTTACATCTCCAGCTATCACAAAATGAGTTGTATTGAAAGTATCACAGAAAGTGACTAATACATCGCTTACCTCTGTATATTGACAACTTTTCAAATTGGGAGGGACATAGATAACAATCATGATAATGTCATTAGTCTTAAAATAGACACAAAGACACTCAAGAAATGATAGTTGCCGCGGAAACGCTATAATTTCAAATTGTAAATTGCACCGTACATATGCACAGACGCCTCCACCTCGCCTCCCATCAGTTCTATCTTGACGGATAAGAGTGTAGCCAGAAATGCTCACTTCTTCATCAGCCACAGTCTGAGTGAGCCAAGTCTCACAAAGTGCGATAACATCAGGGTTTTCACATGCAGCAATGACACGAACCTCATCAAATTTAGGTCTCAATGATCGAATATTCGTCAGTAAAATATTCGGGATTTCCATTTTCCTAAAAGCGCTCATTGAAAATTTTTGGCAAAAGATCTTGGGACAATTTTATTCCTGTATAGAATCACATCTTCTCCGCTTTCTTTCCTATCTTTGAGTTCTTTGCGCAGTTCCTTGTCTTTGATTTGCTGAAGAGAGGTAAGGTCATTATTGATGTACACATTTCTGAAGTCAGTTGAATTTCGCAGATTTCTACTGTTCCTCAGAACCGATAATTTTTCTTGGAAATTGCCAAACGTTTGATTTTGACTAATAATCTGTTATCATTTGTTATTCGACTCTGCTGGGCTCTCAGAAAAGCATTATTGATAAGAGATTCGGGATAACTTAGTTTTAGCAATCCATCTTTTAATTCTAATAGTCTAATTTTCCTGAGAAACATTATTGACAATTCTATTCGCTAAAGTATGCGGAACGTTATTCAATGCATGCCTAGGGTGAGCCGAGTTATAAGGTACATAATTGAAACTATCTGTTGGTTTATGAAAAATATCGGTTTCTACTTTCTTTTTATTCCCTATAAACATCCAAAAACGTTAATGTTTAGCTATTAGATTCCATTGTAAACTTTATGCTCTCATTTAAACCATTAATTACATTATAAAAGTCCATAATATCCCCAAATCTCCTTTCCCAACTAATCCAGCAATCATCAATGTATCTCAACCATGTGTTCTTAACGGAATTACTTATTTCTTCATTATGAATTTCTTTAAGAATCGTGTACATCTTTACTTCAATGAACCGCATCACTAAAATGGCATAAGTAGGGGCCATTTTGGTACCCATGGCAGTACCTCTAATTTGTACATATAAGTCATTTTCAAAGCTGAAAATCCCATTTATAAAAACTCATAACAAGAACAATCCTAACATATTTCAAGAAGTGATTATTCCTGTGAGCGGTAGCTTGAGCATAATTGAGTCATTCAAGGACAAGAAAATAACACGTATGTTCAAGCAAATGTCTCCTTAGATCTCTTTCTCAGAACAACAGATAGACTATTAATGGTGTCAGTAGGTGTGGTGAACCCAGATGTGCATGTTGTCAAGCGATGATAGTAGGCAAAACAATAGAATTTGATGTCAATGGTGTAATTAAATGTTTTACTGTTAATTCAAATCTTAACTGCTACTCCAGTAATGTCGTGTATGTCATTCGATGTAAGAATTGTCAAGATTATTACCTAGGGCATACTGGAGGCAGCTTCAGAAAAAGACTTTCAGTACATAGACAACAGATGTTTAGACTTCAATATACAATTTTGTACGTTAGTCGTTATGTAATAAGGTGCGCAGCTGCTACATCTTTACAAACCAAATTTGAAGCTACACCTTTTTATAAGATGTCACCATCATCTACAAGAATTGATCGAGAGAACAAAGAGAAGATGCTTATATCTATGCTTCAGTCTAAACTTAACAAATCATGACCGCAGAATTAGACAGGTCGTCTCTTCTTGCGTTTGACTAGAAGGGAAACATTGGAACATGTAACGTAAATGAAATGGCACAATCTCCTGACTAAATACCATAGCAATCAAACAATGAGCAGCCAGTTCAACATTAAACACGCCAAATTGTGCAAAGTTTCAGTGACTGTTATCAACCGAATCACACAGCAAAGAGGCACAGACGACGTCAAGTTCTACAGAGAAGTTTGTGAACGTTTTTTCATGCGCCTGCTAACTTTTTTTAAAATGATCGGAGTACCCAACATTATCGAGAAAACTTTGCTCAATGATCTGAATTCTTCGAATCTGAAGGAGTCGTGGCGATCGGAGAATTTTGAAGAAATTCAGAGCAATCTGCAAGCGACGCACGACTATTTTTCCTATCTCTGTAAGGTATTAAAAATTTCTTTTTGCCCACTTATTAAGTTCCTGCATGTGCCATTTGTTTGAACCAGTTTGCACTTCTAGCAAAGTGATACGATTAAACAATCTAATTCTGTGATCATGACAATTCTGATCTTGGCTACTTCTATGTGCTAATTCCTCTCTAGTAGTTTACTAGAAACTATGTATATTTGAAAATGCAGCTGTACATTAAGCTCATTCCCATGACTAGCCTCAGAGAGGTGAAACCGGTCGGGAATCTAGATCTTAGTTGTTCCTGAGTTATGTATTATATATATATAATACTAATACACCTAATATACATATAATACTAATACTAATACTCTCCAAATACACCTTGAATGCGGACGAATTTTCATTGTTGCAAAAGGGATTAGATTTCAATCTGAAGCCAAAGTACAATTCATTGGAGAAAAAAGTTGAGGTTGAAAACTGTTCTCGTCTCTAAAAAGATCAGAATTCCAGAATGAAATCACAATATCAAATACTGAAAAATTAAAAGCTGATCTGAAAAGCTTTGCGTTCACGAATACAGTTGATCGAAGCAAAAATCCTTTAAGCAAAGGTGAGCAAGAAGCACAAAAAAGTCTGAAAAAGAACACTGCGATTGTCATTAAAAAAGCAGACAAGGGAGGGAAAACGGTAGTCATGGATCGTGAAGATTACAACAAGAAACTCAATTCGATTGTTCAAGATACTTCAAAATTCACGAAATTGACCAAGGATCCAACGGACACAATTAAAAAGGAATTGAACTCTTTGATTGGAAATCAACAGAACAAAATAAAAGCTGACAAACTTACTGGCTACTTTCGACCTGGATTTCTGTATGGACTTCCAAAAGTCCATAAAAATGTGACCAATCCGCCTTTAAGGCCAATTATCTCAATGGTAGGCTCAGCAACTCATCAAGTTAGCCAATACGTTGATAGCATCATAAAGCCATATTGCAATTACACATATGTCACAGACTATTCTTATGACTTTACAGCGAAAACAGGTGCACTTGACAATGTAGGAAATCACTTGATGGCCTCTATCGACGTGGTAAGTTTATTTACCAATGTTCCTGTTGGTGAGACAACACAGATAATTTTGGATAACGTTTACAATAACCCAAGTATTCCAGCACCACAAATACCAAGAAATACACTAGAAAAACTTCTGACAATTTGCACCACCCAGACTCCATTCACTTGGTTGGGAAACGTCTATCGTCCAATTGATGGAGTTTCTATGGGATCACCTCTTGGTCCAACATATGCGAACTTTTACATGGCACATCTAGAAAACAAGGTATTCCAATCAATTTCAAAAGAAGAACAGCCAATCGCTTATTATCGATATGTTGATGATACTTTCATAATTATCAAAGATGAAGCTCACTTGATCCAAATCATAGAGAAGTTTAGGTCAAGTTCAGTTTTGAATTTCACTTATGAGCTTGAAGAAAATACTTCAATTTCTTTTCTTGATGTTTTCATCACTCGCAATAATTCTCTCAGCTTTTCTATCTATCGCAAATCCACAGCTGCTAACTACTGCTTGGACTTCACTTCTTTCACTGCCCATCGATACAAAATTTCAGTAATAAAAAGTTACATTCATCGAGCGCTCCGCATTTGCTCAACCTGGAAGGCTTTTCACGAAGAAGTTACCAAAATCAAAAGAATTTTGACAAATAGCAATTATCCAATGGTATATTTTGATAAAGAGTTGAATACAATTATGAATACATATCTGAAGAATGAAGAGAACAAACAAGAAGATGGAAAAAACAAAATTGTCTTTTATTACAAAGGCCAATTGACGTCGAATTATCTAATTGAAGAAAAACGCTTAATCAAAATTGTGAGTGACAGCACTAAACCAAGGATTGAAAATTGGCAAATAAACGTGAGAATTTACTACAAAAACTTCAAATTGGTCAACGCAATAAAAACCAAGGAAGATAAGTTGAACTCTGATAATAATGTTGTGTACCAATACACTTGTCAAGAGAGTTCTTGTAATAGTGCTCAATATATTGGCTACACTACAAATGAACTAAAAGTGGGGAGCAAGCAACATGAAAACAATGGATCCATCAAAAATCACTCAATTGAACAACATAACATCAAACCGAAGCAGATTATAGATAGAATGGAAGTACTGACAAGATTCCAAGAGACAAACAGCCTTCAAATCGCCGAGGCCATTTTGATAAAGGAACGATGCCCATCTCTCAATGTTAAGGATAAAGGACTCACTAGGCATCTGAATGTGCTATAACTATTGACTCAGACGATATCTTTATGTATGCTATTGATATCAGCACGTTTGATAATTTTGCTTTCGTTAAGATGTCCATGATCTAATCATTTTGTCTTCGCTGCTTAAATGCATAGTTTAGAGATTTCAAATCTCATTTGCAGCATTTTGTTATTTACAGCTTGAAGATGGACAGGTCGTTACCGTCCGAAACGTCGCAAAATATGAGTTACTTTACCATCAAATGGCATTCTTTTATCATCTTGAGAACAATATCGCCAAAAGAAAAAAGTCAATATAGAAAAACGGAAAGGTCTTTGCATAAATGCATAAAATTAAATCACGATATTAATTACAACAACATTTGCAAAAAAAATGAATTGGTTCCAAAATACACAAAAATTAAGTTATATGATAAAAATCTGCAAAACAAAAAGGTCACTGAACAGTTTCGTTCAGAATTAGTGGATCATGAAATCAAAAAACAAAAGAAAGATATATATATATATATGTGTGTATAAGAAATGAATAAAAAGCAAAATGGCAGATAATAATTCCAAATAAACCCGGTTGAAAAATGAATCAAAAACCATTTTTACTTCCCTGACCGGTTTCACCTCATCTTGGAGGCTTGTCAAAGGGAATGAATATATTAAACAAAAAGCAGCATACAAATTCAAAATGAACACTTGTTGAGTTTAGGCCTCAACATAGAAATAAAAGCATTCTATTTACGCTCACGCTGTAATTTTGATGCACTAGGACTTAACTTATAGATAGGAGCCGCTGTGAATTTCATTGGTAAGTTATTGGCGCATATAGAGATGTGTCGGATCATGTTCAGTATTGCATATCTTGTGTGTGTTATACAGTCCGTTTCATAAAAAGTGGATCATCCTAAAATTTGACTAAATAAAACATAAGTATGATACAGAAAGCATTTTTCATGTTATTTCATGTCCCTAATATATTTAAATGTCCTTATATAATCTGATAAGCTATGATACAGTAACGGTTCTTAAGAAGCTAATATCTTGTGGCCCTACCCTTATTGTCAATGACATTACCAATTTGTCTAGGCATTGATTCGATGATATCGTTGATTTCTGACTGATCTAACTTTCTCCACTCTCTTTTTAACAGTGACGCAAGTTGTGATACGCCATCTGTAGGTAGCAGTGAACGACGAACGTTACGTTTTAGAATACTCCATAATTTTCTATGGGATTCAGATCAGGAGAACGAGCTGGCCAAGATAATGTCCTAAGCCCAAATTGAGACTTGCATAAGTTGACTCTACTACTACTGTGACACGTAGCATTATCATCCATAAATAACCAAGTCGATGGATCACCAAGTTGATCTGTCATTTGGCCAATGTTCATTCGTAAAACATTCACATAGCGTTCAGAATTCATGGTTCCTTGCTGTATGTGAAGTTCAGAGCGGGCATTGGTCCAAATGCCAGCCCAAATCAGTAGAGTCGCACCACCTTGTACCCGGGGACGATGTAAATGTCTCGGAATTTCCTGATCAGATTTTATCCATAATCTCAATCGACCATCACTATCCTTCAGACGGACTGATGCCTCATCAGACTAGACAACCCGATCCCATTGATTTCGCCAGTGACAATGACTCATTGCCCATCTGAGACGTCTTTTTGTATGCTGATCTGATAATTCGATCTGAGAGGGCCTCTTACAGCTCTTGAAATTCGACTCAATAAGTCTTCTACGAATAGTGGACTTAGAAATAGACGAGTCTAGTGCAGCCATCTCAGTTAACGAGAGACTTGGATCAACTTTAACAAATCTCAAAATTAGGCGGTCTCTACGTTTGGATGTTTTGCGTGGACGGCCAGAGCCCTCTTTACGACAGAGTTAATCTCTCGTTATTGCGATCTCGTTATTGTTCATTTGTGCTTTGTATTGTTTCTAACCGGTAAGAGATAGATTTCTAGCTGAAAGCAATCAGGAGTGTTGCCAACACCACCGCAACGAAGTCAGGAAGGTATGGAACATGAAGTCCAGCTAATCACATGTAGCAGTTACATTATTGTTGATGAATAATGGTGCTATACTGGCTCTGATTGACCGATTTTCTTTATTTTTGTTTTGCTTGATAGCTTTTGGCTTGTAGAACAACATATTACATAACAAAGGAAACAAATGCAATTTTATAAGAGTGAGGTATGATTTTGTGTAACATTGCTAAATGAAGATCAAATTATCTACTACTTTTTTATCTATAACAGGAAGACAACTCAATATTCATGCTTGAAATTTCCAACAATGATATTAGTAAGCACAACTGACATATCTTCCAAATTTCAGAGAAATTCGTTCAAGTTTGGCGGAGTTAGACAAAGTTGAAGTTAAGGCGATGTTTAAGGGTGATCCATTTTTTATGAAACAATCTGTATGTTGTCTATGTACTGTTAGGCGGTTTCTAAACATGTCATTCCAGGAACAACAGAATAACGATAACAGGAATTGAAAAGTGCAATGAATCAAAATCCCAAGCCTGCTCGACTTTGATAACAGGAATAGAACTGAGTTTTATTGTAGATGGCCAAGAGAGAACGTTTTATGTGAAGAGCAACATGAATTGCCAGTCAAAAAATGTTATTTATGTAATAGCTAAGATGCGGAGGTTGCCACGAATTCTATATTGGGCAAACAGGCGACATGTTTAGAAACCGCCTAACAGTACATAGACAACATATAACACACACAAGATATGCAATACTGAACATGATCCGACACATCTCTATGTGCGCCAATAACTTACCAATGAAATTCACAGCGGCTCCTATCTATAAGTTAAGTCCTAGTGCATCAAAATTACAGCGTGAGCGTAAATAGAATGCTTTTATTTCTATGTTGAGGCCTAAACTCAACAAGTGTTCATTTTGAATTTGTATGCTGCTTTTTGTTTAATATATTCATTCCCTTTGACAAGCCTCCAAGATGAGGTGAAACCGGTCAGGGAAGTAAAAATGGTTTTTGATTCATTTTTCAATTGGGTTTATTTGGAATTATATATACAGGGTGACTCAAAAGTCTTAATCGGGTTTCAAGTCATGATTTCTCAGTAAGTATTTGCACTACAACCTTAATTTTTCGTTTATACTGTAGAGGAAGAACCAGAATTTTAGTAACATATCGCAATTTGTGAAAAAATCAAGTTAGAGGTCGAACTACTTGCTCATTCATTTTATGGAGGTCAACCAATTTATCAAATGGTATGAAACATTGTCCGCTTACGATTTGTTTCTCATTGACTACAACCACATGCTAATACTTCATCATTAAATTTGATTGATCAAGTGACCTGCTAAGTGTGAACAAGACTTAATGCACATGCGTCCATTGAAATAATAGCGAAAAGTTAATACGAAGGCATAATGAAGAAGGACAACAAAGAAGAATGCTAAGCTATCCATTTCCATTAATGTGTGATTGGTACTTATGATAATTATCGAACTTCTACATTAGCTCAATAGTTATGCATGACGTCAAAATGTCGTTGAATTGAAGCATAGGCATAGATATCTGTGAAAAGACTGATTTCGGAAACCGTTTAGTACTTAATAGCTGCTGATATTCACTTTTCTATCATAGAAACCAGTAATGTTATCTGTGCAAGATCGGATCAACGTTGTGTTGCTTATGGCTAAGCATGAGTCCGTAACTACCGCCCGACGGGAGTGGCAAGGAAATTTCACATCAAAGCCACCTTCTGAAAGCACATTCCGACTTGTGTTTAAGAAATTTACTGAGACGGGTTCTGTCCAAGATGCTGAGCGAAGTGGTCGCCCATCCCTTGATGAGGATGATGTTTTACGTGTGAAAGAGGAGTTTGAGAACAATCCAAGATCGTCGGTGCGGGATGCAGCCAATCAGCTTGACATGCCACGCGAGACTGTTCGACGTACTCTGAAGCGAACAATTGGCATGAAATCATTTCACATTTCCCGTGTTCATGAACTGTTGCCAGACGACTATGAACCAAGGATTCAGTTTTGTGAAGAAATTAGCCGGCTATGTGATGATCCCAGCTTCATCCACAAGCTATGTTTTTCTGACGAGGCCATCTTTCATCTGAATGGCAAAATTAACAGTCACAACTGTGTGATTTGGGACTATGAGAATCCACATTTGTGACGAGATTCCTCTAAAGTCGAAAGGCTTGGTGGTCTGGGCGGCCATGTTTTGCGACCGGATCATCGGACCTTACTTCTTTGAAACAACGGTGACGAAAGACTCCTATCTCGAGATGCTGAGGGATTATTTCATTCCTGAACTGAAGAGACTACGAAGATTTTCCACGACAGTCTTCCAACAAGATGGCGCTCCTCCTCATTGGGGTCTGAATGTGAGAGAATTTCTCAACATCCAATTCCCTAATCGATGGATTGGCAGGAACGGTCCCATCCACTGGCCAGCTAGGAGCCCAGATTTGACGCCTCTTGATTATTTTTTGTGGGGTCATATCAAAGAGATGGTGTACAAGAATAGGCCAACAGACAACGAAGAACTGCGAGTGAAGATTGCAGAAGCAGTCCAGTCCGCGACGAAAGTGACGATCAACAAGACTTTTGAAAACTTTCAAAAAAGAGTCATTCTTTGTAATGAAGTTAACGGAGCTCACTTCCAGCATATATTGTAAAAATGCAAGTCTCTTTGGAAATTCTGGTTCTTCCTCTACAGTATAAACGAAAAATTGAGTTTGTAGTGCAAATATTTACAGAGAAATCTCAATTTGAAACCCGATTAAGACTTTTGAGTCACCCTGTATATGTATATATATGTAAAAAAATTTCAGTCTCAGCAATTGGTTTGATATATTGAAATAATTGAAGTGAAAACACATGGAATGCACAAGCGCTTTCTATATTCTTCAGGTGCAAAGTGAAACAAAAAGCAAGATCATCATAATTTCAAATATACATTCATCATAGATATGGATGTTGCAAGGTAATTTACATAGTAGGACATGCACATGCATAGTAAATAGAAAAATAACTTTAGTTTATTATGCTAAAATACATCAACGATATCTAATTTATGTATTAGATTGAAACATAGATTTAAGTATAGAAGAACATATATGCGAACTAATATAAAATGCATCTCATATTAAAAGTGAATGAATTCTTAAGAAACGTATAAAAGTGATTCATGAATTTAATTTTGGATGAAAGCGATCGATAAAATATTTTTCTTTACATTTACGTTCAATTTTGTTTTCAGAAAAAAGCTTGTAAAAAGGAAAGATTGACATGTTGCCCCTACCACACGTTTCCAGATGTTCACTTAATTTAATTTGTCTATAATTGGCATTCAAAATTTGTTGTTTGTGAACCCTTACTCTGGTTCTTAAGGATGTACCAGTTTCTCCGATATAATAATTTTGACAACCGGGGCAGGTGATGACATATACACTTTTAATACATTTCACTTCAATTATTTCAATATGTATATATATATATATACATAGATGGTGAAGTTAGAACAACATTTATTGTATGTAACTCGAAGTTTCACGGACTGTAATAAGATTACAACCGATCATCAGACATCAATAAAAATAGAAAGAATTTCAAAGTAGAAGTCATATTATGCAGTATTTGAAACTTCTACTTTGAAATTCTTTCTATATTTATTGATGTCTGATGATTAGTTGTAATCTTATTATAGTCCGTGAAACTTCGAGTTACATACAATAAATGTTGTTCTAACTTCACCATCTACTTAGCTCTTTCAGTATTGAGCACTATACACCAATATCAAAGTCCTCTAATTTACTATATATATATATGTATGATCATAAGTAATCGCCATGAGACTTAATAATAAAGATAAATTAAAAAAATCAACGTAGTCTCAAGATAGAATTGTTTATTCACGAATTTTCGTCTAAGACTTCATCAGGTGACATTTACTTCGTTCACCTGATGAAGTCTTAGACGAAAATTCGTGAATAAACAATTCTATCTTGAGACTACGTTGATTTTTTTAATTTATCTATATATATATATATATATATATATATATATATATATATGTACCGGTATATGTGTAATAGAAAAAAATGAAAATTTATATCGATAATTGAAAAACGGAACCCGAAAGTATATCTAGGTATTAAAAAGAAGATGCTAATAGCCCGACCGGGTTGTGTCAATCTCTTGACTTGTCAAGGGCTGAAATGAAATTTATTTCAAACTTTATAAACAGATATGTCAATTAACATAGAAGGAGACGCTAAAATTAGAAACACATAAGCTCACATCAGAAAATCATAAGCTGGAAATTTCTATCGACGGGAATAGATATAAATAAATGAATCTGTACACTTGGATTATCATGACTTATTCAAGCAGGGCCCATTATATTGATGCACATCTATTCTTTCTCTTCTCTATATATCTTTCCACAATTAGAAGGCAACTGTAAAATGGGAATTGCGCAAAATGAGGGGTTATAGTTAATAGCACAAGAAAATACATGTTTACTGACATAAAGAACTCTGTACTTTGGGTCCTTTATATGTTGTCGGTGAGTTCTTATTCTGGATCGAATGGTGTCCCTTGTTTGCCCCACATACATTTCATCGCATCCTTGGCATCGTAATACATAAATGACATCCTTCGAATCGCAATTCATGTTCGATCTGATATGGAATTCTTTTACTTCTTGATTATTTTTAAAACGAATTTTATTGTCAACAATAATGGAAGCGCAACATTGGCATCTTTCGCTTCCACATTTCCTTACCCCAACCAAAAGAATTCTATTTCTTTTGGATAAAACTTGCAATAGAGACTGTGGCGGTTTATAAAAAGATCTAATTGAATGATTTGTAAAAGACGGCGTCAGATTTTGTGCTGTCTGATTTTAGCGTCTGCTTCTATGTTAATTGATATATCTGTTTATAAAGTTTGAAATAAATTTCATTTCAGCCCTTGACAAGTCAAGAGATTGACACAACCCGGTCGGGCTATTAGCATCTTCTTTTTAATACCTAGATATGCTTTCGGGTTCCGTTTTTCATTTATTGATATATATATAAAAACCGAAAAGGCACTCAAGGAAAAGTCAGAAGTACCAAAATTCCCGACCTTTTAAATAGGAATCTGACTTGCACATCTAAAAATGTTATCTGTGCAATAAGATGCAATGCGTGTAGGGATTTCTATTTAGGTCAAACGGGAGATATCTTTCGCAACCGTCTGACTATCCATCGGCAGTAGATTGACCATGAAGAGTGTAGGATTCTCAATATGAGCGAGCACATAGCTCGTTGTGCTAGACATCTCACTTCGAAGTTTGAAGCGGCTCCCATTTACCAAATGAATGTAGATTCCAGTCGCATAGATCGTGAGAAGAAGGAGACAGAATTCATTTCTTTACTAAGACCTCAGTTGAATATAGAATAATTTCTATGTTTCATTTTATGTGTATTTGAGTTTGAATAAATCATTTTCATTCCCATGACAAGCCTGCTTGGATCAGGACGAAGCCGGGCGGGAATTTTGGTACTTGACTTTTCCTTGAGTGATTTTTTGGTTTTTATATTATTTACCATTTTGATTTATTTTATTATTAGATTTTATATATATATATATGTCCTCAGACACTTGAAAAATTTAAGCACAACAGTTCATTGGCAGGTGTAGACGCTGCGTTTCGCCCTACAAGGGCTCGTCAGCACGGTTCGGTATTGCCCAAACTAGCTTGAAATATCTAGAATGGCTGAACAATCTGAAGGACTGCACGAATCATGCCAGAATCATGCGTTCAATTAAACTTTGTGGGTTCCCATTGTTTACAGATTCGAACATTTCTGAAGCGAAAGGAGCAGAACAATACGATCAATGACGAAGGTGAAATAATATTTTACTACCGAAGTCAATGAACGTCAAGTTCAATTGTCAAGGAAAAACTTTTGAACAAAATAATAACGACGAATGAGAGGCCTACGAGTGATACAAAAAGTAAAAATCAGAATCTTTTATAAAATGACACGGTTGCAGCACATATTGCAAAACCATTCAAAGGAGTCAATCACCATATTGTATAACAATTCCATTGTCCGTCTGACGAATGTTATAACATCACATACAATGACTATACAACAAACACACTCACACAGATGTCAACAGCACATGTCAAATGGATTAATCAAGTGCCACTTGGCCCTGATAAAAGAACATCAACCGATCCTGAATAAACAGGATCAAAGTTTGACCCATCGATTAATGGTCATGTAGCCACTTTGTGCACAAACTTTTGTATCTTTATGTCTATGTTTTTCTTTGAAAGCAATCAATCCATCTCTTTTTCCATATTCAGATAGCCTATCCTTTTGGTGATTTTATGTTATGCTTTCCATAGCTTCAATTTAAATATTTGCTATCTAAAGACATTTATATATTTTAGTACATGTAGATTTTTGTAACCCTGAGGATAGACGCTGTCACAGTCCGAAGTACCGGTTTAATTATAAAATGGTTATCGAAATGTATTTTGCGTTTTTTAACAACTGACGAAAAGAAATTATATAGACAAATAGAACATTATTATTAGAAAGTTAATAAGATCGATTGCGATATTCTATATAATATTATATAATTATTAAATAAAATATTGCAGACAATATTATTAAGTTTAACATAAAATTTCTCTTATTTTCGATGAACTAATTTTGCTTCATTGTTGGAAAACTCAAATCCAATCCTTGCAAACCATTCTATTATGGCACAGCCAGCGCTTCTGATGTCCACAACATACTCAGCAGAAATCGAACAGAAACGACTTTCTGCATTTGTGAAGAACAATGTCATCCACTTGATTCAACAGCAAATGTTAGAATGAGATGCTTTTACCAAATAAAGAAGCTCAAAAACTTCTTTAAGACTTCAAAAGGTGATCAAATTTATGTACCGCATCACGTGTGTACCAATTTTCATGCCTAATTGACACCTGTAGTTGTGTAACTACATTGGATACACAACCAATGATGATACAAACAATTTATTAACAACAGATCCATCAGTAAACACCTCAAACAAGAACATAAAATAGTGAAAGGCTCCAATATCATCAGAGAGAACACCATCGTCCTGGCAAAATATGAAAGAATGAAAGATCTGGAGATAGCCGGTTCAACTCTGATAAAGAAAAATGACCTGGTCCTCAACAAGCAAGACCGATGACTTATGCGGTGATGTAGAAAGACCTCTTCTTGTTTTTTTTTGTTGATTAGTTTAAGCTTTATTTCTATATTGTATCTAGCTATCAAGCTCATTCATAGATTTTCGCGTAATTATTGTACTAGGATTGAACCAAGTTCGCCTGAAATGTAATTTCATACGCTTGCATTGAAGATGAATGCTGTGGACATCCGAAGCGCTAGCTGTGCAATAAAGTGGTTTGCAAGAATTGCATGTAAGTTTTCCGACAATGAGACAAAATTAGTTTATCGAAAATTAGAGACATTTTATGTTTAACTTTATATTGACTTCGATATTTTATTTAATAATTCCTGCTCCTGCTTGGCAAATAACTCGGCTTCATTCCTCTGAGCCGAATAGAACCGCAACTGCTTGATGCAACCGCGCAATGATGCAATGTAATCGACTCAATTTCATATAGTTATAAACTCTAAAACAAACCAACGTTATTTTGATAACTGAAAATGATCTATGACACATTTAGAGTGCAGCTTAGATCTCCTGCATCTTAATAGTAAAAATGATGCATAATTTACCATACCTATATCACTTCAATGGCAAAAATTTGAGTTTCATGACATCAATTGAGTCGCGCTCTATGAATGCAACATAACTTTTGTACCGAAAGCATAATTACAAAACAAGCAAAATGCAGAGATTAAAAATATATTCCTATGTTTGTATTACTAGAATGTGCAATAACCTCATAGCAATGCAACGTGTCCCTACACTGTTTCTACTATGCAATCACTATTTACTAAAGAAAAGACGAAAAACTCTTGATTTATCTCTATAATAAGAGTACGTTATAACTGCATCAAACTGGAAGCTGATACAATTCTGGAGCGAGCAAACATTGGTCTACACATATAGGCCTATTTAAATCTAGGGCCCTGTCATTATCAAGAAAAGGCATAAGCAGAATTCAGTCATGATCGTTGCGTGAGTTGTGCACGATGCTCATGCGGCACTGCTGTCACTAATTGAGACACGGACAAATAGAATTCGTTGTTCTATCTTGTGAAATCTGTATTGGTCAGGCATGCGTGCATGATTGTATTCAAGGAAGTTGAGGACATATTCTTCGTTTTCTAATACATATGCATGAAGTTTCGCCGCCAATTGCAAATGTTCAGCCTGCATTTAGACTTCCTTAAAAGTTGGCATAAGCTACCCGAATTCTTTGAGGAAGTAATAAAATTGTTCTTTTAATCTGCTCGCGTCAGGATGGCGCAAGCTGCAATTATGCTTGCACATCGTATAGGCCTATAGCAAAATAAAATAGCAAATTCTCAAAAATATTTGCTTGTTCTATTCAAAGGACCATCGTCTGTTTTTTTGGCTTGGAGATTTTATGGTTTCTGAGGTGTTCGTCCGCAACATCTAATCATCGATGCTGTTATATGTACTCACTACTCAAGGATGGTGATTGGCTTTGTGCAGCTTCTTCTACGAGAAAGTACACTGGATGGAACTGTGATTTAATAATAATAATAAAGTGTGCATTTGATGGAATGAAAATCGAATCATTTCACAAGGTTTCACAAAGTTATAAGATTTGAATGTGCATGCAAGGTATACACGTTTTAAATTTCGAAAGCAGAATAATGAATGAGGATACAAAATTACGAGAACTCAAAAGAAGTGAATATCACAATTGTCTCCGTTTGGTAGCATCGCAGTCCAAGGAAAGAAAGAATTGAGTCGTCTGCAACTGGAGCAATAAGGGATGGAAAAATGACCGGAACGCGGACGTTTGGACGGAACATGATGGTACAGGGGATGGGCAGGAGATTCACATTTCTCAAAGAATTTTCTTGCATGCTTATCTCTAAATTCTGTTAAGTCAGAAAAGAGAGAACATTCTATTCGTTCTCTATCGTGCCTATATTCCATAAAGAAACGAAAAGATGCAGTAAATTAGGCCTGCTCTTTTTCTGTTTGTAGCTTTCTAATTTTGTAGCCTTACCACGTGTATAGAGACTTTCACATACTATGTGGTTTGGACGCAGCAGGATTCTGCTTCATTCGAAAACTTTCACACAATTCCTGATGTTGTCATCTCCACTAATAAGTTTCCACTAATAGGGTATATAAACAGTAAATGTTCTGTTTTGCGAATATATGCAGATCAGGCTAAAATTCAATCATTTGCTTTGCTACCTAAGATTATTACGGCTCAAATCGGCTCGGATAGAAAATTCCCAAAATGCATCAGACTCGCAAGTCGTCTGGAAGAGTAGTCGTGTACATCTCTACTTGGAGGACTGCTTCAATTTCCTCTTATCATGTGACTTGCACACTGGATTCGTGTAGCAGCATTTATTCAGCGCTTCAGAAGCTACTAAAAGATAGCTTCAATGAATTTTTGCAATCGATTTCGTATCTGTCACTTAAAATGAACTGCAGGCGATATAGCAAAAGACCTGCCATAATGTTTTAGTAGATAGGGCAGAGTGTACATTTCTGAAATTTGATGGCGGACTTAATAAATTTGCAATAATTTAACTGAATAAGTTGCCTTTAAAGCATTCATGCAGCTCAATCTTCAATAATCATTTTATTTTGCACTAGAAAGAAGCAGTACAGTGGCAGACTAATGGATGCGGTATGTCAGCAGTCTGCTAATGCATTGTTTCTTAAATATTGGTATTAGGTAGCGTTTATTATATAAAACTCTAAATCACAAAATGTCACATAGATTTCGAATTTCAAGTCCACAGCAAATCGTGAGTTATCTGTGGGGAGCTAACTGAATGGTGATGCAGACGAGCAGACCATGTGAAAGTCAGTCGATGAGTGGATGAAGTTGGAATCGTAAAACATCTTGTGTTGGGTAATATATCCTCATGATTGACATTGTGATTTTATTTGCGGAGAATTTGAAGTTTTCATCTCATTGCGCTTCAATTTCAGCGAAAGCCTTTTGACGATCTTTTTGCTTTGAAAGTTTTGCCATTCTTGATCCACTTTTATTAATGAAAACTTACACAACTTTTAGTCGTCAATGTTGGAATGCTGTCCTCAGATAAGGAAACCTTATTTAGTGATAGATTTTATGTCAATTGAAAAGGTTCAAAGGCATTTCACAAAAAGCGTTTGTCGACGTGCGAGGATTACATTTGGTGATTATAGATCCCTCTTTAGTGCTCTCAACGTTCCTTCATTGGATCTGCGGTCGCATAGTATTCGATTTGATTTTGATTTCTAAAATGATCAATAATCTGATAGATGGAATGTAAACAATTTCTTCAGAAGACTTTTGTTCTCTGCTTAGTTTTATTGGCAAGCTGTCGGATGATGACTTCACCCGTCCTCAGGCAAGTACAAGTAAAGAGTGATGGAACTTTACAACATGAAACCTATTGGACTATAATTCACTGAAATTCATAGCACGACACTACTAGCCACAGAATTAGATTCATCTGCGCGTGTCTTCGGTTTCCTAGAAAGGAAGAATCATATCTAACATTAATATCGAAATGGCACATCACAGAATTAGACAACTGTCCTTCTCGAATAGATAATTCGTGTATCGCTTGAGGAATGCCGAAGAGAGAATGTAAAAACATCAAGTTAACTAATTTTCGTACGTCTGCTACTTTTTTTAATAATGATCGGTAGGGTCAACATTATGGAGAAAACTTATGTGCAATAAACTGAATTCTTCGAATCTGAAGGAATTTTGGCAATCGAAGCACTTTGCTGGAACTCACATTAATCCGCAAGCGACACGACTTTTTTCCTATCTCTGCAAGGTTTAGGAATTCCTTTTTGCCCACTTACTAAGTTCCTCGATGTGCCGTCGATTTCGTATTAATCACACTTCTAGCAAACCGAAGCTGATAAACAAAATATTTAATTCTGTGCTACTAACACCTTACACGTAACACCGACATTCTACAGTACAATACACTAACCCTGAGAATTAAATTATGGAATCATAATACTGGTTAAATCGTGATAAGTAGCATCTACATAAGAGGCACCAAGGAGATCTCCTTGAAGAGGCACGTTACCGGTGTAGGAGTTTCGCCTTTTTTAAAAATTTATTATTTTGAATTCATTTTCTTTTATTTTTTAAGGACCTTTAAGGATTTTCATATTTAGTGAGCTTGTCAAATAAAGTAACATCTGATATGCTTTAAAATAACCTAGAGATCAGAAATCAAGTTACATAGAGACCTCCAGCACCGGTCAATATAGAAGCCAGAATCCCTATTAAAAGTGTCATGGTTTAGGATGTGAACTCCCTCCTTTATCCTCCTTCTTCTCCAATCTTCTGATGGATTTATCTATTGATTATTTCTGTCTTGTTAGAAATACGTCAGCACGAAGACATTGCTATAAACTATCGGTCTCTGATCATGCTAATGTAAACGCCCGTTCTCATTTTTCAGTCATAGAGTCGTGTCAATCTGTGCTTTTTCCTTCACTTCAAGTTCTCCAATCTATGACAGTACTGTACTTGTTTCTGAACTGCTTTTATCATTTTTATTATTAAAGTTGTGAACATTTCGATTTGTGTTGTTGAGGCAACACGTCAGTGTTGCTTTGCAACCAGTGATGTCTTTTCTACCTTTTGTGCAAAACAAACTTGAATAAATTATCACATCCCCGAGCAAATTCACCTGATATGTTAATTTAAGGTCCAATCATTTGAAGCACAAGTGCAAAAGAAGAAATATTAAAGGCCGTGGGGCAGCACCCCAGTAAGTGGAAATAAAAGTACATTCAGTGCTATGAAAAACGTGCTGCTGCTTCTGTGCACTGATGAGAGAAGAAATATCCGGTGCAACAGACGAAACAGAGAGCGGTAACACTTCATTCCGATGACCATCATTGGCCCTGTACTTTGAAACTGATAGTTAGGTTCGATGGCCGCATGCGGCCGAAGGCCACGGACTGGGCACCTCTGTGTCAGTTGCTCATGAAGCTTCTATATATCTTAAAATATTGAATATTTCAAAATATTCAAACGGTTTGAAATTTGCTCGGATTGACGAATATGAAGATTGACGAATATGAAGGATGGTTGAAAGTCAGCAGCCATGCAGAGGTACTCAATCACTTGAGAAAACTTGATCCATTAAACTCAGAAAAGTTTCTTTTATAGTTTTACTTGACATAGTGACTGTTCTACAACGAGAATACTCAACATTTGATCATTTTTGCTGTCATCCACTCCATCATTGTCAAGCTTCGTCACGGCTGAAGTAATTCATCTTCAGGAGAAACGTCACATTGTATCGAATCTCGTGATTGAATGATTGCTTTATTCACTAAAGTATATTCAGAGTGATCACAGCAATTAATAATTTAATTTTTGGTGTCTTCGAGCTCTTTAATATGTGAGATGATGTGAATTTGAGAATTGACAAGAATCTATCTTTATACAAAGTCATTATTCATAGATCGTCATAAGTAGAATTGCCTTGACATTGGGAATTACAATGTGTGGGATTTAGTTGTGAAGTGCAAGTTAATAAATTGCATCAAATCCCAATTATGAGCAAAGGAAACACTTAAGTCATTGATCCGTATCAGAGCAATGAACTATAAAAGCGTACAGTTTACTTAATGTGGAGTTTTTGCAATGACGTTATCAAAGGGTGCTGGTGGATAAAGCTGTTTGCAAGAATGACAGAAAAATTAACTTTATTTTGTTTTACATTGAATACTTTTCGCCATCATCAATCATGAATTGAAAACATTTACCGAAGTATGAGTAAATTCAAGCCACTTAGTTGCCACTTGGTTATTAACATCTACCCGGAATATAAATGCATGTAGGCTAAATGCGGATGACATCACTTCCTGTGTGTGCTCATTAAAAGAAATGTTGCATCGTAAATGCAAATCACACAATAGTATTCTTAACAATGAATTCCTATGCTTACAATTACGAGATGAATTAGCAATGGGTCTACCAGAGGATGGCGTCTATAATATCTGACAACATAAAGACGAAATTGTGAAATGTGAACATGATGCTCAATATTGTTTAAAGTAATGTATTCCATCGATGTTGCAATTTCCACAAGATTCACATAGAGATTTAAATATGGGACAGCTGTGTGATTGGAAATTTGCGTTCCTCAGCAATTACGGACACATGTTATGGGTAGATAATTGGTTTTCAATCTTGAAATCAGATTTTCCCAATCTCAAGAATTCGAATCCAATATTCCGTAAATTAGCAATAAACGTGTATGCCGACGTAGAGAATCAAGCACACTGGAAGTGTATAATACAGTTTCCCTATACAGGGAATTCTTGTAGGACAAAGTTAGAAAATATGACATCTAGGGATATTTCTTGTTTTTGAAGACAGAATCCCAATTGATGATGATTTCCAAAAATGGAAGCAGCCTATCATAAATGTCATTAAAATATTATCTCTGCAGAAAGACGGATTGTGAAGAAACTGTCCGCCTCTATGAAACAAAATGTGACATTGGGAAAATTTACAATGGAATCATCCTCCACTAAGTTGTATAGCTTCAACTGCGCCTCTACATTTAGACCCTGATAATGTAGATGATGTTGATTAATAAGAGCTGAAGAAAATGAGCTGTACTCCTCTTCTACAATCATTTTTCAATGATGCTGAAGTCTGTGTGAATAGAGATTAGGACAGGAGCGATCTTTATGCATGTAGATTTCAATAAAGTAAAAACCATTATAAGTTAACACCAAGCTATAGCCTGATCCATGATTTATCGTTATATAATAAACTTGTATAATAAATATTATATAAAACTCAAATCTTATATCTCTGTAAAAACTTTGTGAAATTATTCGATTTTCATTCAATCAAATACACACTTTATTATTTATTATTATTATTTACTATGACTATGTGAGAGAAGTACAAATCTTACACATTCTATGCAACTATGTTGTAATCGAACGCAATTAGCCAATGAAAATACTTGCAACTTCGTTAATCCGGAAATTCACGTTCCCGAACCGGAAATCAAAATTGAGAACCGATTTTTTATAAACAATCTTCTTCCGGAAGGGAATCGGTAAGGACTGATTGGCTTTCAGTAATCAATGTCCAACATGTCATCAGCTGACGTATCGGTGAGCAACCATTTCCTTGACATTCTCTGAAGAACGTCTGCCAAATGGAAGAGCAACTAAGGAAGCCTTCCAGCACACTATTTCAACGAACTATTTCAAATTTTCAGCTTTGCTAGGATCGTATGTAGTCCGTTGTTTTAGGAAAAAAATGCGCACATTATTGGAAAATATTGTTGTTGCTGATTTACAAAAACAAGAGATGCAATTACAGGAAATAGGTATAAGCTCATAGATTACAGGCATGATGTCAACTAAAAGATATTTGATCAATTTTGGAAAAGTTAAATTTTGCACATTTTTCCTGTGTTTATATAATATCCTTGCGATGCCAGAGATTTTAATATTCAAGTAGCATGAGGATGATAAAATATCAAGTAGATTGAAAATTTTCCGATGATACTCTCAAAACATTTAACTTAAGTTAAACCTCAAAAGGAAATTAATTTGATTAAACCATGAAAATTTCATAACAGCATTGAGTCTTATCTGCTTCTTTGTTCAATTTTCATGCTTGCTGATTTGTCAAATTTAGTTAATGACTTATTTTTCAACAGCTTGTATGTATCTTTTAAATTTACACTTGCCTAATTAACCAGCGGAATGCGTTCTAAGGTGAATGAAAGTCACTAAGAAGAGCATGGCTAGCATCGCATAATAGCCTGATCTGTGTGGTTAGTTCAGCTGTAAAGTCAGTTCGTAAATTTATAAGTACTTGTGGATAACTAAGTTTCATTTTTGAAGCCGCAATTGCAGTTCATTGTCTTTGATTAAGACATTTTGCTACTTCTGCTTTTAATCATTTGTGACTTGATAAGTGCAAAAATAGAAATGCTTTTATTGACAAGGCTGAGCTTCATTAAGATAGCAACTACTTCCATCAATGTTGATTGAAAACATTACCTTCTCAAACTAGCATTATAGTCCGGCAGCCAGAACGAGTTTCTGCAGGGAACGAGGCCTAAAGTGAGACTTTCACAGAATTATGTACATCCTAACAAACAAAACAAGAAATTCTGAAGGCCAAGCAGTACTACTTTCGCTCTAAATGTTCGGATTCCGCAAGGGGTCTATGGTTATTCGTCAACATGGAGAGGGGAAAATCTGGAAGAGATCCCAGTGATTGGCTCAGAAACTCCAGTAATCCATCCGAGGTGCTCAATACGATCAATGACTATTACTGTAGCATTGCCAACAACTCAAGTTTTGACTTCGTCGACGGGTCTCCAGACGACTGCTGGTTAACTGAGTTAATTGTTGAGGGCATCTGGAGCATTCTTTCACGACTCCCACCAAAGGCAACTGGAAGTGATTCTGTGCCTACTGCAGTTTACAAGAAGTGCTCTCTGGTCTTCGCTGAGCCGATCCATCACCTCATCAGTGAATGCCTGCGCCAAAGACGTTTTCCACTGATCTGGAAAATTGGTGACATAATCCCGATCCCCAAAACCTCGGAGAATGTAATAGAAAAATCCAGACCGATTAGCCTCTTGCCAATTCCAGCCAAGATTGCCGAGCGTGTCATCCTATCAAGCATCCGTCCCCAGCTAACAGCTCACCTTGGTGCTAATCAATACGGGATTAGGAAGAAATCATCAACAACTCATGCTGTCATCTATGCTCACGATGCCCTAACCAGATTTGCCGATGACCCACATACGGGAGCCGCTATTCTGATCAGCTTTGACCTCTCCAAGGCCTTTGACAGAGTTTGTCACTCAAAGCTGCTTTCCAAGGCCAGTCAGATGAATCTTCCTGCGGGATTTCTGTTGTTATTGAAGAGCTACTTATCGGACAGGCAAAATAGAGTACGCATTGATGGACAGAAGAGTGAATTGATGAAGGTCACAGGAGGAGTGCCACAGGGGTCTCTCCTAGGACCTTATTTGTTCGGCATTTATATTTCATCGCTTCAGACTATTTTCCCCTCGAACCACATAATCAAGTATGTTGACGACATTTGTTTCTTATCAGGAGTCCGAAAGTCAAGCATTCCAAAGGATCTTGCTGAGATCGAAAGTGATCTTGACAATATTTCAGATTGGGTTGCGTCAAATGAATTGACCTTGAATACGGAGAAAACCACTGGTCTAGTGAATTACCGCGGTGGATTCAAGAGCATTTGCAGTATCGAGGGTGCCATCCCAACTGTCAAGTTCCAAGACAGCATTCGGTTTCTTGGGGTTCATTTGGATGCGAACCTTGGATGGAGAGGCCATGTAAAGTTCATCGAGAAAAAGTGTGCTCAACGCATGTACATTCTGAGGCGGGTCAGATCTGTCGCTAGTATTGATGACTTCACTACCATTTATCAAGCATTGGTTCGGTCGCTGATAGAGTACTGCTGCCCAGCGTTTGTGGGAATCTCCTCAACAGACTCAAACCGACTGGAGAAGATTCAGAGGCGCTGTCTGAAAATCAAATCGCGTGATCTGAAGCTGGATGACATTGAAGCTAGAAGATGGTCGCAAGCTATCAACACCTTCAACAGCCTGGAAAGATTAGAGACTTCCATCAGAGAATTGTTCCCCAGTTATTTACCAAGTGGGCGTCTCACCGTACCATTCTGTAGAACTTTGCGTCGTCAAAATTCTTTTTTTCCACGCATTTGTAGCACCCTTTCAAGGTCATCTACGAGACACTAAATGCACGTGACTATTAGTTTTATACTTGCTTTTGCACGCGTATACGAATGTGTTCTTAGTTTCGACTAAACAAAACTGTCATTCTGCTACTTTTATCTGTGTATTTTATTTCTGATTTCTATTCGACGATACAATATAAACATTTCTCTCTCTCTCCCCCCCCCCTATGCCTACTACGAATCGGCACGTCTGCCGTGTTCTAGTGGTGAGTTCCTCTTCTTGTCAGACAGGATCAAAGAAAAACACATGTAAATCCAATGGGACGCAGATTGCAGTTTTTGACTAAAATGAAAGTTTGTATGTTTTCTCTGATTAAACGAAAAGTACTAAGTCCAGAGTCATAATTTTTGACATACAGTGTCTTCAGGTCATTTCCTTTCATTTTCATGCACCCCTGTCTACATAGCTAAACGCATTTAGATTTGGCGAGCCTCTTTATGTCGGCAAATAAAAACATTTTGAGCAACTTTATCCACATTTGACCACATTCTCACATACATGGCCGATCAGATGCATAATAAAAGCACATGCACATCATAGGAAATGACCTGAAGACCATGCCAAAAAATTTGACTTTGGGGTTAGCTCGTACTTTTCGTTTTATCAGAGAAAACATACAAACTTTCATTTTAGCCAAAAACTGCAATCTGCGTCCCATTGGATTTACATGTGTTTTTCTTTGATCCTGTCTGACAAGAAAAGGAACTCACCACTAGAACACGGCAGACGTGCCGATTCGTAGTAGGCATAGGATGTACATCATTCTGTGAAAGTCTCACTTTAGGCCTCGTTCCCTGCAGAAACTCGTTCTGGCTGCCGGACAATTAGGCTCGTAGCTCAGTCGGTTAGAACACAGGTCTAGCTAACCTTGGTCGTAGGTTCGAATCCTATCAGCCGCACATCTTTTGCATGGCAATTTGATCTATTAAATTTAATTGATCGCCTATTTAATTCCATTGTTGTTAATTACATTCACGACATGGCTGAAGATGCTTTGGTGAACAATCGATCCCCGCTACTTGCCTTAATGTCGGCGGTCACAATTGTGACGTGTTATTTATTCATTGATTATTATTGCCTTGACAACTGATGTGTGGTGGTGAGGGTTTGATCCTGCCAATTGACAGAGTCGTGTAAGTGGCTCGTAGCCCAGTTGGTTAGAGGACAGATCTAGCTAACTTTGGTCGTAGGTTCGAATCCTACCAGCCGCACACCTTTTGCATGACAATTTGATCTATCGTTTATATAATTTCATTGTTGTTAATTATAAGTTACTCTCAGGATATGTAAAATATCATTCTTTTGCATTACTATCATGATGGTCAATTCCTTAGAAATTTCCCCAGAATAGCAAATTGTACATCTCACACATACAGAACTAGATATGAAAAGTTCATTTGATGAAATTGAACTGCCGTCAAATTGGCGATGCAATCAATTTTGAGTTGTTGCTCTGTCTAATAATAAATGAAAACCAGCAAATAACGTATATAACAAATAGTCAAGTATAATTAAAAGTAGGTTATACAATCAAACATTAGTTCTTACCGAGTGACAAACGCACATACACTAACCAATCGTGAACGACTGCAGTTCAAAACGAAAGCGTGTCCCAAAAGTCGCAAAAGACTTTAATTGCAAATAATGGCTCTCCTATTATATCGATTAGTCTGAATGTTGAGCAGTAGTGTGTCTTCATTCAACTTCTGAAATTCAAAACTATGTCTACATAAATTTGATGGGTGAGAAATACTATGCAAAAGACGAGATTCGACAATCAGAAAAATTAGGAAGCCCTCAGAGACTTGAGAAGGTTTCCAGTGTACCCGGGAGCCACAGTTTTCTAATTCATTCTTTTGATTGATGATGTATCTGTCATGCCATGTGATATCATCATTTTTGACATGATTCTGTATGTGATTCAGTTGAACTGCAAGAAGAATCCTAGATAGTCAAATGGGGTCCACTAGACTCCCTCAGTTCTCAAAGGGTGCAGAAGTTTTAATCAAAGTAGTGATGCTTGCTATCATATGAACAATTATCTTGCGTGTATGTGTGACGGTCCATTGTGCTTGCGAATCATCCATTTGTTCCTTTCATTGTATTCGTGCATACAACTGATCGTGTGCAAAATGTTTCTATTGTTTAAACGTTTAAAAACATTTATCTTATTGCATTTCAGGGTTGGAACCGGTCGGGTTTTTGGCGGCCAGGGCCCCGCTGGTGGCCATGTGATCAATACCGGTCTCTGTAGCCTACCGTTAAGGCTGGGAACAGGTCAACTATGACCGCTAGACATCATTCGATTTCTATATAGAATTGTGAGGTAGGTAACATTCACATAAGTAATGAGTCAGTGGGTGGATACTCCGGATAAGCGAGAATTCCCGCTCAATTTTTTTATCCATCTTGTTCTCCAATCAGGTAAATATGGAATTATCTTTTCTTTGACACTATGCATTTTAAGCTTATGGAAAAAATTGAGCAGCGATGCGCATTTTAGATAAGGAAGACAGAATTTTGCGATAGACAGGTTAAGAATGCATAAATCTCAGGAAATTCAGAAAGACTAGAAATAATGATTCTGGAAACTTAGTTGAGAAATACATGTAGGGTTTCAAAGCTGCATGAGTTAAAAATCAGTGTCGAGTACGTGACTCCCTCACTGCTGCCAAGTCGACCAAAAGAACTTCGCAACGCACACCATAAATAACAAACTTCAGTTACAATCAGAATCCTCGAACAAAAACAGCCAAGAAGTCAGCAAAGGATTTATTTCTTTAACTTATTAATGTATTTCCGAATGTTTGTGTCTTTGAACATTTTCCTTTAAAAAAAGGAAAACAGCAAAAAATTTGCAATTTTTCTCAGGAGATGTAATAGTTGTTTAAACTATTTTCTCTTCGTTAATTATAATTTCGTATTTTTTATTACCAGCCTACGGCTCCAGCAAACATCACATAAACTGCGTTCCATTTTCATTCTCTTACAATGTTGCAATTATTCAATTGCCTAGACAATTAATCTTAGATTAATGTTGTCAATGGTAAAACCGGCCGGTCATCAAAATGTACAGGACTGGCGGCCGGTTACAACTCTGTCGTATATGTTGATTGCGAAGCTTGAAGGACATTCCAAAAATCGAAAGTACCGACCAATTAAAAGTAAATATCAGTGCTTAACTTAAAATCAACTTCCCTTGCATGTTGACAGCGATTCAAACATCTTAATGATTCAACTAAGAAATTATAAAGAATTGGTTCCCGTTCCTTCACTGTACATGTACTTGTATGTCATCACAATCTGCAGCGCAAAGGCTAGCTTGTTTTCCCAATTATGTTGAATTGTATGGAATCAAATTTTTGAGTTTTCATCCAGTTTTGGTCAATCATATCGAATGGACATAGTCTACATTTTGTCATGATGAAAAAGAGACCTCCCACATGAGTGTGCGTGTGATGTCATTAGAGTTTAATAATGATCGGATTTGTTATATCGTTCGGCTGCCACTTTAATCACAAAACCCAAAGCAGTTCATATCCTCAAATAATTCAGCTTCTCGAATCGCAGTGAGAGAGAATATTAGAGGATGAGAGAACATAAAAGCACGAATTGTCGAATTTTTAGTCCAACTTCAACAGCTCTCGAATGTTGGCTTCATTGATGTTTCAAAATCGTTTGATGATGTCCCATTCTTCGGTGTGTCATGACACAAAGTTCCGGTATGGATTAGTACTTTATATCCCCACGCATCGCAACATCAAGCAAAAGGAACGAAAGATTCTTTTTTAAAATGCCGCACGAAAATGTTGATTTCATCATGTGTGTACAACCAATTATAATGTAGGCCTATGCATAAGTGTCAAACATAAGAAAAGATGTGTGCATGTACATTTTCGAAGTGAAAATCAAAATTGGCATTTACATGAGCTAAGGCATGATGCTAGAACTTATATCATTCAAACAATTCTCAATGATTACATATAAGATCACAAAACGAATTCGGCAACCATTGTTTTTACCATACTTTCCGCTTTTTTAAGTTAATGAGACTAGAAGGGACGACGACGGTTTGTTGTTGTCTTCAGCCGATGATTTCGGCAGCGATCTAGTTCAATGTTGCAATTAAGGGAAATAATAACAATTAAATTAATAACAAATTCAATGTTGCTAGCAGAAGAATAAAATCGCTGAAACAGTTGTAGATTCTTGTCGTAGATCGATACATAATGTTGATAACAGCGAATATTTACCAAACACATATTTACCTATTTACCAGGCACACTGATAAGCTGCCGATAGTTTCCCATTGTCAACAACTGGAAGCCGCAAGTCATGACAACGCATGCCCACTACGTGCTATTGTTTTCAATGTCCATATCCTTTAGTGATTTCTATGAGTTTTACAGCATGGAACAATCAGACAATTCATATTTGAATGATGAACCGAATGAAATGGAGGAAAAAATTCACATAGGATTTCCGTGGGACAGCTGCGAAATAAGGAGAATTTGAATATAGTCGTTAGCTTACGTCACAGGATGACATGATTATAAGCAAATTCAGTTGCAATTTCCTCCGTCATGTGTCACGTTTGAACATTCTAGATATATTTATTGGTTTACCGAAGGTCTCATGGATCGAACGGGACAAACCCAAGTTACATTCGGAACCTTGCCATGGAACTTTCAGTGTTGGGCTTCTTTGAGAGGTGCATGTATGAAAGGTGTATGACTGAGCAGAATATATTAAAGTTCTCGAAAACATAACAGTAGACACAGAATTAGATTGTTTAAGCGTATCACTTTGCTAGAAGTGCAAACTAATTCAAAATGATGGCACATGCAGGAACTTAATAAGTGGACAAAAAGAAAATTTTATACCTTGCAAAGATAGGAAAAATAGTCGTGCGCCACTTTCGGATTGCTATGAATTCCTTCAAAATGCTCCGATGTTACACGTTACACGTTCCAATGTTTCCTTTCAAGTCAAACAGAAGAAGAGACGACCTGTCGTATACTGTGACAGTAAATATAGAGCCATCAGGCTGACAATGCTTGCAAAATATTGCACATATCTACTCGTGCATGTAGACTATTAAGATGTCGCATTTGCTATGTGGGTGAGTATTTAGGGTGAGGTTGCATCTTTACAGGAATGTATGTAAATATCACTATCAATAAATTCCTATGCATGAACCATAGAGTAAGTATAATAGGTAGAGTAGTAACTCAGCAATAACTAAATCCCCTTTGTGTATGCAGTTTCGATTTTATTAAGTGAACTCGAATGAGACTTAGCATCACTTGTGAGATATGCAAATTTTTACACTTTTGTTGAAATTTTGGATTTGTCGACTGGTCGTGATAGCAAAACAGAAGAATAATAGCATCATACAAATCACCTGTGTTATGTCAACCTGTGTAAAGAGGTAATACAGTTTGCTGATCTAGCAATCCGATGGGTTACTATCAGCCTTATCAATAAGAACACTTTCTTGAATGTGATCATATTACAAGCTATAACCTGCCGCTGGAACAGCAAAAGAAATCAACCACTGACAATGATCACAATCAACTTTAAAGATGAAAATGGGTCCGCATTACTATTCAGATTTCAGTGAATCTTAGAATTAATTATACCGATGAAAATGGAATGAAAAACTTGAAATTTCAGATCTGGAAGTTTTCATGAAGACTTCCATTTCAATGCGGTTCATGAAATTTCTTTGTTCATCAGATTAATTTCCGCTTAATTAAAATGCGTGTTAGCAGATGTCCATTCCCTTTGATATCCAACTTGTTATTATTTATAAAGGGGCGTCATCTCGGTAGAATATAAATTTGCAAAATTTTAGCCTTTCAAAAATTGCTAAAATAATTTTTTGGACCGCAGGAACGTAATCTTCGCAAAAAACTTTGTCTTTTCATATAAAAATTTTCACTGTGTACACATACTGTGAGTCGACACTCTACCTACATATAATTACTCTATGGCATAAACTATCAATAAATTCCACAAGCATATACGTAGACATACTATCATAAGGGCCGAAAATTATGTACTTAGCTACAAACTTAATATTATGCTGTACAAATAATGCATTGATGCAGTGTGTGGGAATTCCCACAAGATTCCCATAGAAATTTTCTGCCGTGTAGAACAGCTGCGGAAATGTGAAATCGCGTTCCACGACAACTCTGGGTATCTTTTGACAATTCTGAAATACTTTTGATAAATCCTAAGAAGCTTGTGATGAAAAATTGTCACAGCTATATACAAAGTTTGGAGTATGTGAGTTATTTCGCTTTCTCTTCACCATTCAACAGAAGAGTACAAAATAAAATAACACTATCCTCATTCATTTGAAAAGTCTCCTACAAAATGTCCAAAAATATCAAAATTTTCTCTTTAAAGTCTCAAAATGCACAATGCACAAGACTGAGAAGGTTCAACCACTGTGATTCTAGCTGCCTGCGTCTGATGTCTTTTAACTTGTATGAAGATATTTATAATGCACACTTACAGGCCGATAAGCTGATGTCCATAAAAGTATAGAAGGGTAGTAGCCTACAGTTGCAAGCAAAATTTGTTTGGTCAATTATTATAGCTAGCTCCGTTAATCGTTTCTCAGTTACTGCACGGAAAATGTAACGGAGTTTGATCTATTGATTCGCTAAGATATCGCATCAATAAATATTGGACATAATATATATTGGATAAATAATTACTCCTTAAGCGATTCAAAGTGTTGGGCCATAAAGTTATTCAAAAAATCTTATGCCATTGATTCAAAAATTCATCTGAAGCTGACAATACATCTCAAGTTACTTGGAGTTACATGGTCCAGCAACTTATCATGGGCAAATCACTTCTGCGAAGTAGAGAAGCGATGTTCAAAACGTCTATACATACTCCGCTTGCTTAAAAGTCGACTCACTCACACGATGAACTTTGGACAGTATACACAGCTGTTATTAAGAGTGCTTTGCTATACTGCACTCCTATTTTTGGACGATTAGACTACAGAT
Source organism: Prostheceraeus crozeri (assembly GCA_907163375.1). Taxonomy (NCBI): domain Eukaryota; kingdom Metazoa; phylum Platyhelminthes; order Polycladida; family Euryleptidae; genus Prostheceraeus; species Prostheceraeus crozeri. Next base: position 70,094 of record CAJQUW010005190.1, read on the forward strand.
CCAGGCAGAAAGTGGACCGAATCTTTCGTACAGCTCGCCGCATTATTTGTCACAAAAACTGCGAATGCTCCAGATCATAAAGTATGTATCATGAAAAACGATCCGCCTCTATGAAAAAACTTCTGATATCGGCAAACAGTAGCAAGCATCCACTGAATTCAATCGTTCAACCGATTACAAACGGCAAGGTTGCAGTCCCGCTGACACAAACAAGCAGACGACACAATTCATTTAGCATCGTCTGGAATAACCTCCACAGAATGGAATGTAGCCAGCTTATAATATTTGATCAATCCATGTTTCGTATTTTAGATTGCATTTACATTGTCATATTTCTCATTTTCATTTCTCTTTCAATAAAGGCATTATTATTATTATTTTCCTGAGGAAAGAACATTAAGCCGAAGCTAGTTTTACTTTTACAAGAGAAAATGAGTATATAACCACTTAGCCAATACATTCAAAAAGTATTTGAAGAGTTCTGGCAATATAATCAAGCATCATTTGCATCTGAAATGCATCAGGTCTAAATGTCAGGGTAGGAATTATGATACTCAGTATTCAGCAAAAACAATATCCTCCGGATTGTCAAAAACGTAACTATACATGACAATCATTAATTTTAAAACTAAATCTAACTAATTAACAGGTATTACATTGAACATCATTCAATACAAAGCCATCCGCGTACAGAATAATGTTCAAAATCTCTTTCGAAAATGAATAGTACATTTGAACATATCAAAATATGTATAAAGGCACTTCAATAATCAATATTATCGAGCGTACTGCGTATGATGATCATGCTATGAAAACGAAGTCGCTGATGGTGTATGGAAGCAATTGGAGGCGCATTTCTTAGATTGCATTTTAATGAGCAGAGTACATCCAATTTCTTTTTCCGGGATGTTAAATAATGACAATAGTATGTGCAACATCGTCTTGCAAATACATTGACAATACATTTGCAGTTACTCAGCATGCATTGGAAATGATATAGCAATGTGATGTGATAATATGAAGAGCAATAGCCAACGGAAGAATGATTATTTCCTTCTTTTGAGCTAAGTGGAAGTGCACTAACCACCAACAACCACCCTTTTTTTGTATTGTGAACACAGTTAAGATGCACATTTACATTTTTTGCAACAATGTTATATATTAAATCATAAAAAGACATCAATAAAGACAAAGCTAAATTGAAATAAAGTCAAGTTCACTTAAGTCACTGCTCTCTGGAAAACACGATATAATGCTCATTGCATTTCCTCTTTGGACTGCCATACTAAGCCGTTGGCGGAGAAATGAAGTGGCTCGCAGCTCGCCAGTAGCGTCCGTTATCCTCCGTCCGACGGTTCTCATAAATAGCTGGGCATCAAAACCCCAAGCAACGAGGTTCTCTGCGGCATTTACATTGTCATATTTGTCATGATTTAGGTAGGAACATAAAATCTGAGAAATGTCATCGAGAAAGTGTTCTGCAATTTGAGCGAAACTATTGCGTCAAAGCGCTATAACTAACAAGTGAAAGTAGGAAGACAAGCATGCAGACACTAGCCAGCGAAAGAAATTTTTTCAATTACTCCCCGGAGAACCCCATAGAAAATCCAGACAATCTGCACATATCCTGCGCCTATCCAGTAAATAAGTGTATTATTGACCCAATAGAGAAATAGTGACCACAACCCTGGAAACAAATATTAAAGCTGAGAACCGACTGACTGCATTTTCTTATTAATTCACAGCGATCAATTCATCAATGATCAAATTTAGGCATTTGAAAAGTCATATATAGGCCTAATTATATTAAAATATTGCATTTCTCTGCGAACCACATCGTTGATGCAATCCTGTTGTGAACTTTGAGATCTATTCGATCCCCCCATAACAAATTGTAAGCAATGAACCTTATCCTCTCCCTATTTCATTCACAACATTCCTTAAAGCAACAAATAAATGACAGAAAAACGATCTTTACTTCTGCTGCATAATTTTGTGTTATTGATCTTCTTTTATGCAATTGGTATTTTCCCTGTTGACATTCGAGTTCAAAATTGACGCACTATTTCCGTATTGAGATAACGATGAATCGTAATCCTATCGAATAATAATGATAGTACATGCTTTCAGAGATTTTACAATAATGACATGTATATCGAAATTAAGACATCATAAATTAATGTCAATTTTTTACATTAATGTCAATAGTCCATTTAAATATTTACTACCAATCTATAGATTTCACGAGCTCCCTCAGGCCGAAACCATTCAATTACAAACTTACTATCGTCATTACAGACAAGAAAACATCAATTCGTGTATAGTAAAATTGTATTCTGTTCATCATAATACTGAATCTTAAAATCTTCAATGTCATAGTGCTTTCTATCGCTCTATAAGATTGGTCTCTTCTTCTGGCTTATTCAGGCATGATTCCTTGACATATTGTCGAGCGAACAGTACGAACAGTGCAAGTATAAGAACGGCATCTAAGCCGCCAGCTACCATACAAATGACATCCAACGCAAATGTATCATCAGTTATTGCAGATGTGAAAGAGAACAATGTTAAACAGATTCCACCAATTGCTCCAATGAAACCATTTGCTATACCCAAGCGGTCACTATTAACATATCTTGGTATTAAGGGATTTAGAGGCACAAAAATTGAAGCATAACCTATTCCAATGAGCGTCGTGGTAAGTGGTGGGACCAAGCGACCGACCACATGTATATACAGACCAATCAGATTTAATAGAGCTCCAAACAACGCCACGGATGATGAAAGCCGAAAATACGATGCCACAAGTCCCACTAAAGGAGCGCTCAATAAGACAGAAACGCCTTGAATTGTTACCACTGCACTGAATACACGAGTAGAATCCACGTTCAAAAATGAAAATATCGATGTGAACATAAGGATACAGGCTAGCAACCAGAAAAGATCGGTGAATTTCTCCAGACCTGCCAACGTTGAACACAATGTACTTTTTGAAGTCACATCATTTTCTTCTGTCTCGCTCTCTTCTTCTTTTTCTGTTTCCTCTTTTTCAGATTCGTCTGATTTTCTGATATTCGTAACTACCTCAATATGGCACAAAATGCTTGCACAAACCACACCAATCATAGTGGCCGCGAGTGGAATCCACAACCTTTGATGAAAACGTGGAGTTAGCCAGAATCCGAGAGTGTATGCTATATAATTCACAGAAAGCAAAATGCCAATGAAACACGCTTGATAAACCGATGGAAAGAATTTCATTGTGATGTAAAGTTGAATTATCACCAGCGATGTCACAGATGCCCGAAATAAAGTTCGTCCGGTTATAAGAAGCAAAATTGCCAAACCACTGGTTTTTGTCATGGCGCTCAGCATGGTAATCGCAGTTCCTAAAGGACTTCCAATAGTGAAGAGGATCGAGGATCTTCCAAGTCCACTGCTATCTAGGAGGCAACCTACCAACAAAGCCGCTGCGATGGTAACGAGGTTTGGAATCAGAGAATTTAAAATATCAGTAGTTTCTGTCATCGTATAAGGAAGACTTACCGAGACATTTGAGTTATTTAGGAACGACGGCTGTCTCTTCAAAACGCTGATAACACTGAAGGCATTTCCTGCATTTAGAAAGCAAGCCATGACACCAAACACCAGAAGCATCTTCTTCTCAAAGAAATATTTGTCATTTTCCTGATCATGGGCGTTTTCTCTCACTGAGGTTTGTGTTTCGGTGTCAGGCATTGTGTGTAGACTGGCACAACAGGTGGTGGTCGTCCTACTAAAATTATGCAAGTTGAAGGCTTTAGGAATGAAACAATGCAGACATTGTATTGTAATAATGGATGCTGTGGCGTTAAATTGTCTTCAAATGCATTCGCACTGCTTCAGTCTCGTATAATGAATGCTTTGGTTTGCTTGCATTGCTGGCAGAGTCGAACAATGCTGCGATTAAGCCTGCATCGTTATACATATCGTCTATGGAGACACGATGCCGATAGATAGCTATTTTTGTAGAACCTTGCCAAGAATTAGTCAAATGTTTACTTATCTTCATCCTTCACAAATACAGAAATGTATTCCTGCAATATCAAGGCTAAAAACAGGACGAAGGCGTGATGTGTATTCAGTCGTTCCTATTCGTCAACAGACAAATTAAACATAGGACATATAGTTGTCTCAAAAATACTAGGACAGATATAAAGATCATCATGAATTACACTGAGCCTAACTGACGATGATAATTGCGCATCTCCCGAGTGTGGCTTGCAAGTTGAGATAAGGAGTTCGCTGATATTGAGAGGTGTGAACTAGGCCTTCTAATGATTTCTGATATTGGATGAAGTGGCAGCAGTAGCAGGTCTGCTCCCATTTTTCAACTGAGGATACAACTCTTTATTGCAGATATTGATAACAAACTATATTTACTTGATATTTGTTTCGAAACATGTTTCTTTACTTAAAAGCTTGCATTTATAATATTCAAAGAGCCTTTAAAGACATACGACTTAAAATATAGAACAATCGATGACTTAAAATTTCAAAATACTCAACTTATTTGCTTTGAAGATTTTGTGAGAAATTGTTGGTTGGCCATCCACAACAATAAAGCAATACAAGCATTACAACAACAACAACAACAAGGAGATCATGAAATTCTAAAATCTTGCACACTTAAATGCAACATGCTCATTATAATCTTCTCTGTGCATCAGCGGGTCTTTCACCGCAGCAAAGGGTTAATAGCAATTAAATTGGATTAAGTAATCAATTGCCTAAATTGCATCCGTAAGCAATCAATTCATGACATCAATAATGATCATTCTTCAAAATTGCAAGTTGGGAATGCTGCTCTTCTCCGTGATAATTCGTTCCTCAATGTTAGAGCTGTACGTGTCTCTCGAAGAAAGGCATCTTTTAATTTGTCATCAATTTTTCAGAGATATATGGAAATGTATGGAAGAGATATACAGTTGTATAACAGGAAGGCGTCCAACATGAGTAATTACAGCACGCATCATATATGCGAATGTGGTAATTGGCATGTAATGAAAATATCAAAACAAATATTAAATTTGAATATATATTCCATTAATACGAGATGAAGTCTTCGTATGAATCGCCTCACTACAGGGTGATCAATCATATATTGTGATCGCGTGCGCAAAAAGGGTAAATAACTAAAAATAATTTACCGAAAGAGCATTTTGAAATCATGAAAGAGGTACGCAATAAATTAAGCTTTGGCAAAATTTGACCGACAACGATCGAGTTGTTTCGGGAAAAGAAAAATATTGTGTTTCAACATTTCAACAGTTAAATGATCCTGCTCGAATCATTTACGGTTTGGAAGTCTGCAATCAATCAAGTAACAAATCAGGAATAACTTTGATCAAATTTTTCAGCAGGAAAAACTCAGTTTAGAAGCTGCTAACGATATCAAGTCCTCTTTCATCGCATGTGATTCACAACATTAACAATGGCAATGGTAGACTGTCTTCGAGAAAAAGATGACAATGAAGCAACAGTTCTATCCACTTCTTCATCGGGTCAAATGTCATTCACGACATGGTTTAAGATGCTTTGGTGGACAATCGATCCCCTCTACTTGCCTTAATGTCGACAGTCACGATTATGACGTGTTATTTATTCATTGATTATAATTGTTATGACAACTGATGTGTGGTGCTGAGGGTTTGATCTTGCCAATTGACAGTCGCATAAATGATTCGTAGCCCAGTTGGTAGAGTACAGGTCTAGCCAACCTTTGTCGTAGGTTCGAATCCTGTCACCCGCCATCTTTTACAAGGCAATTTGATCTATCGTTTATTTAATTTCATTGTTGTCAATTAGTATTTTGAATTTTTGATGGTTTGTTTCGCTTGAACCTTCGATTTCTTGGTTTAGTCAAACGATGTCGAACTTCTTCTATTTCATTTGAGAATGTTATATTCACGTCATCGTGGGATAGTCCAATTAAGAACATCAGCTTATTGATTTTTGAACCAACTTGATATTGAGATGGCTTTTTATGATGCTTTTTTTATAATTTGGCGGAGAAACACAACTCTTCACAGTGTTTTCAGAGGTCGATGACCATCTGCAATTCTAGGCGCTTTTTCTATTTTTCATTCAACTTCTTCAGCATTGGGGCATATGCATTTTTCTTTGGTAATCGTAAACCTCTTCAATGATCTCATTACAACCGCTACCTCAGGAGCTGGATCTATAGAGATGCGCAAGTGAATCTAATGCTAAAAAATTGATTGATTTAATTCGTCTGCTGAGCTGTATATTAAACATTAAAATGGTAGACTGTCTTTTCAGATAGAAATATAAATGCACAGCAAGAAGCAATTATTCAAGAAACAGGAAGGAAGAGATTATGTTGCTCTACATTGTGTAATGACAGGATTTTTTCGTATTCATTTTATCAAATTCATATTTATATATTATGTAATACAAGCGTTATACAAAGTCAAGCACTGACGATTCAGGTATTGTCATAGTTGATTCCACTTTGATTGGTAAACTATTGAATTCAGAACCAGCCATTACTTTGCTAAAACTGGCTCCAAGTTTTGAATCAACTATTTAAATTAACAACAAGGCGCACTGTGTATGCACATTACAAATCTCTGTCAAAACATTTATTGAAATTTAGACTTGCTAACTGCTTTTGACGGGAGGTAATTATTCATAGCCATGTTAAAACAAGTTATTCTGCTCCCTGTACTTTTATAGCAGGATGAGGTAATGTAGTTAAAATAAAAACAAGTAAGTGACTGATAAAATCCCGACGTTTCGTCTCACAGAGACATGCTCATGGGTAGCTGGTGAACACAAGAATAATAAATTTCAGTCTTTATATACAACGATTGATGTTCATCAGCTCATGTTTCCTATTCAATTCAGGCTTTAAGAAATCAATACAGTTTGCTTCAGAAATTCTAGTACGTACAGGATCGGTCTGACTAATCTCGACGGTTCGAGTGCTCTCGCCAATCATGTTCTTGTTAATCATTCTATTTCTTTGATGACCATTAATGATTTTACCATTGATTTTCTTGACAGTCAGACCGATCCTGTACGTACTAGAATTTCTGAAGCAAACTGTATTGATTTCTTAAAGCCTGAATTGAATAGGAAACATGAGCTGATGAACATCAATCGTTGTATATAAAGACTGAAATTTATTATTCTTGTGTTCACCAGCTACCCATGAACATGTCTCTGTGAGACGAAACGTCGGGATTTTATCAGTCACTTACTTGTTTTTATTTTAACTACATTACCTCATCCTGCTATAAAAGTACAGGGAGCAGAATAACTTGTTTTAACATGGCTATGAAATTTAGACTGTAATAAAACAATTCAAAAACAATCTTTTCGCAGCTTGCTAGAAAATAAAAATTTTTGCTCCTACTGCGATAGCTCCAAAACTGAGAACTACCCAAGATATTAATATTTGCGTCTTTCTATATGGTACGGACACTCTGGCACTGACGCAACACATGATGAAGCGCCTCCATGGATATGACAGCCGCTGCCTGCGCAGGATCCTTGAATTACCGCGGCGGGCGATGACGACGAACGCTAGTGTTCACAACCTGACCGGACAGCCCCTTCTGAGCACCATCGTCACCCGGTGCCGCCTGAAGCTGCCTGGCCATGAACACCGAATGGGCAGAGCGCGAATCCCTAAACAAGCCCTGCAGTACATGCCTCTTGGTGGAACACAAAGACGCAGAGCACAACTGACAACGTGGCGTCGAGGGTTGGAGAAGGACCTGAGACGGACCAGCTTGACGTGGGACGGAGCAACAAGGGCTGTACAAAGCCGAACGGACTGGAAGCGCCTCATGGGCCGCCTGTCCTGAAGACTGAAGAGAAGATATTAATTAGTATAAACTGCTACTCTAAATTCACTGTATATAAGTAATTAGTAAATTTGTAATAAATAATAATAAAGACAACTGATTAATGTGCTTACACCCAAAGAAACAAGCAATTCGAAGCTAGACGCTTTTATATCTCCAAAATCATTGTGTCACATATAGACTTATCAAACCCACCCATCTGGCAATTTCATAGAGTATGTTCTTGATTTTAATGAATGGTTCGCACTTTTGCGGCAGTTGGGCAAGGGTATAACTGGAACAGACTTTTGGCTAATTATCGCTTTATACCTTGCTCTTTGATTGTGATCGTGACACAGATTTTATGGTTAAATTAAGAGATTAAAGTGAAACGAATATAACTGCACAATCTCATTTTTCAAGGTCAAAATAGCCTATGATCCAAATAGATGGAGCATTTGACGGGACAAAATCATTTTCGCACAAGTTCCTAAGCAATGTTTTTCTTCAACTTCCCAGTATTTAGAAATGATATTTTGGACCGCATTGTAGACAACTTTCTTAGCATTTTATAATTTTGGACCTTGTGGAACAAAACTATGATTTTTCGCGCAATTTTGAGCCAAACAGCGAAGAATTTGTACCATACATTCGACCATACGTTTGGAAACATATTTTCGCATGAGCAAAGTTGACATGTGTGAAGTTAGCGAAACACTTTTATCTTTAAACTTGAATTTCTCAAACATGACTGCTAATTTGTGGAATCTGAGCCCAGATTCATGAGCAGGAGGAGGCTGAAATTGATATAATAGAAGTTGCTTCGAATAGATTCTCGCTGTAATAAATGATGGTTCCGCTAAGTGGTTCCGCCAACTTCACACGCGTGTAAAGTTGCACTGCTGCACACGTAATATGCATGTACTACAAAAAAGTGACGACGAAAATAATCTTCAAGCTACTTTCATTAATTAACGTATTTTAACTACAATTTCTTGATCGGAATATTCTATATTTCTGCAATTATAAAATCATGCATTCCGATATAAGAACTGACGCTCAGCTACACCCATTATTTGGCATGGAAATATATGTCAAGTTAAATGATCTCAGTTCCATGATTTGAGCCTTTGATGTACACACACAAGCTACAACGCAGTACAACACATAACCGAAAGAAAGTGACCAATGACACATTGAAAGAGATCGTCTATCCTTTTCATTTGACATTAAAGCATAATAAAATCGCCACGAGAAGTGGTGGACGTCTCAAGAAGCGATAATCACAAGTTATCAGTGGTCAATCACAGTGGCGGACGCAGAAATTTCTGGTAGGGGGGGGATGATTGGTGTTGTACTCAAGCAGTCAAACAGGTGCCTCAATGCTCTAGTTGAATAAATCCGTAGATTCAAATTCAGGCACGGCATTATGCTTTACAATTCAACAGTCATAAGTTACATCTTCTTTTCAAACAAGCTCATTAGTTGACAACAATTTGTTATAGCATTGATAGTCTTTGGTTATCAGCAGTGATTTCAGCCTATTTTCCTAGAATCATTGAGAAATTTCATTAAGGCAAGAAATTTGACTGCAATATTCATGGGGCCTAAGGCTAAATTTGTAATTGTGTAGTCTTTATAAATCCATTCCTTTAGAATGCAATATAAGTTAGTGATAACGCAATGATGTTTGCATATGACGATTACTTGTGGCTTATTAAAGCAGCTATAGCTTACATACGTATATGCATACTATGATCAGCGCAGTAGGCTCTTTGAAGGCCTAAACGATTGAATTCTATTTGATAAATGATCATCGTTTTATTTATAGAAATGATTCATTTTAGATTGCCAAAAATCCGTGTACATGTAGTTGCATTTTGAAATCAAAACAGGGAATTCATGAAAGAATAAAGTCAGTTCGCCTTTTATACTTGTTGGCGAACACATCTATCACATGCTCAATGTCAATTTTAATTTCTGGATGGATGTACATTAAGGCAAGTCCAGTCAAACGTTCATCTGACATTCTTGATCGCAGATAATCCTTCAGCAATTTCATGGCACTAAAGGCCCTTTCTGCAGAGCAGGTTGTTACCGGAATCGTGCAAAATATCTGGAGCATCTTCTTGATAGTGGGCATCCTGAAATAAATTCAAAAAATGTGCAGATGTTTGTGTTAAATATATTCAAATCATGAATCATAAATTATTCCATGAATTATTAATTATTGTCCTGTAATTATTAATCCTGAATTATTAGTCCTGTCCTGTAATTAGTCATTTTGTAAATTCCATTGTGAAATTAACATAGCATTTTAAACAGAAATGAAAGCAAGTCTGACAGGTAGGGTCTAGACCTAGGACCTTTACTGTCAATATTTTCAATTGCAATAGGGTGGTCTACTAGGTATGTAGCCTACTAAAAGTACATTGAATGCGGAAATTATTGAAAGATCCTACTATATCACAGTGAATCGCTAACAAACTGAATTGTGTTTTCTAGCTTTTTAGTCATACACTTCTATGTGATTACTTATCTTTCGGGCACTAAATCAAGAGCTTCCAAAGGTGTAATTGGGGTGTGATTTCCACTTTGGCAGAATCGCAACCAATTGAGGAATTCAATCCGCACCTCCTCTTCATTTGGTGAGCCCAAAATTGTCTTGTACATTTCGAAGGCTGGGAGGAGATCATTCCATGTACTCGAGTTGAAGTTGGACGGAATCAGGGCAGTCATCTTTGATACCAGTGTGAAATGGGATGAAAAGCGAGATCGAAAAGATTCAAGTATGGTATCAAGATACGGAAACCAAATAGCTCTCCTGAAGTATTGGTCTTCATTGTCAGAAGGCACATTGGTTCGATGCGTTTGCCGGAGTGCAAGGCGTGGTACATTTATAGTAGCTCCCACAGAGCTTGCTAACCTCTTAGCTGCTTCGAAGGGTCCATGGGCTTCATCTGTCCATTCCGCATCATCCTTGCGCCATGTTTCCAAAGTAGATATGACGAAATCGACGTTTTCCACCGCGTTAACCATGTCTTGGTTGACAGTTTGCAGATATCTTGAGACGGATGCGGTCAGAGCCAAAACTTTCTGGGCACAAGAGAGAGCTACGATGAATGTGGGCTCGGTGATTGAACGCAGGCAGGATCTTGAAGTGTCAGCAGTTTTACGGTCAGTGGAAGACAGGAGTCGTTCGAGACATTCAACTATGTGCCTATAATTGCTGCAGAAAGTGAGCAGTGCATCATGCCGTTGGATAAATCGTGTTTCACAAAATCCTTTCAGACTTTCCATTGAGCTGCCAGCTTCTGAGAGAATTTCCCGGAGAGCTTCTCTTCTTTTGCCGGAGTCATTGAAGAAGTTAGTGGCGTCTTTCACTGATTGAAACATATCTCGAATTTCTGGGACCTCATTTGACGAGTTTAGGAATAAATTCAACACATGACTGCTGCAATGAACATAGATCGCAGAGGGACACATTTCCTGGATCCGCTGTTGAACCCCGCTCAAATGGCCTGACATGGTTGATGCTCCATCATATCCCTGACCTACCAAATAATCCAGATCAAAGTTTTTGGATTTCAAATTGTCCATTATTTCATTTGCAAGATTCTCCGCAGAAAGATCGATCACGCTTTTGAACTTCATAAATTCCTCTCTTATTCTATTGATTCCATTTTCTCGGCTTACAAATCTGACGCATAGGCAGAGCTGTTCTTTGTGAGAAGAGTCTGTGGTCTCGTCTGCAATTATGGAGAAGTATCGGGATTCATCAATATCATTCTTTATGCTTCTGAATACAGAGTCTCCACATATTTCAATCAATTCATTTTGCGTCGTCTTTGATATGTAAGTCGCATTCTTGTTTGCCTTTTCTGGATGTTCTTTGAGGACATTATCTCCCGCGTCGACCCGATATGCCAGCAGAGCTCTAAAGTTGCCCTCTTCCTTTTCTATTTCTTTACTCAGATCCAGCTGTCCATGATCGCGATGTCCGCGGAGTGCTATTCCGATCCTTCCGCACAGAATTATTGTTTTGATGATGGGTATCACGCGATTTCTTGAGTCTTTGACATTCTGTCTGTGCTGGCTATTTATCTGAGAATAGACATCCATCGATGGTTTGTTCAAGATTTGCAGGAACAGGTCAGCGAATTCTTGTGAGGCTCTGTGATACTCCGTAGATAGATGGCACGAAAGATATCCTCCTGCTCCAGTGAGATGGCTGTATTTGTTGAGGGGAGATGCTACTAGCTGACCAGGTTCTGTTAATTTTTCTCTGTTGTTCTTGCTGTTTTCACCTCCAAACAGCACACATGGAACGCACAATAATCCTTGCACACTTGGTGAGTATTTGAAACAATCATAGATTCCTGACATGTGCTGAATTCCCAAGTAGACTCTTTGTGGACGCTTACCACCTTTCTGCGTGAAAGGAAAATCGAATTCCTTTGTTGGCATCCAATGCTCAGTTAGTAGACTCTGCTTGGTAGATTTATCCAATCTTGTCACCATACTTGAATCTTTTTGACCTTTCTTAAAGACACAGCCTATATCATTGTCTGAGCACATTGTCATATGCTCGTTTGAAGATGGAGGTGTTGATGTGGAAGAAGTGACACGAGTAATGGGCCTGTTGCATGGAGCGTCATCCGATGATGTTGTCACACTGATGCTGTTGTCCACAGTGGATGTATTGGGTTTGGATGATAGGCCTACTCCCTTTGAGAAGAAGTCGGAAATTAATCGCATTTTCTTCTTTGGCACCTCACCAGACATACTTGCTGTAAATGTAATGAAATGAAACTTAGGCCTAGTTAGCTTATGAAAGAATAAAGACTAGTTCCCAAACAAAACACATGTAGTCTTGAGCCTACATGTACATGTACAATTGTATATGCATGTCCATGGATAATGGATAACATAGGCCTACAGTAGCTACTAGTTTCAAATAAATGGCATATTGTATTATAAGCTTATAGATGTATTAACTGGTAATACAAATACTATGTATTTGCCAGGTTGTCGTCTGTTTTTGCAATCTGCTTTGTTCTAAAGAATTTGCCTTCGTTCTTGTGCCTTATTACAAGAAACAGTCTCATAGGTCTCATAGCTAACTTTTGTCCAAAATTTAATTTTTACTGATTTTTCTTTGGAATTTTATAAATCTGATGTGAAGAGCAAATTACTCGTCATTTTTTGTGTATTCTTGTGGAAAATCAACGCTGAGCAAAATAGTTAAAAAATTGGCTGTGAGACTTGCTGCTAATGTGCGTGTAACCTCAGCGAATTCTAAAAAGTAACTGGAAATACAAGTTCAAATTTTACCCCTAACTTAACTACTTCCGAGATGAGACGCGCTACTGACTCATGACCGGAGCTGCTGGCGAATCGATCGCAACTTTAAACTTCCGTCTCCACTCTCAGGTCGGTCCTTCTCAGATGGCATCCGATCAGGGTACCTGCTAGCTTCTCAGACTGTCAAAGTTGTTGCTTTCGACACTACACCCAGACAGGTCATCCGGACGAAGTAGGGGAGGAGTTCTAAATTTGCTATTAAAACATACAGTAAGTGGTGGCCAGCCGTCACTGGGGTCATCCTACTTCTCATGGCCAAGTCGGTGGTACACTAAGCCCTTGAGTTATTCTTCCTCCGGCGAAGCTTCGATAGCGGAGCTCTTCCGCTTTGCCACCAAAGAGGAACACCCAGGCAGTTACCCGGGGCCGAGGTCCCTCACGCTGGAGTTAGTCGAATCTGCTGTCAGAAACGACGCAGCGACAGGGCTTCTGGTGCCGCTGAGGGGGTTACCCCATACCGTATTGTACCACCGACCTTGAATGTGAATGCATCATTTCATCATTTTCATCTTCAAAATTTGAATACTTACTTCTTTAAATCAAAATAACCAATGATGAAGGATAGATAGGGATGAAAGTTTGCACGAAAAGTAGCAGCAGCAATTCAACTTGGCTCTCCTCTCAGTTGACATCGTTTATAAAGCTATCAAGAACGAATAATGCGAGAATGTGCAAATCATGCGTTCTCATTGGAAATTCAGGAACAAGTGGATAGCTCACTCGCCACTCGCCGCTCGCGCAATTCGGTCGGTCATCAGGTCCAGAATCACTTATTCAACCTAAACGAAATCTTGCCGGAGTTGATAGGAATAACATCTGCAAATTACATAATTCAAGTGGAACTTCTAAAATCGGCATTAAACAGCAGGTCACCTGCGCCTCGTGCGACAGAGATGCTACAGTTAAATGTAAGCAAACTTCTGCAGAGAACTCTTCATTCCTTGGTTAGAGGTTCTCGCCTTTCCTTAATTCATGTCTCCATGCTGATAAGAAATCCAGATGTTTATTATATAATAACAAGAGAAACTGGGCCAAATATGTTTCAGACTACGATCATTATTTGTACTTTTAAAGAACAAATTGCCAAAATGTATTGCCTGCATTTACAATCCACAATCAAGTTTGAGCTGGTGGGGGGGGGATGCATCCCGGCATCCCCCCCCTTGGGTCCGCCACTGGTCAATCATCTGTTGGCTAAAACGAATGAATTATTTACTGATTAGATTATTTACACATTCTGGACCATCATTAAAGCTGCGCAGAAAATGTTTGTCAATTGGTCCAAAATCATCATGCAATGGTGCGAAATAAAGCTGGTACCAATGATTGCCTTTGAAAATTTAAGGGTGTGTAATCTTTCAAAAAGCCATTACATTCTACAACATTAGTTCTATACTTTTTCGGAAAACTCCAATAAAATTTATTTGCATAAAGTTGAGTTGAATTTTATTGTTCTCTTGTCAAGACATCGAAAAATTAACACAGAAATTATTCGTATTTCATTTCTCCTATTCAATTTCAAAATATGATTATACCTGAATACAAGTAGAAGAATCTAAAGTATCAACATCTACACGTATCGTTTTTCTCTATTGAAATAAAACTCATGTATTGGGAAATGTCAAAGCATTTGAAAACATTGACACTCGCAAGAGGAAACGTTACAGAGTTTTCTGACATTTTCATGTAAGCGTTTTGGCTGAATCATCAACAACAAGTAAGAATGAAACATTTCTTATCTGCATTGTCTAGAAGATACAAAGGCAAATGAATAGTTAATGACATTTCACATCGTTCGATGAATTTTCCTTTCATGTGAAGAAGAAATTATCATTAATTCAAGAAAAAAGAGATTTTGTCAGAGACGCTAAGCAAACTTTTGACAACAACTTGCTACGGCTTAACATCCTTCAACACGAAAACTTGACCTTAGTGTTTGGAGGAATCACATTTGGTTTTCATATGAGTAGTTGAAATTCAATATCCTCTTTTCAAAATAGTTGTAGACTTATCACTGCTGGAGTGATTATGATTTTTCAATAATCCATCAAGTGCACAATCCCAAGTGTGAGCCATTATGTTGGTATTTGCATATCTGGCCGAACGAGGGGAGAAAAAGGTCAAATCTACAGCAAAGAAAAACCAAAGCACCGTCCAATTGGTAGGCTTTTAACTTGACTGCAAAAGAAGGAGGCTTTTGTTCATTGTTCTTTGACTGTGTTGATCATGTTGATTGAGGCGTTTAAAATGCCGGTGGCGATGAGCTGAGTTCACTTTTAATGGACACTGGCATTGACATGCAAGCATAGGCGCGGGCACGAGCATTAATAATTCATTTAATTAATCTATAGATTTGAAGTGTTACACATTCTAACAGCTTGCATGTGGCAGAATCGCATAAACGAAGATAATAATATTGTAGCCAACCTGAACATCTTATGTCACGTCTCCGGCTTAATAGTCCGGTATCCACGACGAATTTCGGCAAGGAACGGCAAGGAACGGCAAGGAATGAGACTTTCGGAGGATGATGTACACCCTATACCTACTACGATGAATCTGCATATCTGCCGAGTTCTGCAGTTTTGGAAACTTTCTATGTTTCTCTGATTGAGTGAAAAGTGATGAGTCTAGAACCATAATTTTTGACGTGGAATGTCTTCAGGTCACTTAATGGTAGCTAGCTGCATTAGTCGTTGATATACAACATGGCATGTTCTTTTTCACTCAATTCATGTCAATTCTTATGCAAGTTTTTGTGCAAAGGAATTAGTTTATGGATAATATACAAAGGCCCCATATTATCATGGTCCTGGGTTTAGATAAAAAATTCCTTGTTAAATTGCCAAAGATTCCAAAGATTTAATAAAACTTTCAAGAATGCATTGAAGAGCATTAACTATTGGCCATTGAGCATATTGAAAGGCAGAAATACTTGTTGCTAGCTGCCCATGAACTCGCCCCCATGAGCTTAAGTAGAAGTGCGCACAGCACAGCGAGAACTCTTTCACTTTTTTATATGACTCACTGATAGTATAAAGCAACATTTCGTCTAACAAGACAGAATCCGTAGAAATCCGATTATTTTTGTTTAAAAAGTGTCATTAGAACAACGTGTTGGCAGCTAAATTATATGAGAAAAGTTGTGCTAGCAAATGGTGCAGGATTGGAGCGCGCCTGCACAAAATTGAGTCAACCCTAGGAACCGAACATGAACCAAGTCTGAAACCAAGCAACCTGACATAACTATAATATCACACATACCATGCTAATTTCGAAATTCAACCTTACAACTGCGCGCTCAGAATTATGTATTTATAGCATTTTTTCAAACAGTTGAATGAATATTGCAACTGTTGTGATAACAGCTGATAGAGTAGAGAGTTTGATTTGACACTGAAAAGTTGATATCACGTCAAAATATGTTAAGCAAATATTCAGTTTCCATGCTCCACCACAATATCTGATTTATTTTCAAAAGATTGATATACACTTTTAGTGTCATTCCTGTCTGGCATTATCGGAGTTTTTCAAATAACATTTCGAGTTGTCAATTATTTATATAGATTATAAATGTACATGATAAATTTATGTAAACATGCCGAGACAAGGAAAAGAAATCAAGAGATGACAACAGAACCTGACTTAAATCATTGCGGGAACTACAACCGTTTCTGGCTTATTTGCCGTCATTAGTGCAGCATGCCCAATTGCAAAAAAATAGTGGATCAGATGCAGATAATTAAATCGTTATCTGATCTACCGACATCTACAAATCCTGTTCTCGAAGCCCTGAACAGATTGGGCATGAAATGCCTCAGCGGCCGTAGACACTTCGTTCCGTAGAGAGTTCGCCCTACGAGAAATCATCAGAGTGGCTCGGAATAGCCCAAGCTGGCTTATGATATCTAGAGTGATTGAGCAAGCTGAAGGACTGTACAACAGGCTGTTCTGCGCTTATTCAACCTGGTTTTGCCGTGCGGCTTATAATCATAAAGATTGCAAAGTGTCAATTCGACCAGATAGAAAAATGTCCTCAGACTTGAGCAATTTAAGAGCGAAGTTCCTAGACAGCCGTAGAGGCTTACGTTACGTACGGCTAGTTAGTTATCAACTAGCTTGGGCTATTCCGAGCCGTGCTGATGAACCTTTGTGGGGCGAAACTCAGCGTCTGCGACTGCCAAGTAATTTATTTTCTAATTTTTTCAAGTCTGACGGTATCTTTCTATCACATGCCAGCCTCATAGCAGAAAAGTAAAGACAAAAAATGGTGTCTGCAACAGTCCATTCAGGTCGTTGGCATGTATTTGCCTATGAAGAATTCTGCATTAAAGATGTATTTCCTCATAATTATTCAAGTATTCCATTCCCTATTAATCGAGTTGCTATTCAGCGGATGCTGAAGGAAAAGGGTCTTTTGATGATATTTGATGCAGATGTGTATGAAAGTCATTTATTGAATAAATGCGTGAAGTTCAATTATCGAAATAAATTTCGGGTCAGGTTGAGTCACTTTGCTTGCACACTTACTCTGTAGAGACCCCTTTCATTGAAATATCTTTAGCTATAGGCCTATTTGGTGAATAATACTTTCAAGTTCTCTTTATCTAAGGCCTCCATTGCACGCTCGATAAGTAGGCTCGAACACCAAATTTTACTGAAATGTGTCCTTTTTGCATAGTTAAGTCAAATGTAAGTACTATTGCATCGTCCAGATAATAAGCTTGATTAAAAGAAAGAGCTCTCTTCAAAGAGAGTATCTGTTCTCCGAGATTGAACTATCGTCTACCTTCAAAGGAAAAAGTATTCAAGTACATCATTTTCTTGTGTCCTGGCAAAAGAACAACCTCTCAAAATTTCAAAGAGACTTTCACTTCTGCTTTTCTAGCAGGAGGCAAACTTTCATGCATGTCATTGAAAAATTCTCTTTTGATTTAAAGGATTGCAAAATATATTGAAAAATTGAATTAATATCAGCAGCTCTAGAGTTGTGAATATTACAGATTATTCTTGTGTAATAGCAGAGATCCGCTATTAATGTCCTACCTTTGTGCCGTTAGCCTAGTGAAGAAGATGCGAGCTCGTCTCTACCGCGAACTTCGGTTCGATTCCTGGCTCAGGCGAGTGCGGTCGGGGAATCAAGGGTGTTGGTGTCTTTTATTGACTTAATAGTGTCATTCTCTTTAGATATTCAAAGGTCCTACCCTTGTGAATTTGAGATGCAATAGATGTTTATTAGATGATATGAATGCTACATGCCAAGTTGCGTTGATTCAATTGCAACAGAGATCAGAACATATGAATTTTCGGTGTATATAGGCCTACAACCTGTAAGCAACGCGGCACCAACGCTTAAGAAGTACGAGTACATCCTTCCTATAATCATGCATTGCA
Source organism: Prostheceraeus crozeri (assembly GCA_907163375.1). Classification (NCBI taxonomy): domain Eukaryota; kingdom Metazoa; phylum Platyhelminthes; order Polycladida; family Euryleptidae; genus Prostheceraeus; species Prostheceraeus crozeri. Next base: position 88,705 of record CAJQUW010005190.1, read on the forward strand.
TTGTACATTCAAATGTAAGTACTGCCTAATTAGATAATGCAATTGTCACATTTAAGAAGTCAATTTCAAGACGTTTCCCAATCAGTTGAATTTATCGGGTATGTGCAAGTTGTCCTTTTCCTTTATAATCACGTTTGAAGCAAGTTACTTAAAAGTGCAGAGTACCAGTTTACTGGTACATCGGACTGTTTACTTTTGAAGGATAATTTTCCACATTTCGCATGCATTTGCTCATAGCTTTATTCATTTCAAAAATATATCTTATTAATCTCTCTTTGTATTCATAATTCACTTCTTGATATGTTAAGCGAGTTTGGCATCGTAAATAAGAGATCATAAAGGAGATAAGTTGTCAAAATTCAAAAGTCAAAAAATTCAAATGTCGGGCCAACAGCACTTGCGGAAAAGCACAACACACAATCACTTCCACCAATTGGAGTCAGCAGCAAGAGACCATCTTGGCCATCTACAAGACCATCACACGTTCCCTCTTGAATACACATCAACAGTGTGGTCTCCAATCATCTCACAAACAAACATCCACAGACTACAAGCAATACAGAACAAGGCGCTCAGGATCGCCACACGATGCACACACGACGCAAATACACAGCACCTCCACGACGGAACACACGTCCTCCCCATTGCCGAACACCTCACACTGCACGCAAAACAGCTTTTAAACAAAGCAAAATGTCAACACCACCTCTCAGACAACAAAAGCCCACAATCTTCAACACAGGGAAGTACAGTTCAGCCCCATTCACAGTCATCCAACGCAACAACAAAACAGCTTCTCAAAGCAAACACACACCTACACACATGCCTTACGAACAGACAAAACAATAAAGTCATAAACGCAATGCCCCAACACTTCACAAATCAGAGCAAACACTCGACAGACACGCACGCGGAACATTGGCACAACTCCGCACCAACAAATCACCCTTCTTAAAAGAATACTTGCTCAATAGAAACCCATTAACTTCTTTCCCCCTTAGTAAATCTCAACCGCACAACACAAAGCACCTCTTCTGTCGTACACACATACAGAAATCACTCACGCCATGGGACCAGTGGGTTGCCCCCGTCAGGTGTACGGAGCGCAACACCTGACGGCCCCCTGGACACCTTCCCAATAGCAGGGAGGGGGTGGGTTGACAACACCACTACCATCACCCGGTTCATGCATGAAAAATCATGTAGAAATGGGCCTATAGGGCTTATATGGGAAAGTGACACCTTATGGCTTACTTAAACTTTTGATTGAGCTATACCTATGGCCAGATACATCATTTTTCAAAGTCATCACCGAAAATATGTTTTCAGAAAGACACGTCAATATTTCAAGTCGTGATAATAAAACCACAAAGGGAAACCAGGATTGACTTTTTTAAGCAGACTAGTCAATAGCTAGATTGACTTTTTTAAGCAGACTAATAAGTCTTAGAGTGAAGTTCATTAGCTCAACGCTTCGTTTCAGCTTCAACTGAATGATCGCGAAACTTTGAACTATTAAACTTCAATCATTTGGCCGACCGAATGATGAAACTCGTTGACTAATTCTGGAATCAGAGAATAGCTGCTTGATTGCATGAGTTAATCATGAGTTAATGCATTTTAGACTGTGGAGTTTGCCATAAACAGTAGACGACATTCTAAGAAACCAGACTTGCATGGATAATCAAGATTCTACTTGATCGGCATCGGTTCTGCAGTCTCTTAACCGAAATATTTTGCTGTACTTTCTTCAGGGTGATGTAGTCTCCTTCATTTAATCACAGACCGTTTAATCAATGCCGAATTATTTTGTAATTCTTTCTTCTATTGGGTGCATTCTCCTTAGATGAATTTCTCGCAAGATAAAAATTGCAAAGAACGTTCGTATTAGATGTAGACGGATTGGAGTCCGTTTCCGGATCGTGTTAAAGAAGTGCAGTCATACTCGTATTTCAGCTGAAAGACTTCGTTTGGTGTTGAGGGCAAGTGTTCAACAACTGCAGAACTCAAATGAATATTGAAGTTCTACGCGCTCGTCAAAGTTCTGCATGATGTCACATCCACAGAATTAGACAGGTCGTCTCTTCTTCCGTTTGACTAGAAGGGAAACATTGGAACATGTAACGTAAATGAAATGGCACAATCTGCTGACATAATACCATAGCAATCGAACAATGAGCAGTCAGTTCAACATTAAACACGCCAAAGTGTGCAAAGTTTCAGTGACTGTTATCAACCGGATCACACAGCAAAGAGACACAGACGATGTTAAGTTCTACAAAGAAGTTTGTGAACGTTTTTTCATGCGCCTGCTAACTTTTTTTTTTAATGATCGGATGTCCCAACATTTGCGCGAAAACTTTTGCGCAATGATCTGAATTCTACGAATCTGAAGGAGTCGTGGCGATCGGAGAATTTTGAAGAAATTCAGAGCAATCCGCAAGCGACGCACGACTATTTTTCCTATCTCCGGAAGGTGTTAAAAATTTCTTTTTGCCCACTTATTGAGTTCCTGCATGTGCCATCTGTTTGAATCAGTTTGCACTTCTAGCAAAGTGACACGATTAAATAATCCAATTCTGTGATCACATCAGTAAGACAACTAAATTGATCCTCAGAATTTTATTGATGAAGAAAATCAGTTACAAGTGAATAAAAGAGGTGTATGTACACAAACTTGCAAGTGGAGTGGGATCGGCCCTGATTGGCCAGACCAGGCTTTGATGAAATATTTTGAAGATATTTTTATAAATTCTCTCCCAATTATTCTTTTGAAGATGTGGGAGTCAAGAAATCAGAGTACTCGCATTCTCATTAGAAAATATCATGATGCAAGTCGGGCGTGGAGGCTCAAATGAATACACACATCCCTCTTGCACGCACATGTCTGAATCACGTGAAACAATCTCTCCGTGATTTAGAACGCCATAAAGCAATGCAGCCATATTAGCGTAAATCAAAGACTTCGAATATTTTCCACATGTAGCAATGTGTGATGAAATTTAGGAGTCCCAAAGTTGTAAGAATTGACTGGCTATCTACTGCCAGAAATTGTGTAATTCACATCATGTCATTCTCAGCTTACAACGAAAGTCCAATTCAAATTCATCAGGTTTGTTGATTGAAGCGAGCACACATTGTAAGCGCAATCTATCTCTGATGCGTTAATTACGGACCGAGCCTGGCGTATTAGATTAGAGGGACGGGCTTGGGCCTCAATATTTCCCATGAAACGGGACAGGAGCAGGCCATTTTTTTCTCTCATGGAGGCACATTGCATATGCGTCGGAATGTATATTGCCAGCATGTCTCTCTTTTGGCTTTATTGAAATGAAATTGCAATGTATTATATTGAGCGTCCAGTATTTTCGTCCGATAGAGTTGGCAAGCCCATTTTTAAGTGGAGAACATCCATGTGAGTCCAAAAGATATATTTCCGACAAAATCTCAACAAATTTGAAGATTGGACAATTGAATCAACTGAAACAATGATTGATCACAGCTGAACTCTTCGCTTGGTATTACAAACAATGTCACAAAATATGATTACGTAATCTCACACACAGTACAAAAATCGATCGCTTGAAGCAGGAAAACCAACACTGGATAACAGTCTTTTATATCGTGAAAACGTTTGTACGCCGCAAGCAGAAGCACAAAGATTGGTGCAACTAAGGTATAGAAATCGATTGATTTTTGTAGCAAACTTCTAACATAGAATACAATCTTTGAAGTTCATGATGTCTAACAAGACAGAAATCATCAGCAATTTATGAATTCTTCGAAAATGGTAGTAAATACTCGGGAAGACAACTTGGCAAATGAAAACCCTGCAAATAATCTGTTTTTCTCTTATCTACAGCGAAACATCAAATCATACTAAATTACATTGTGACTGCTACGACGCTTTATAACTCGCGAATGATTAAAACCTGTGGAATTCGATCACATTCAAATTTGTCGACAGATTGGCTGTGTATTACAATGAGAGCGGAGCAGCAACCCAAATAGTGACTGTCTCATAATAGCGAATCTCAAAATATAGAGGTGTTCTAAAGTTGATTTTCAAAGCCGCTTAAACTTAGTGCTTAAATCACGACCACAATACTTTGTGGAAATCAACGGTATTAAATTTATTTTATCAAAAGTATATTATCATTATATTTATCATTATAGCAAAATTGGTAAACCATCAAACGTGAATTCATCTTGCATATGCTGTATGTGAGCCTTTCAGTCCTAGTAACGATCATGGCTTAAAATGCTTTATTTCAATATTTTGCAATAGTCAGTTTATTATATTACATATATTATTGAATAATATTGGTTGATTATTAATAAATAAATTTACGACATAATTTAAGAATGCCTGTCATTTGATGACTAATCATTTGCACTTTTTTAGAAAGCAAGGGCTAATATTTTGTTTCATTGTTCGACTTGATGTATTTTCGAAAAACTCTAATGCTTATGATTATGTCTAACAATTCAAAAATTCTAATGTATTCACTTACAGATTCCAAAATGTCTAGCATTGCAATGGTAAACTTCAAATGCTCATTGTTCATTGAATATACGATTCTAGCAACTAACTTTGAAATAGGGTTATATCATATTCAATTTTTCACATTTGTATATTTTACTTAAATCTTCTTTTTTCAAATTACTTTATTTTTTGTCGTCAAATTTCAGATTGTTGATGTTACAGTAATCTCTTCTAAAGATCTAACCTTCTGTTCCCATGTGTCTCTATCTGGTTCGAAATTGCAACAGTCTGGTTTGCTAAGTCACGCTCCAATTGTGCGTGTGCTTGTAGTTTGTAAGTCAATGGCTCGCGTTCAGCCCACCCTCTTTACATGCAACTTCTTTACATGCGCTCATTTCTGTCGACATATTTGATGAGAAATTATGAGAAACTTACCTTTAACACAGAGATCAAAAGACGAGTGAATTTAAAAAATGATAATGACGAAGTATATCTGTTAGTGAATGTACTGAAGTTCGTAAAGCTTTTGATATTCATTTCAATAAAAACTCTTTACATGTACGGTGTGAAATCGATCAATGTCCTGGTGAACGGGGAATTTGATATTTAACTTCATCTCGTGAAGCAGAGAAAGAATGTAAATACGCGTTGTATTCAGGGATCTTGCTCGCGGATGACTCCTAAGGAATGGATCTGCGAGAAGTCAAGAGATCTCTTTCTTTCGAACGGTGGTGGTTGGTTGTTTGATGATGAGGGACTGGTAGAAGAGGTCGGAGTCGGTGGTGACCCTACAGGACTGGCAAAATATTCGCTCAAGAATCCACGTTCGTCGGGAGAGGCTCTGGGGGAACACGGCATACGGTCCAGCGTTAATTTCTCAATAATATTCGGCGACGGAGTAATGGGCAACGATTGAGAACGTCGGGCACGGACCGGAGATTGGCGCAAAGGAATGAGGCGCGGTTCGGGACAACAGGTAGACTGAGATCGAGTTAGGAGGCGGCACGGGAGCTCTCCAGAACGTCGACTTCTGTGACGGGCCTGTAAAATGAGGAAATTTTTTCATCGAGGAATTAGCACATGTGCACATTATCGTGACATTTTCGAATTATTTTTATTTGAAAAAAATTTCAGCAATACCAAAAAAATGGGCGAGAATTAGTTAGGATTTCCCCCAGATGACAAAATGAATATCCAAGGAAATCCGAGAATATTACAGTGTCAACAATGACCAATAATTTAACTAATTCATGCTACTATGCCTTGTTCAACAATATGCCTTGCTTTGTACTTGCACACATGGGCACCAGACGTCCGATTAATTTCTTTTTCGAGATGCATATGATTCAGGATATGACGGAAACATGAGCGATAGACCAAATCTCAAGAGAAAAAAACATGCTCAGTGTAGGAAAATTATTCCATTACTAAAACTTGATGAGTATCATTGTTTTCAAAAGCGATGATCAACACGTGGTGCGCTGATTAAATTTTTGCCTGCTGAATTTTGGTCGAAAAGAAATATTCCCCTTACCTTGAAGAATCTATACCTCAAGTATTAATTACATGTAAGTCAATCGGGTTCAAAAGAAGTAAGGGCTACTTGCAAAGACCATCCAAATTGCAAAGGACTCCATAATTGCTACTTTCATTGGGAAATTGAAATAATGACGTTGCTGTTGCCATAATTCTTATAATTCTGATTGTCTTTCAAGCGGATGTACGAGTATTTTAGTGACTAAGCGTCGTTGTCATCAGGACGCGCATTATGCCATATGCTCGGATGACAACGATGTTTAGTCGGAGAAATGTGTTGGCTTGAGAGAAAATCAGTATTATAACAGCAACTTCAGCATTGATTCAATTTCCCAGTTAAAATGATGAATACAAATGAAGGCACTTTGCTATGTTACGTTAATGTCTTTTAACAAGGCTCAGAATACTCAAAGTCTGAGTGCAATCTTTCCTTGCTGATGCGGTTCGTGTTTTGCTTCCTCAGTAATGGTTCTTTTTTCAGGAGATGTAACATAATATATTGTTGTAGTAAACCACGTGTATAACTCGCAACCTTCTTGTAAATCGCTCAGATGCAAAAGCAGTAATATACAATGTATTTACCACGGATCTAATCAATGCATTTCTTCAAGCCACTGGCACACCGAAAAAGTCATCGTAGTCCGGCAGCCAGAACAAGTTTCTGCAGGGAACGAGGCCGAAAGTGAGACTCTCACAGACATCTGCCCATTGCGAATCGGTGCCTCTGCCGAGTTCTAGAAATTTCCTTTTCTTGTCAGACATAATCAAAGAAAAACACATGTAAATCAAATGGGACGCAGATTACAGTTTTTGGCAAAAATAAAATTTTGTATGTTTTTTCTGATTAACCCGTTAGTTACCACAGTCGACATTTGTCGACCATGCTGAAAATCAAGAATATTTTGTGGAAAATGGTATATATCTATGAAGATTAGTAAAGGAATATCACAATCAAGTCTCTGTCAATATAAATTAGACTTTTATTTCAAATTCCGAACTATTTTCGGTTTGAAAAATTCTCCGTGTATTTTTCCTTTTTTTTACATTTTTACGAACTATTATTTTTGGAACTATTCAAGATACTTCCTTTTTTCATCGGTTAACATTTAGACTCTTTACGTCCAAAATACCGTTCGTGCCTTTAGAATTTCATTTCCGCAAGCATTAGTTCGATAATTTATACTTGATTTTGTATGTTCGACAAATGTCGACTGTGGAAAATCTCCGGAGAAAATAGTTGATTTATCTTAGTCGTAAATTTCCGATGCTGGCCGGTGGCAAATTTGAAGCGACTTTGTTTTATCATACATGATGACGATTTCTGCTTCGGTTGCGTACGCGCGTATCGTGCAGCAATTGCATTTGAGCATGAACAGGCATGAATTGCAACTAAAAGTGTGACGTATGACTGTGTGAGGATGGAAAGTTTCCAATGATTTCTTCTCTCACAGATGATAGGTTACATCGTGAGTCACTCGCACGTATTTCGTGTGACGTCACAAATTCTAGGAACTAATACGCCTAACTAGAAACATTGCATATCAATTTTTGACACCATGCCGAGGCGCAAAGCTGTTTCCCCCAATTTTGTTCCTAGAAAATCCATGCATTTAGTGCTCATAGGGAAGAAGGACAACATTTCATTCAATCGACCTTGAACAGTCGCCAGCGAAAATGTCCAGTATACAAAAAACAAGCACGACGCGAGTGTCGGCAGTGTCATGTAGGCCTTCACATCGATTTTTTTCCTACGTATCATGATAGACAGTAATCTTTTCTGATAGCTACATAGAGACACAGTTCTAGGATTTTTATCACATTTTGTCTTCAATAAAAACTTATTGAAACCGATAAAAAGTTTTTGAAGAATCTGAAAAATTCGGACATTTACCATGGTCGACATATGTCGACTTTTGTAAATCTCGGATAATTTGTGATTTAAGTACATGATAAGATAAAGTAGACATGAAACTAGCCACAACCGCAATTTTTAATAGAAGATTCCAACCATAACTTATTGAAAAATATTTGGTAAAACGTACGAAAGCAGATGAATATTTTTTTCAAAAATCCGGATATTTACCATGGTCGACATATGTCGACTTTTTTAAGTCTCGCATAATTTATAAATCAAGCTAATGATTAGGCAAGGTAGACATAAAACAATGTAGAAATGCATTTTTTATTGAAAAATTTCATTCAAAAGCATTAGAAAAAAATTTGGTAAATAATGGGTTAAACGAAAAGTACTAACATGGAATGTTTTCAGGTCATTTCCTATGATGTGGTTGTGCTATTATCATGCTTCTGATCGGCAATGTATGTGAGAATGTGGTTGAATGTGGATAAAGTTGCTCAAAATGTTTGTGTTTGCCAACATTAAGAGACTCGCCTAATCTAAAATTGTTTATCTTTATAGACAGGGGTGCATGAACATGAAAGGAAATGACCTGAAGACATTCCATGCCAAAAATTATGACTTTGGGGTTAGCTCGTACTTTTCGTTTCATCAGAGAAAACATACAAAATTTTATTTTTGCCAGGAACTGTAATCTACGTCCCATTGGATTTACATGTGTTTTTCTTTGATTCTGTCTGACAAGAAAAGGAACTTTCTAGAACTCGGCAGTGGCACCGATTCGTAGTAGGCATGGGGTGTACATCATTCTGTGAAAGTCTCACTTTCGGCCTCGTTCCCTGCAGAAATTCGTTCTGGCTGCCGGACTATCGTTCGCAAGTCTCATCACGACCTTTCAAAAGCCGCAAGCCATAAGTCATTTTGACAATATTTTCTCATGACCTAATACAAACAGAAGAATTTTTTGTAAGCTCATAAAGCATATGCATGAAGAATGACGCGCTATATAGCAACGACGGTTTTATTGAAGATCATCGCTCAATGATTCACAACCGGGTGACGGCCTATGACTTATGGTGTGACCTTCGGCCTCAATTTTTACGCTTTGAGAACGCGAGGGCTGGTAGGACTGCGCCTAACCCTGACAGATACAGTTACATGAATATTCTAAATGGATGCACAACATGAATATGTAATGAATATGCATGAATGCAGCAGCAAAACATGGTTAGATAACAAGAATGATTTACACAATACTGGCTAATAGAATTCAGACAAACAGGCGTATCCCGTCAAGATAATCATTATTTGTGGTCTGAAAATTCCGCGAGAATAGTTTGTGACATGTTCATGAAGTCATCATATCTCCAGTTGTATTATGTAATGATTTTTTCTGCAAGTATAGTATTGCATATTTCCAAATCACTCCTAAACAGACGTAACGAAGAACTGTCGGTGGTAATAATCAACCATTTGATCGCAATTTCGTTATTTGTCTTATATGTACGATTGAAATCTATCTCTTCTCATAGGATGCATCATGGAAATGATAAATCACTTAGAAAGAAGTAACTCTTCACTGACCTGAATTTCGCGATTCACTGAGTTGAGTTAAAAAGATTTCTCAATCGCTGATGAACATCAATTTCTATTCTCATATTACGTCGCAATTTTCCTAAGATATTTTCAGATCTTCATTAGCTCAGCCGATCCTCACAGATAGATTCAGGACGTTTGATATGATTATCTTAGCAACAATGAAATATGAAAAGTTGTCTAGAGATGATTAGCGTTCGCTTGAATAACTCGCTGCAGTTAAGTGAATATGAAGCGACATCGGACATCCGCTGTTGTTGAATTTCTGTATGCAAATTTCACAAACTTCAGACAAATCGATAAGACGATCTTTAAGTATATTAATGGCGTTCATCATAGCTCTGTTCTGTTTACTGTCTTTGCTCGTTAGTGTGCCGCTCAACAATTAGGGAATATCAAAGTACATCTGTGATAACCGATGATTACTAGATATAGTAATTATGTATCATAATCATGCTTTAAGCCCGGATAGCAAATTTGTCCAACCTATATTTTCTAAAGAAAAATGTTTTCATTGTTTGTCTTCGTTGTGTTTTCTTCAAATAACAAAATGATAGAATTAAATAGTGTAAAAGAAGAATAGAGGGAATACACTGCGATGACGTATTCATTTTTGAATCAAAATTGTAATTTGATGTTGATAAATGTAAACATATCATTCAACTGGAAAAACAAATTTCTGGATAATCGTCAAGGTTGGACAGCAAGTTGCATTCCTTTCCTATCTCCAACGGCAGATCTGATTGAATTTCAGGTGGAGGAATTTCGAGACATGATGAACGAAATTCAATCTTTCGGCCGAGAGTCGAGCCGACAATTTTGGAAAAAATTGTAGAGGGCGATTTCAAAAAATGAAGGTTTCTATAGTCGATTCTCAAGCCATCGTACATATTTCCTGTGGATGCCTTTCTCTAAACACAGCCTGTTCTTGTTATCGGAAAGATACTGCAGAATAACATGAATATTTCAAAAATCAGTTTCATTCATTCAAATGCGTAGACGACAATGACTTTTCATCGACTCATATATTCTCTCCTGTCGTCTACAATCAGCACAACTTTCATGGGGAGATTTGAAAATTTCTAGTATTGGACACTCTGTAAGCATCAATAGATTTCATTCTGACTATAAGGTGTTAACCCTCATCAGGATATGAGATTTTCTGTCTTAAGGTCCATTCACACCGGACGCGGCGCGTCCAGCAAAAATGCCTGTTCTCACCGAGCCGCGTGGCGAGGGGCGGGAGAGGGGAATGGAGAGGGGATCAACTACAAATACTATATCATTTTGGACACCTCTTATTGCTAAATAATTATCATATTCATATTCCTTGTGTAACATGTATTCGAACGAGCCCAAACAAGACACCATAATATGACACTTTCCCGATAATATGACACTTTCCCGAGATAGTTAAATGACGTACTCAGTTTTCAGAATTTACATGAAATCAGATGCAGCATTTGAAGCATAATGACGCGAAAATGATGTCTAAGCGACATATTAGCCCATGTGTGACCAAAGATTATGCATCAAAAATGCCTTACTTGAATTGACAGCCAGATTTCTTACGCATGTATGTTAGGCTTCTTGAACAATTTTACTGTGTATGGCAATTTATACAGGGTGTTCCCAAAGTCTCAGATAATGCAATATATATATATATATATATATATATATAAATAGAATATAATGGCTTCGAAATTCAATGCGAAATCGATCATTGACTAAGAGCACAGAATATTTTCACTCCACAGTTTTTGACTTCGACTGTAAGTCGAAGAGATTTAGCTGACCATAGCGAATATGTGCACGCAATTCGAGGAAGCGACTGTTGAAGCAGTTTTCCGAATGAACGACCATATTCAGAGACTGGTCAAGTTTTAAAACACAAGCAAGCAGATTGTGCGAACTTGATTATTTATTTTTAAATGATTTTTTGAATTTCAAAGCTCTGGATTTCATATTTTCCGAATTTTCAAATGGTGGTGATATTTCAATCCCTAGTAGACCATCATTCAAACAAATCTGTGTTAGAAATGCACTAATAATGTAAGTAAATGCCTGTGAATGCTTTCTGCGCGCGATTTCAAGTCTGCATGATTGTGGTTTAAAATGAATTCGTCTTGTTTATGACAATAGAAAAAAGAAATCAGAATGAGGACAGTCAAGCGCCTCGGTATTTTATTGCGTCTCTTTTTTTCGCCAAGTACTTCGCCAGATTACAGCTACTCACACAGATATTCATTGTCAGCAACGATGATTTTATGCTTAGCTGAAGGAATAATCTGAATTGACATGCTCGAGTATGAATTATCCGACATTTGTTCTTCATTGATAAAAACTGATTATTCATAAAAGTATCCTTCAGGTAGAGATGGAAAATCACAAACACATTAATTTATGACATATCTGGTCGAATTGTTCAATATTTTTCCAGCTATAATGAATTTCAGGATAAGAATACTCCACAAAGTACGCAATTGTCGCGATTGTTTCTACTCAATTGAATTCCCAAATAGCAGACAGTTGGTTGGGAGAACTGAAGCGTCTGGCACCGATAATAACAAGAAATTAGAGCTGTATTTGTTCAGTGATTAACGAAAATCTTTTGTTTCCAATTAATTTAATGAATGAAATACTGAAAATCAATTAACTAATTGCTGAAACGTTCAATTTCTGTTTTGAGCTAGAGCTTGAATTCCGAGTATGAGAATAATTGTAATTTATCTGAGTTATAGCTCGTTATCGACAGCAGTGGTCTAAATAGCGACGTCGTAGATGAGAAGCAAAGAGAACACTCAGCAAGGCTTTGGTTTAAGTGAATATAGCAAAAATCACAGTTGTTTGGAGAGAAGGACTTTCTCTCCTTTCTAGTCAAGACTATATTCATTTAACCCGCTCATGCTCTAATTTTTTCAGAATTAAAGTTTGTTTTGAATTTTTTTCTTCAAATGCGATTTGTGGACGTTCTAGGGAACGTAAGAAGTCGAGAGAGGTGCCATTAGATGCGCATTGATCTCCTCTTTCTTTTGATTACAAATGTTTGCCTCTTTGTGATCAACATTGCTGTGCAATATTGATGAAACAATATGCATGAAAGAGTTAAATGCGGGTGATGAGGAGTTCAACACTACTAGAACTTCGTTTACTTTTGATTATTTGACAAGTAGGAATGCAATATTGATGGCAATCAAATTATAGTATTTAAATGATAATATCAATCAAGGAACGGAAGGACAAATGGTTCATCATAGATCCTTTTCATTGATTTCTTCTATCATTCTATTCAATCAATTAATTTTTGATATTATTTGATAAAGGACAATTCATCCAGGGACTATCAAAAACTAATTGAATTTTAATTAATTGATTGGTCACAAATTCCAATTTCAATTATTTGATTGGTCACTAAATAAATTTCAGTTGATTCTTAGTGATTCAATTGCAATTAATTGATTGGAAAGAGCAATTAAACTTCAAGCAAGATTCATGGTCCGTACCCGTGAGCAAACTGTTACTGTCTGCTTGTATACCTATACATACCATAACTCAGTCTTTACTTTCACTATAGGCGCTGTATCCTTTTATAGTCCTCTCCACCTCTGCTGGGTTGGACGATTTTTTCATGGAATATCTTCAGGTGTTCCATAACTATAATAGGTGCTCCATATTATCACAGTGTAGGCGCAAGCAATCATGACTTATGATGATCGTTAATAGTTGTTAGAATAATATTGTTTATTCATTTAATTGATTGATTGTTCACCACTGAATCCCTTGCTTGTTTTGACTTCAGTTTCAATTAATTGTTTGCTCTGAAATCTCAATTGTACTTAATTGATCACTTACGAATAACAATTCTTTTTTAAAAAGAGAAATTAAATTGCTATGAATTTTTGATGATCGCTGAATCCATGCATGGCTGATAATGCTAGCTCCTGATGTTTAACTCAATTAATGTAATTCATCAAGACTTGTCAACAAGAATGTTTTGCTGAATATTCTATCTTGACATTTAGAACCTGTCTGAATGTCTGAACTTTTGGAACATTCCAAATTATGTCCAGCTTCGTCATATATACGCAGTATCACATGAAAAACACGTGTAAATTTTGAATGTTGAATTCGCGGATATCACGAGATCGCAGAGGAAGGATTATTGAGAAAAGAAATATCTTAGGGAAGAGAATATTGATTCTCTCCTCGCGTACACTTGGCGTGCATACAATCGTCATGAAACCGTATCTGAAACTAAGGAAAATAGAATTCACCAAGGAGGTCAACAATCGCAAATCAGGTGATCCTTGATTCCTGACTTCTAACTTGTTCACGCTCTTATCACGTCAAGCAATCTGTCATTCCTTTCTATTGAGCGTGAGAATAAGTCAAATAACAGTAAGGTGTTGGTTGACGTTCTTCAATTTCAAGTAGTAAAGGAGATGAAGGAATTTTATAAAAAGAGGAAAAATGATGAAAAACAGTATTAGAAAGACGTCAACAGACTTGAAATGTTGCAGTCGCAGGTCTACGTTTCGTCTTACAAAGTCAACTTTCACCCTGCAGTCGTTTAATTTATCATTTTCTGTGTCAACACAGAAAATGATGATGAGATTATCCTTGAGACAGAATTGAAGGCATTGAGCATGCTTCACAGATTGTCACTTCATCATCTGTCATCGAAGGAAAATTCACGAGTGTCGGACTTGCACTCAATGTAAACAATAGTCAGGAATTACTTCATGCATGTTGAAGCTGCAAGTTAAATTGCTTTCTTCTACCTTTAGAAAAGTGTCTCAGCTTCTTGTGTTGAGATTTATTTTCTGTGAACCTTAATCAGTTTCAAATTAGTGACATTTTAAAGTGTGCATCCTAGCGTCTCTATACACGCATACTGCCTAACCGAGAGCTAAAAGTGGGCTACCATGCAATTGCAACATTTATTTATATGCATGCTTCTTCGGCCTATGGTAAATTATCGAAGGCATTATTGTGTTCTTGCCCAGCATTCTCTTATATTGGCTCCCGTTTTAAAAAGCAAGATATCAAGTTTTTACATTGTTTCTCATCCCATGCATGATTTATTCCTGATAGACTTCCCAGAAGCGATCAATGAAGGATTCCGCTGTCCTCAACTGCAGACGATCCTCGCTTTTTTTGCCATAGGTGTGTTCCCTTTCAAATGTAATGCTATGTCAATTAAGTCACATTTTTCGGACGTTTCATGGATTTCTCCTAAATTTACCTTCCATCTATTTCGACAATTTACGTATAATTCTGAAAATTGAGTAATCACAGAAGCATTATAATCTATTGATATACGAGATCATTGCAAGTTATTATTCATTGTACGGTTGCCATTGATTTTGTGTGATCTCCATTTTTGAAAAATATGGGAATTCTTGCATATCAGATTTTTAGTCACCGTGTGGATACAGAATGCATTAGATTTAATGCAACCTTTGCTTTCGTATCAACGATGACATCAACTAAAAAATGATGTCATCTACAGTTTGCTGCGTCATCTGATACTGACAATGGTGGATCCTGGCAGTTTATTGGCTTAGCGATGTTCTTGTGGATCGAATAGGGAAGTTCCTTGAACAAAATCTGTCCTCATAAACATGATTCTGTAGGTCATTATGAAGGACATTTAAACAACATTTCAGCATACGGACAACTATGCGCCCTGAGCAGATTTACGGAAATCAAAAGAAAAAACGGCGTACATTGTACTGGCCGAACGGAATTGTACTGTACTTGTACTTCATGGTTTATATTGGAGTTCTTGGTACGTTGTATCTTAACACTTGCCCTTGACAATGGCCTTGACCTCGATCTCATTATTACATGTTTCCTCATCAATATTGTTTCTATCACTCTGTTGCAGCAAAGAGTTCCCAGGACATCACAGTTCGTACTTGCGTCATTAACATTGCTATTCTCAATGCTCTCCACTTGCATCAACCATAGATAAGACCAGAACGCTTCATCACCAACTTCTTGGTTGAGGAAAATTCAGGCTGTTTTCGATTACGAGAGTCAAAAATGTTCATCTTTTTCAAAATATTTCAAGTTTTTTTTAAGATGATGACATGATAGAATTTCATTTAATGCTACACGTCATTAAAAGGTCAATGAAGAGGCAATTACTAACAAAGTTTCATGCGGTAGAATAACGAATTGTGATTCGGTTAAAAGCTCTTGAAATGTTAGATAGCGTACAAGTTGCTAGGGAACACCTTAGGAAATTAGCAACTCTCTATTTCCACACCATTTAGAAAAAATCAGAAATCTTGATACCCCTGACCCACCACTACCACGTCATTTTTATTGACGAATTTTGAGACCCGACAAAAGTTTTGGGTGTTTTACGGAATTTACTGAAAATTGTAATTCCTATTTCAGCATGTTTGGAAGCATTTATAGTTAATTAATCCTGAACACATGTGCATCGAAAGATCCAAACCAATACACATAATATTATGGTCTTTACCTACATCCATGTACTGCTACGTGCGTAAATGTGCAATCATAATGCAAATTAGGTATTAGTAGAGTAGTCCTATCAATAAATTGAATTCTATTGTCTATTGAGTTCTATTGTTTCTATTCTAACAATGGAGCGATGCAGCACCTGACAACGTGATAAGGGATAAATCGTTCAAGCATACGAAGCGAGCGTATTTAAACACATAAAGTAATGCATTCCTTCGGTGTGTGTGAATTTCCATAGGAAACCTATAGAATGTGAGAAAGAAAATTCGCATCCCACGGCAGCTCTGTTTAAGATCGCAACCACATCGCTCTTACAAACACTAGCGTGGAACCAATCATGGACATTCTGGTAAATGAGGGTGAATTTCTTGCCATATACTCACGCAGAAATCTGACATTTGAAGATTTTTTTATTTATTTGTTTGAACAACCTCATGATCCCAGACAGTGTCGAGTACAATGGAAACTGCAAATGTCAACAATGACACATACGACATTCACACCAAATCATCAGATGTTCGGCAGGAAGATATGCGACGTCATTATGTCACACACTCCAACCACTTTGTTGACAGTCTTTTTCCATTCTCTGTCTTCAGCAGTTCTTCTCCATCTTTTCCAATCGTCCTTCGCTCTCTGTAGGTCTCTCACGCAATCGGTCCATCGCATTCTTGGTCTTCCTCTTACTCACGCACTTGTCTCTTCATTGTGCTCCACCCGACCCGGCATGTCCGGCCCAAGCCACTCCGTTTGCTACTCATTCCCACTTCTTTTCTCAATTCGGAGACACGCTTCCTCTTGATCAGCTTCACTCCGCACAATCTCTTCACTCAGTTGCTATCGCACACTTGCACTCTCTCTTGTTGCTCTTTTGTAAGTGCTCTTTTGGAGACATACCTCCGAAACTTTCCGTCTGATTCCCTTGCTGATTCTTCTATCTCCCATAACTCCTACCACTTTTCGCTACGCTCCAACTCTCGCCTGGATTCTTTACCTGACTTCCGCTTCACTTCTTCCATCTTCCATCACCATACCGCCCATACCTAAACTCCGATGACTGTTATAGTTGAGTCCCCTCTACGTGTACACTGATGTTTTTTGGTTCTTTTCTCATCCACATTATCTCTACCTTCTACAAATTAACACATTATTCATGCTGCCACATTTCGAGTTTGTGCTGTAGTTCTGCTTTATCTTCAGCTATCACCGCCAGCTCGTTTGCGTACATGATCTTATTTATGGGTTCCTTTTCAAAACCTTTTCTTGGTATTATTCCATTATCAAAACAAACAGAAAAGGACTCAAAACACTTCCCTGTCACGGTCTTCACTACAAATTCCTCAGTAGTGTTTGTACCCACAATTACTGCTCTTGTCTTTTCGTACATTTTCTCGATCAAAACTACTTCTTTCTCCTCAGCATTTAACCATCTACGGGTTGCAGATACAACGGCTCTGGGAACACTGTCATAAGCTTTTTCCAGGTCTACGAAGCCCAGCACCAAGTTTTCTCCTCTTTCTATCGTCTTCTCGAATCCTCTTCTCAAACATTCCATCTGATGAACATCTTCCTTTCCTGAACTCCTGCTGCTCCTCTCCAATCCCCTGCTCTATCTGTGATCTCAGCCGTCTGTCTAGCACCCGCTCCAACAATTTCAGCACTTGACTCAGAATTGTTATCCCTCCGCATTTCTCGGGGTCCTGAACCCTTCCTTTCCCTTCCAACATTTGAGCAGCCGAGCAAGCCATCCAACTCTGCTTTCCCAGCCGCTTTTACCATCACCGTAACTACTCGTACATATTTGCCTAATAGGCTGGCTACCTTCCCTGTCTTTTTCAATGCCATTATGATTTCCTCCTCGTCGATATTTTACTAATTGCCTCTATTTCTCTTGCTACTGGTCCGGCAGCCAAAACGAGTTTCTGCAGTGAACGAGGCCGAAAGTGATGCACACCATATGCCTACTACGAACCTGCACGTCTGCCGAAATCAAGTGAGTTCCTCCTCTTGTCAGACAGGATCAGAGAAAAACACATGTAAATCCAATGGGACGCAGATTGAATTTTTTGGATAAAATAAAATTTTCAATGTTATCTCTGATAAAACGAAAAGTACTAAGCCCAGAGTCATAATTTTTGGCATGGAATGTCTTCAGGTCTTTCCTACGATGTGCATGTGCTTTTATCATGCATCTAATCGGCAATGCATGTGAGAATGTGGTTGAATGTGGATGAAGTTGCTCAAAGTGTTTCTGTTTCCGACACTAAAAGGCTCGCCAAATCTAAATGCGTTTAGCCTTATAGGCAGGGGTGCATGAAAATGAAAGAAAATGACCTGAAGACATTCCATGCCAAAAATTATGACTTTGGGGTTAGCTCGTACTTTTCGTTTTATCAGAGAAAACATTGAAAATTTTATTTTTGCCAGGAACTGTAATCTACGTCCCATTGGATTTACATGTGTTTTTCTTTGATTCTGTCTGACAAGAAAAGGAACTTTCTAGAACTCGGCAGAGGCACCGACTCGTAGTAGGCATAGGGTGTACATCATTCTGTGAAAGTCTCACTTTCGGCCTCGTTCCCTGCAGAAATTCGTTCTGGCTGCCGGACTATACAGAGCGCCTCTGCAACATGTCCTCTCCCTCGGCATTCAAGAGTTCCTGGAAGCAAGACTTTTGAGTGCTCACCACCATTGTTTTAGATGTTGCCACCACTGCACCTTTACTCTTGATGCTTTGTGATGCCACTCTTTCTCTTCCTTCTCTCTTGCTTTTGCCAGTTGATATGCTTGTTTTTTATCTGTCATTCTCCATGAATTCATACAATTTCCGCTCCGCCTCTCGGCTCGCATTCTCAAGGGCCACTACCTCTTTGGTCCAATTCTATATTTCCCTGTATTTCAACCTCAATTCTTCTCTCTTGCTTTTGTCCTCTTGCACGCTCTCAACTGCTTTCCAAGCTTCTCTCTTCTCCTTTGTCAATTCTCTAACTTTTTAATGTTTAAAAAACAGCTCAGCAAAATTCTATGTACCACAATAAAATTTCTTTCTATGTTGCATCTCTTGAGGAAAATTGCGCTCATTTTACAACCCCGTATGTAAACCAAATGAAATCGGTTGAGTATACTATCATATTCATACCGCCGTGGGTCTGCTAGACACCTCAACAACTATACAGGATTTGAAGATTTTGCACAATCCTACAAGCATTGCATCACCTGTTTTGTAAAGATCAGGAGTGAGATTGCGAGAATTTTATATCATATTGCATCTTCACTTATCTCCCACTGCAATTAAGATGCAATCTGTTCACTTCCTGCTTTATTTTGACAAGCATAGCGACTATGGTGAGATGATTTGGCACGGAAACACGAGTTGAGATATTCGCCACTTCGATTATTGAAATAACAATGTCCATGCTCATTTCCGTTCGTCAAGAATCAATCGCGTCGCATTGGATCAATGGAATGGAAAGGACTGAATAGCTATGTCAAAACTATAAACCAGCGAAAAGTTACATAGTTGTCCGTAGACATTTGGAAGATAAATGAATAGATGAAGATCCATTTCTATGGTCAGTTGAATGTTGCTAGTTGTTCTGACCATAGAAATAGACAACAATAAAACCTCTAGAATGGAAATTAAGCTTCATGCAATGCACAATAACGGCACATAAATCGCACGCATTTTCACTTAGATGCACCTGCCAACGTCTGTATCATTGGGTTAGAATCAGTCACATGACTAAATCGAAGCTTTTAATTGGTTCTTCATGTCCCAACTTAGCTCCCTCGGATGTGCCGCGACCTTGAGTCAATTTCCATTCTAGCGAACTTCAGATAAACAGTTTATTTCTATGGTTCTGACATAGAAATTGATTGATCTTGGCTACAAAAGACGGTGGACTTGTCGCCACTAAAAATACGTTCGAGTAATAGGGAGTTTCCACACTTGATATACAGATTGCTTCATAAAAAATGGATCACCCTTAAACATCGCCTTAAACTTTGTCTAACTCCGCTAAACTGGAACGAATTTCTCAGAAATTTGAAAGATATGTCAGTTGTGCTTACTAATATCATTGTTGGAAATTTCAAGCATGAATATTGAGTTGTTTTCCTGTTATAGATAAAAAAGTAGTAGATAATTTGATCTTCATTCAGCAATGTTACACAAAATCATACCTCACTCTTATAAAATTACATTTGTTTCCTTTGTTATGTAATATGTTATTCTACAAGCCAAAAGCTATCAAGCAAAACAAAAATAAAGAAAATCGGTCGATCAGAGCCAGTATAGCACCATTATTCATCAACAATAATGTAACTGCTACATGTGATTAACTGGAATTCATGTTCCATAGCTTCCTGACTTCGTTGTGGTGGTGTTGGCAGCACTCCTGATTGCTTTCAGCTAGAAATCTATCTCTTACCGGTTGAAAACAATACAAAGCACAAATGAACAATAGCGAGATCGCATTCACAAAAAGCAAAGTGTCAGCCTTGCTAGAACTAGGGTTTTCTTTGCGAGCTACAAGCAAGCGACTAAATGTCCCTTACACAAATGTGCATCGATGGCATAATGATGATTTTCGACTCTGTCGTAAAGAGGGCTCTGGCCATCCACGCAAAACATCCAAACGTAGAGACCGCCTAATTTTGAGATTTGTTAAAGTTGATCCAAGTCTCTCGTTAACTGAGATGGCTGCACTAGTCTCGTCTATTTCTAAGTCCACTATTCGTAGAAGACTTATTGAGTCGAATTTCAACAGCTGTAAGAGGCCCTCTCAGATCGAATTATCAGATCAGCACACAAAAAGACGTCTCAGATGGGCAATGAGTCATTGTCACTGGCGAAATCAATGGGATCGGGTTGTCTGGTCTGATGAGGCATCAGTTCGTCTGAAGGATAGTGATGGTCGATTGAGATTATGGATAAAATCTGATCAGGAAATTCCGAGACATTTACATCGTCCCCGGGTACAAGGTGGTGCGACTCTACTGATTTGGGCTGGCATTTGGACCAATGGCCGCTCTGAACTTCACATACAGCAAGGAACCATGAATTCTGAACGCTATGTGAATGTTTTACGAATGAAC
The DNA here is from genome assembly GCA_907163375.1 of Prostheceraeus crozeri. Lineage (NCBI taxonomy): Eukaryota > Metazoa > Platyhelminthes > Polycladida > Euryleptidae > Prostheceraeus > Prostheceraeus crozeri. The sequence continues at coordinate 109,776 of CAJQUW010005190.1, forward strand.
ATTGGCCAAATGACAGATCAACTTGGTGATCCATCGACTTGGTTATGGATGATAATGATCAGGAGTAGTAGACTAGTCAACTTATGCAAGTCTCAATTAGGGCTTAGGACATTATCTTGGCCAGCTCGTTCTCCTGATCTGAATCCCAAAGAAAATGTATGGAGTATTAGTAGTAAGCAAGTGACAAACACTCGACCGGCGCCCCCCCCCTCTGGAACGACAGAGTGTCGTGGTGTGCCGGCCAGGTGGGTCCACGTTCACAAACTGTTCGCTGACGTCCCCCCCCCTCTGGAACGATAGAGTGTCGTGGTGGACTTGGGCGACCGCCAGGATTAGTCTTGAGGCTATAGTGTGTGATGTTTTTCGTGCTGAATGTTGGGTTGTAAAATGGGCTGTTTCGAGTGGAAGGAGTGGTCGGATGAGAAAACGGAGGCCGGATTCGGATTCAGCGTGAAATTCTGCATCGGTATGGTGAATTTGAACGCAATCGGAGAGAAAAAATTTTCGCTGACGTCCCCCCCCCTCTGGACAGCTCGTTTCGATTTTGGCTTCCAGTGGACGGATTTTGTCGTGCCATAGCTCGTTTGAAAGCTAAGAGTGAGACAAATTCACTGAAAGAATCGGCTTGTTCCTATCTGTCTTCGTTTAGATGTGAGACGCCATTTAAGATTTTGGGACATTGGCGAAAAACGACAGAGTTAGAATTTGGGACGTTTTGGGCTGTAGCTTCAAAACGAAGCATCGGATTGGAAAACGGATTTCAGATTTGGAATCAGCGTGAAATTCTCTATCTGTATGGTGAGTTTCAAGGCAATCGGCGAGAAAAAATTTTCAACATTTTTCGAAAAAACGACAGAGTTAGAATTTGGGACGTTTTGGTGTGTAGCGCCCAAACGAACCATCGGATGAGAAAACGGAGGCCAGATTCGGATTCAGCGTGAAATTCTGCATCGGTATGGTGAATTTGAACGCAATCGGAGAGAAAAAATTTCCCTGACGTCCCCCCCCTCTGGACAGCTCGCTTCGATTTTGGCTTCCAGTGGACGGATTTTGTCGTGCAATAGCTCGTTTGAAAGCTAAGAGTGAGACAAATTCACTGAAAGAATCGGCTTGTTCCTATCTGTCTTTGTTTAGATGTGAGACGCCATTTAAGATTTTGGGACATTGGCGAAAAACGACAGAGTTAGAATTTGGGACGTTTTGGGCTGTAGCTTTAAAACGAAGCATCGGATTGGAAAACGGATTTCAGATTTGGAATCAGCGTGAAATTCTCTATCTGTATGGTGAGTTTCAAGGCAATCGGCGAGAAAAAATTTTCAACATTTTTCGGAAAAATGAGTTAGAATTTTTGCGATGGCTGCCTACTGTAGAGCCAAAACGAAGCATCGGATGGGAAAACGGAGGCCAGATTCGGATTCAGCGTCAAATTCTACATAGAAATGGTATATTTTCAGCTCAATCGGAGCACTAGAACCGGAGATAGACGGGTTTTTAGTGTTTGGATGATGGGTATTACGTCATCAGCTGATCGCCACACACTATATAAGCTGGGAACCGACAGAGACTTTTCATTTAGAGGAGAACGATTGTCAAAGGTAGGTCGTTTCTCTGAGCTCCGATGATAGCTTCGGACATTCCAAATTCCGAGTTTCTGTAAGAATCCGACTTAGAAAATTTCATTGCTGATATCAGCTAAGCCGTCAGACTTAGAGGTTAGCCAGGAGATGGCCTTCGTCTCCAGGCCATAAAAGACTCCAAAACTTTAAAGGCTTGTAACTTTGCTTCTACAAGTCCGTTTGACTTGATTCAAAAAAGGTTCGGTCGCTATTGAACTGTCCTAAGTGATAGACTACTTATAAAATGTCGTAAGTAGTGCTAAAAAGTTGAAAATTTTAAATTCACTATTTTTGGCGATTTTCGGGGTTTTCAAACCTTCTGATTTCAATAAAGACCTTTATAAAGTTGTCAGAGGCGAGCTTCGGCTCGAGACTTGCTTCCTGATGTAAATAACTCCACCGGTTTTCATGTCAAAATCGGGGTCCGAATACCAACACAGTGATATGACGCACGCTCTGTCCGCGGGAGGTTGGATTTGAGGGCCGAGGCCTTGGAGTGGGGATAAGATCCCCTCTGAGTAATGCCTGTAACGGATTCATCAGCCTAGCTTGTCTATCCTCAAGTATTGAATGACATATTAGTTGTATTTTTAAAATGATTGTCAATGTTACTTGTCAGTAATTCTATTTTATCTTTCCTTCTACAGAATATGGGAGGCAACTCAAAATTTCTGTTTAAAAAGTGCTCTTGTGGTGAAGTGAAGAGAGGTGGTGAGTTTAAACGCCACTTGAATAAATATAAGAACACGCCTCACATTCATGTTGAGAAAGGTGTTGTTTCCGGCTGTACACATTGCCAAAAGTTTTTAAGAGGCAAGCAGCACGAAAAATTTTATAAGAGGCATCAGAACTGTCCAGTTGTGAAGTTCGCAAATTATACAACTTCGGACATAGGCAAAATCATAGCCCCCTATTTTGAATTGGTCGATTTGGATCAAGAACTGCAGAATGCAATTGCAGATATCATAAATCCTCCTGTTCCGACTACAGGAAATGAAGAATTGCAGAATGCAATAATAGCCGATCCTCCTGTTCCGACTACAGGAAATGAAGAATTGCAGAATGCAATAACAGCCGATCCTGCTGTTCCGACTACAGGAAATGATCTAAGCAGTGATTCAGACACCTCAGACGAGTCCGACTCTGAGGAGGTTGTAGTGCCCGTTAAAAGAATAGCGAAGCCAATCAGCCAATCTTCCCCGAAAAATTGAAGGGGATTAAAGCCCAAACTTTAGCCTGGAATAAGGACGACCAGTGTGCCAAAGTTAGCCAGGAGTTTGCGCTCAATAAATTGAAAGATGAGCTGAGTCGCTTTAGAAACGAATGCGAGACTTTGAGAGGTGAAAATTTTAACCTGAAAGCTCAAGTCCAGGAAATCAAGAACCTCAAAACGCAGGTCATAAATTTGGAGGCTTTTCGGGATAGGGCACTGCAAAGTGAAAAGCGAGTTGAAGAGCAGGCAGCAAATATTAAAAATTTAAAATCACAAGAAGGGGTGCTTAAGCTCAAGATTGAGCAACTAAAAATGAAAATGGTTGAGAACGAGCAGCACAAGGAGAGAAGAACAACACTCCACCTACCAATTATCAACAGCAGGATTGTTGATGACATTCTGCTGCAAAGTGAGGATGTCGACAGCACGTTCGAATGCTACGAGGGAGCAATGGCGGAGATGCGCTGTATCCATGTCTCCATCAAGCATGATGGCGACATCAAAGAATTGCGCCACCGGAAGCGAAAACTGCCGGCCAAGTACTTGCCTCAGCCACCACCATCGAAGGGGTCACGAACCGGCTAAATTTCTCTTATGGTAAGTTAATATCATCTCTATCACTTGAATATAATTTCATCTATTTTCTTTCTATTTTTCAGATACGACGAGAACGAACCAACGGCTCTCATAAGGGCCACCATGGGGCAAGACATGATAGAACCTCCACGCGGTTTGCCCTGGGCAGTCTTCGGACTGGCGAATACTATCATTGAGTTGAATCTGCTATCAGTCAACTTGAACGTTGCAAATGAAGTTCGGTGTAATACTTCCTTTCGACGGGCGTTCCTGTAAAGGGCGGCGGTGAAACCCGTAGCTATGTATACCGCAAGGGACATTCGGCAATGGTCAATCTTGTTAAACCTCTCTGCGTCATGTTTGCAAGTGATTGCCTCTGTCTCAACGTAGTATGCATTCGCGCCAGGGCGACATTTAGCCAACTGTCGAAGGTTGCCTAAAACTTTCCATTGCATACGTTATGAGAACCATGAGTTCTACCTGTCTCTATCAATGAGACGAATTGATGAATGGAATGAAATGGGAGGACACTCACGCGCCACACGCAACATAACACACTTCTCTCTTCCGTAGTCTAACAAGCTCTTTACACATGGATCGCAGTCGATTGCTATCCCTGTATCAGAAATGTAAGCTATCTTAATTTTATTTAACACTATTTCATCTACCATCATCGCCCATATGAAATGTTATAAGATTTACAAGTTAGACTAGGCGTGCTACTATTTCCAAATGAAAAAGTATACATGATTAAATCATCCACTGAAAACCCATTCAAGTAAGTCAGTATGAAAGCAAAGATAATACGAAATAAAAATTTATTATGGCATGTATTTCAAAAGGTCTTCATCGTCAATATCTTCCCAGAGTCTGACTTCACATAGATAACAAAAACAGTTCAGTTGCTTTAATCGTTCTTCCACTGCGAGCCTCACTTTGTCAATATACTCCCACTCTGCCATAGTTCGTGGCTGGGAGTTAGGGGTGTACCACTCCCATAATTGGTGGAGGAATTTCGTGCTGGTGATCTCCATCACATCGTCAGTATCGTACTGGAGATACTTCCACCTCACGCCTGTTAAGTCGGGACACTCCTTCTCACATACACTCTCCTCTTCCTCATCCGCTGGTAATGATAACTTCCTGATATTGTCCAGTCGGTACACCTTCTCTACCTTCCCCTTCGTTGGAGCGTTTGGTGCAACGAGCGCCTTTGGTGTTGAGCATGGAGAAGAGAATTTTGTATTTGGTGTTGTCGGAGGGCTTGTCATGTTGACTGTGAATAATGACTTTGAAATGTTTTCTAATTCTTAAGAATCAACAAGCAACCAATCCGAATGAACAGCCAATGAATGATGAATATGAAAGTATATATGCAAAGTGACATTCGTATCATTTCACTCTGTCTTTGTGACGTATAAGTGAAGTGTTCTCTGGCGAATTCTATATTTGAGGCGTACAAGTGAATTCCAAATTTGAGTGAAGTCTCTATCTTGTTGAAGTATCAAGCTTAAACATAATTTCGTTCAAATGGTAAGTTGAAAATTTCTTCACTCATCTCCCTCAAACGTGTGGCTAATAGCATTTTCCTCAATTTCAGGCATCAACTTCATCACCAACGCCCTCCCTTCTCGAGGAAAGTTTAGAGTTGTTGAGTCAAGGTAGGTTGTAACAATACACTGAGACTTGAACAGAGATGATAGAATGATTTCTCTTTCAGGTGATACCAGTCCCATCTCGAGCGAGTCCATATCAACATTGTCGCGGGAATGCAACGATCGGGAATGTGCTGACTGTGGACACATCTTCACGAGGAAGCGTGATCTCATCCGACACATCAAGCGAGGTGTTTGTAGACCTAAGTCAGCATCAATCTCCGAAGGTAGGGATGATTCTGTTAACGATGTCTCTTTTTCTTGCGATTTATGCATTCACTCTTTTGAGTCACATTTTGAACTATCTTCACATAGACTTCGACATACACACAGTGACGATAGTTATACTAACAGCACCTCCTCTATCCGACTCACTGAAGTGTCCATAAATAATTTAGTGAGGAACTACCAGATGGACTCCTCAGAAACCATTGCTAACTTTGAGGAATGGTTTCATCAAAATTCAACATTGATAGAAGCGCTCTTCAACAATTTAGACAATTTTAGAATGAAGGCGCTCATCTATCTCAAAATAAAATATGTAAAAATCGACCACCATACTGGACAAATAATAGAGAGGTTGGAGTTTCACATACCCTCCTCTCCTGCAACCGAGGTTGTAGACTGTGAGTCTTGGATAAATTTTCATATCCAAGGGTTAAAATTAAATATAGATAAATTTAACGAGCGTGATAGTGGACTCGTTTTTGATGGTATTGAGACCGCCATGATTAAAATCAGTTTATTAGGAAATCATAGTGGTCGAGGCTCCTTTAAACTTCCGAAAAATTTAAGAAATAAAGCAGCAGTCATTTCTGTAGATTGCGAATCGCAATGTTTTAAGTATGCCGTCCTCTCCATTCTCCACTATAATGATGTACAGTATAGCCGATACCGTAAGAGTAAGTATCAACAGTGGGAGAATGAATTAAACTTCGATGACTGTAATAGTGACGATATGAAAATTAAAGATATAGAAAAATTTGAAAAATTGAACAACATCAAAATAGTTCTCCATGTTTGGGAAAAAGGATTGAAGGGTGTGCGCTACAACTCGCGTTCGAGTTGTTATGAACGTACAGTAAACCTGTTATTAGTAAAACAGGATGATAGTGAGGAATGGCACTACTGCGGTATTCCCAAATCTCTCGCTTATACCACCACTTAGAAAACTCTAGTAGAGAGTTATATTACTGCGACAGATGTATTCGCCACTTTAGGAGGAAAACTAAATTTGAAACTCATTACGAATGGTGTAAGCGAGGTAAACTACAAATGGAGCGCATGCCCAAAGATAAGGAGTTTTCATATAGAGAGAATGGCGATGAACTAAGTCCTCTTCGTGTCATCTATGCTGACATCGAATGCTATATCGATGATATCATCCACAAGCCAGCAGCCATTTCCTGCTATGAAGTATGGCATGATCACTTTAGGAGTAGGGAAAATAAAATGCACGTCTGGCAAGGTGAGGATTGTATTTACCAATTCCTCGAACAGGCTGTAAAATTTCAACAAAAGTATGATGGTGAACTCTATCGCAGATCATTGCATATGACAGCAGATGATCAAGCAAAATTTGATAGTTGCAACGTTTGCCCCAAATGTAGGAAAACATTTGATGATGATAAGATTAAGAAAGTGCGCGACCATGATCACATCACTGGTAAATTTAGAAACGCACTATGTTCAAAATGCAATTTTTCACTTAGGATGAAACGGCGTACATTACCCGTCATTTTCCATAATTTCAAGGGCTACGACAGTCATATGATAATAAAAGGAGGTTTAGGTCAAATGAAAGAGTGGAAGTTTGATGTAATAGCACAAACGAGAGAAAAGTTTATGGCCATGACAGCAAAAGTGCCTGTCGATAAAACTAAAGAAAATAAGACGGTCTATTTTGATATAAAATTTTTAGATTCCTACCAATTTATGACTGCATCACTGGCCTCTCTCGTACAAAATCTAAAGTCTCTTCCACTAACACAAAATCTTAAGAAACAATATCCAAATTTAACTAATGAAGTCATCACACGGAAAGGAGTCTTTCCATATGCATATTTTGATGCGATTAGTAAACTCGGCGAGACTTCTCTTCCGCCCATAGATAAATTTAAAAATGATTTGAGCGGTGCAGAATGTAAGACCGAAGATTATGATCATGCACAAGATGCATGGATAAAATTTGACTGCCATACATTTGGTGAATATATGATTGCCTACCTTAAGTTAGATGTATTTTTGCTGGCTGATGTATTTCAGGAGTTTCGACGAGTGGCATTAGAAGAAGATAAGTTAGATCCCGTCCACTTTGTCAGTCTGCCAGCCATGTCATTTAAGTCTGCTTTTAAAATGACTGGTGAGACCATTCATCTCTTACAAGATCCAGAGATGTATAATTTATTTGAGCGAGGAATTCGCCGTGGTCTCACATTTGTAAATAAATATAGGTTAAAATCTGAAACAGTAGGTAATGATCATACCCATCTTAAGTATTATGATCAAAATAATCTATATGGTAGTTCACTATCCAAACCACTCCCTCACTCTGAGTTTAGCTGGTTAGATGATAGTGAAATTCAGCATCTCTCCAACCCTTCTAACATACTAGCAATCCCAGATGAAGGTGATTGGGGATATTATTTTGAGATAGATCTAATCTATCCAAATAATATTAAACATAAAACCGTAGATTTTCCACTCGCACCCGAATCAGGTGAAGTGACCAAAGATATGTTTTCCGACTTTATGAAACAATTTCATAAAGATTTAGAATCATGCGGTCAGCCCGACTATAAGCCTTGCCGCAAACTTTTACTCACCCAATATGATAAGGAAAACTATCTAGTCCACTTTAGCATCTTAAAATTTTATTTAGAAATGGGTATGATTTTAAAAAGAGTTCACCGCATTATTAAATTTAGACAGAAAGCCTTCCTCAAACCATATATTGATAGCAACAGCCAGAAACGTGCACTAGCCCAAAATAATTTTGAAAAAGATTTTTATAAATATAAGAACAACAGTCTATTTGGTAAGACGATGGAGGATGTTAGAAAGCGCGTAAACTGCAAACTAGTTAATGATGATCAAAAGTATCACAAATTGACCTCATCACCTCTATTCATCGATAGAGACATTATCGATGAGGACCTTGTAGGTGTTAAAATGATAAAATCTGAAGTTGAGTTGTGCAAACCCATCTATATTGGTCAAGCTGTACTAGATTACTCTAAGCTTGAAATGTATCAACTCTTCTATAAAATACTAAAACCGTGTCCTCTCGTAAAAGAGGTTCGTTTGTTGGGTGGTGACACAGATAGTTTCTTCTTAGGTATTACCACTCAAAAAGATTTAAATTTTAATGAAGTAGGAAAATCTTTAGAAAGATATTTTGATACATCAAATTATCCTACTGATCATCCACTATGCTCCATCAAAAATAAGGCCAAACTTGGTTGTTTTAAGGATGAGACAGCAGGGAAGGAGATAGCTGAAATGATTCTCCTCCGCCCTAAAATGTATTCTATGAAATTAAAGGATAGTGATGATAGCATTAAGCGCGCTAAAGGCATATCAAGATCATTGGTCTCTAACATGAAACATAAAAATTTCAAGGGAGCCTATAGAAATAAAAATATAACGTTTGTCAATATGACAATCTTAAAATCTAAGTCGCATGAGATCAAAACTCATACTTTTAGGAAACGGGCGCTTTCAGCATGGGAGGATAAGAGGTGCTGGTTAGAACACAACATATCTCTTCCACATGGACATCCTGATACAGGCATACCACCACCCAAAAGAATTAAACCCACACTACCACATTCAGGAGACGTCTTAGCATAATCATCCTTAACTTAGTATTTTGATGTTGATTTCTGTAGATAAACATTGTTGTTTTATGTATCGCATGAGATTGTTTTTTCCTTGTGAATATGTGTCCACATCTGTACATTCCCCATGTGATGACTTTTCCACTGAAAGACATTTTTCCTATCCCTGTATATTTCCACCCTTCACGAAGTAAAAAGACTTTTTGTATATAGCAATGTTTATTGAAGTGTGCTCATGTATATATTTTCAGTGGATGTTGTATAAAGTCTATTGCTTCACATTCATGCACATATTTCAATAAATGTTGTATAAAGACTTCACTTTGTTTTCCGAAACACTAAAGTTACGAGGGATTTAGTATCTTTCACATGGATGCACTCTTGTAAACCATTGGTAATTTTGATAGCAATAGAGGGTATAGTTTGTTTGACGACGGGATGATAGAAAATAGATTCAAACATCTTCTCGACTATTCCATATGAAGCGTCTTTATCATGAATGAAATCACGTAAAATGTATTCTTTTTTCTCACCAACAGAAATAGGTAGAATCAAATCACTTTGAATGTAAAGGTGCTGTTCATGTTTATCAAGTGTCATTGGTGTTTCTATACCAATCGTATGCGCAGCAGCAAACACTGTTTGTAGCATTGAAAAACCAAAGAGTTTTTTCAAATTTTTACTCAATTGACATTGAATGTCATCACCCAGTTTCAGAACAACGCGTTGATTTTCAATTGAAAACGAAATGTGGTGTGTCTTTACATCATATTTACTTTTCATCACATGCTTCAACTTCTGTTGTATATAAGGATTTACTACATGAATGAAGCTTACAACTGTATGATATAGACGCGGCATTATATTGATAGCAACTTTACATTCTTCATAAGACTGGTAAATTTTCTTGATGCGATCGCCATAGATGTCCACCCACCATTCATCATTAACTGAATCAGCTTTAGTGTGATATTCATGAGAAGCATACACCACACCGCTTCCAATAATAGGTGTATAATGTCTTACAAAATGACGCAAGGTTGGAGAGAAATAAACTGTAAGTTTGTCATTATATTTCTGAATAACCAACTTATTTTTGTTCGCCATAATTTTCTCTCCATACTTCTTACCCACAGTCTCATTCCATCGTTTTACTAACTCAATAAGTGATAAAGGTTGAACACCACGCTTTTTCAAAATGATGCGTTCTTCGCATTCTACAACATCTTCATCAAATATTTTAAATCTATAATGAAATTTGTTGATTCGATTTGAATAAACTTTTTTAACATTTGCAGTAGCAATTGATGTTAGATGTAGTCCATGACCAAAACCAAGATGTGGATAGAATTCATTATCCAACTTCAGCGTAAGACCTTAAGTAAAAGAATGAAAGCGAAGGAACTGTCTCCCACTCCAATGATAGATAGTAAACTCATAAGCTTTCTGATTTTTATTCTTCATGATGGAAGTATTACCACTATTGAATGCCTTAATAATTTTCTCATTCCCAACTGGTTCATAAGAATCTGATTTTATCTGAATCCATTCATAGTTCCACTTTCCATCTGATGTTAAATTGCATGGGAACTGAAATGCATTATTCATCGTTATTCCATCATGGGTGCGAGGAGTCAATATCATTTCTTCCAAATCATTCACATTCTGAATATTGCTATCATAGCAAATACTAGAAACGCCAACCTCCCATTCACCTTCTAAATGCAGTGGCCGATTTAATTCTACTCGATAGTCTGATGGTTTATTTTTGGGAAATTTATTCATAGAAGCATTACTGGGTAAGTAGATTAGAAACGAGTCCTTATTTTCACTTTCCATATTATTCACATTGGAAAAATATATTAGCATACGTTTGCATTAACTCTTCATCCGGAAATGGAGTGTGATACTTGTCACAGCATCTTTATGAAAAGGAATCACCGCACCAGCATCGTCATAAATGGCAATATCAATTTGTGGGATGTAGTTTGATTTCAGCTTTGTATAATGCACTTTCTGAAAGTATGCTCAGATAAAATACTGCAGTTTTTTGGCTGGTATGGTATCATTGCTAGCAATGGAGCTTCAACATCTCCCACACGTACATCTTCACCAATATTTGAATATATCTGAAAATAGTTAATACGACGCGATAGCGACATGTCTGCGCTAGCTTTGGTTACAGTACCACTTTTAAAGATATTTTGATCAAAACCCAAAATGTCCATTAGAGTTTTATCCATAATTAGTTCAATACCTTTTCCACTTATAGTGAGAGACAAAGTACCTTCTTTTTCAGAAAATGAAATATGTTGCTCATTAATCACTTCATTTAAATAATCTACAACCAATTTAACCGAAGTAATAATGCGAGGCATCAACACTCTTGTTTCATGTAAGATACCACCTAAAGGCTCTACATACTTTCTGTATAAAGATACGCTCCATTCTGTATCAAATTGATTTGACCTTTCACATGGTAAATGTTGCATATCAGATTTTCCATGAACAGCTGCAGAACGATGTCGTAAGAACTGATGAAAATCTTTTGAACAAACTAATACTAGATCATCATCATTTAATTTACTTATTGCAATATGATTAGATGATTTGATATAAGTCAATGTTGCCACTTGTTTACCATCAACTCGAAGGAGATAATTAAATTTCTTCAATAATGTTTCAGGAGTCATGTTTGTCTTTCTTGGCTTAATCACAATCTTCTTCACCAACGTCTTCTCATTTCTTGGAATAAGATCTACATAATAAGCTTCCTCTCGATATATTAACTGTTTATGACCACTTGGGTGGTAATTAAAGTTAAAATTATCATAGCTTGTTAAGGCGCTAGCGAGGTAACCTAAATCATTTCTTAAACTTGGACTTAAACCAACAATCCAATCTTTCTCAACTACATGATGTACATAAGTATAATCATCATTGTGCGGAGTAAATTGGACAATATGTTTACACGCTTTATTCAAGAAATCATATATAAACTTTTTACATGATAAGAGATCTTTCTTTGGCCACTGTGGAATGTATACTCGGCACCCCTTTTCACATTGATAAGCAGCTGTACGCCTCATATTAATAGTCATCACCTCATGATCAAAAGTATAGACACAGTTGCTATAAACAAGTTGAGTGACACCCACTTCCCAATTTCCATTTAGCTGTTGTGCATGATCAATGGGAGTAGAAAAGAGTGCGGCTCGATTACTAGTAAATCTCTTTGTAGCCGCATTGCTAAGCAAAATATGATAAAACGACATTTTTATATTGCTAATCTGCAACTTTGCATAACATCATGAAGACTTGGATTTTGGACTCTCTACAATATATCAGAGTTGATCGTGATGGAAACGTACATTTCAAAAATTCTCATGGTCATACATCAAGAGGAATTACATTAACATGGCGACAATTTGTCAACCTCAATGATATCATGAGGGATTTGGAATATTTTGAAACATTAAGATTCATCTCCTTGGGTGATCAAGTTTGGCTTCAACATTACAGAAATGAAATTCAAATCTACCATTCTCATTCCGCAAACTGTTTCTCATTTCGCAAATACAATTGGGAGAAGTATAGAAGATATATACATCGCTCCATCATGACATTTATTCGTCGTGAGTTCATCTCCCTACTATGCAAATCTTAATCAGACATGACTATCACGCACCATGAGTTGGAAATTAGATTCCCTACAACGTATTGAAACGGATCATGATCGAAACGTCTATTTCAAAGATTCAACTGGAAATGTGAGAAGAGAGTTTGCTTTATCTTATCGTCAGTTTCAATCTCTACATCATATCATGAAGGACTTGAAATACTTCTATATGAAAAGACATTCACGTATTGGAAATCGCATCTGGCTGCGCGTCAACAATCGGCGAATTCAACTCTATCATTCCCAACTTCATACTAACTTCACATTTTATCAAGGTAGTTGGGAAAAGTATAAAAGGAAGGTACATCGCTCAATTTACTCATTCTTTCATCATGAAGCGTCATCGCTACACCATCGTCAACATTCTCCGTCGCTTCAGACTCTACACCAAAATCGATCTCACAACATTACACCAACACCTTCCAAACAGCAAGTATTACCCGGGCCGACCTCAAATGTTAGTGGTGAAGATGAACAATTCACGGAATCTTCAACTCTTCCCAAATGGGACTGTACAGATTCTCGGCGCCCTTTCTCATTCATCGGCGCAGTCAATGCGCTTAGAGCTACAAAGACTACTACGTCGGATATGGAAGAGGGAGAGGTGTGTGATGTCGAATCTGACTGTGGACAATATGGTGATCTCTACTCAATTGAGTGAAAGTGTATCATTTTTGAAGATTCGTACCAGCAGTTACAATTTGTGTTATGAACCCGAACTTTTTCCTGCAGCTCTCATTAGTTGTTGGTTACCTGTGCATGTGGCAATCTTTCATAATAGTAAAGTGATCATTACTGGACTAAAATCTCATGTACAAGCAAATGTGATCCTAGACTATCTCATTGAGTATGTACGTACCCAGCGGATTGTAAAATAAAAAACAATTTTTCCAACATGATGTTTTTATTTCAAATCATGATAGAACTTACAAATCATTTTTTCATTAGAGGATGTATTACATGAAAAGTTTTGAATAATAGATGCAAATCGAGATACATGTAAACGTTTTAAGATGAAGTACAGTACAAAAGCACCACACGTTGATGAAAGTGGATGTTGTAGTATGCGTTCATTTCGCTGATATTGACGCGTATGTTTTCTCAACCACTGCTGTGTTGGTATATTTGGAGGTTGAGCAAGAGAGTCAAATAGCTCACCACGTCGGTCTTCTCCAATAAAGATCGCTTTCCAATGCTCACCGCCTAAATTCTGCGAATGAGTGTTTAGCACAATAAAGATGGGATAGTGATTTACTGCAGGTGGTAAGGTATCGAGTGAATAGACATTATCGAAAGCTTTCAACGTCGCTTCGTCTGCATTAAGCTGCACTTTAGTCTTAATATCGTCAGCAGTCAACCAACTCATTAACGATTATACTGAAGAATCACGTCACGATACTTTGTAATTTCAATATTTGAATCGAAGACTGCATAAATTAATACATTGATCGTCTCAGGTAGTGTTCTTTTGAACGTCAAATCCAAACGAATATTATGAGCACGTTCGCTTGACGATAGGGTGCACTAATATCGCTGTCAGCAGTCAAATCAAATGCATAAATAGTATATCCACTCTTAAACTCTTTCATAGTCAGTCCGTTGGTGTCATCCGTATTGTAAAAGCCAAAGACATCCATAAAATCAACATAACTGCGCATAAATTGATCCGAAGCAAAATCTGGTTTGTAGGGTGGACCAGGATGACTCACACCATTTACACGTAAAGCAATTTCACTTAACTGATTGTGTTTAAAATTGAAAGGATTCTTCTTTATATTACCATTAAATGCATCATTTTCAACCATTGCCACCATGAGGAGCTTCGGTGCTTCCGATGGAAAGAGGCCATCTTTCATGAAACTCTTTTGATCTTTCGGAATTGTAAAGGTGAGACGCTTTGTATGCTGAACGGGGTAAATGGCATTTTGGCGGTTAAGACCTTCAGCATGTCCTCTGATGACACTTGGATTCGGTACTACTCGACGAATGTAAAGTGCAATATCTTCCACATGAATTCTAAAATTGTCAACTTTAGCAAATGCATTCAGCGCAAATTCAGCCTTATTCAATGTCAGCTTGAGTCGCATGCTGGTATTACAGAGTAAAAACTTTGACTGTCTAAAGAAGTCTAAATTCAGCGGACCATATAGCTGACATACTTTACTATCTTTAATCATAGCAGATCGCTTTACAAAGCCACTGTTTTTTTCAACATCAAATTTTCCTGCCTCATCTCTATACCATCCCATGGCTTCCATATGACTTTTTTGTGCTGCTGGATGAAACTGTGATACATGATTGAAATATGATTTATAGGGATAATCGCTTTGACCACCTTCCACCTGCTGCTCTCCAATCGTTAGAGAAACATCGCGAAGTAATGTAGTCAATGGTAAATTGTTCAGTCCAACTTTATGTGTATCGTCAATAGCAGTTCCATCTGCTTGCTGAATTCTAAACCTCAAATCAAGCATCGCATAACTCAAATCTATGTAGTCATCACTACCACCAGGAATAACAAATTCAATGGGACCAGCATTCTCAGCTGTTCGAGGATGATAATCTACAATACTTGAACTAAGAATATCTGTCTGTATGGCTTGTTGATCGAACAAACAAAAACCGGAAGTTTTACACTCCATGATTAGAAGTTATAGCAGCGTCGTCGTTTAGCGCCTGATGAATGATTAGAGCCTCTACGACGTTTGCGTGAATGCCTTTTGAATGAAGATCGCACCTTACCAGCTCCGCGATGTTTCCTCCTTCCTTTATTCATTCGTTTAGGTGATTTCTTTCCTTGAGTAACACCAGCAAAGGTCTGCATCAATGTTTTTAAACCGCGTTCCTTCCCACGATTCAACAAACTGCTCTTAAAACTTCTACCTCTGGAAAGATCACTAGCAACATCACCAGCAAAGCCAACGGCATTACTTAAAACATTTCGTTTTAAAGATCTACCGACATTGGATATGAGAGGTGCTACAACAGATTTCAGTGCACCAAGTATGCTACCTCCACGTTGGCGGCGAGCGCCGATGTAAATTTGTCCTCCGCCACTTACATAGGAGGGTCGTGAATAAAATGAGGCAGTTGGATTCATAGCTCAAACCCTAAACATTGTTAGTTACAACTTTGCATGAATCACTGTCGATCACTTAGATGAAAGATGTCGGCACGACGCATCCAAGAGTTCATACTTGAAGGATAACCAGTCCATTTAACAAGACACCATTCTTCACCTTGCCGTTTTTTACATCGAATGATTTTCTCTACCAAATATGTTTTACTTTCAGTGACTACCTCAATCTCATCGCGGTAAAAGCTACCCTCAATTTCTTCATTATCGTAATATTTCAACTTGTAGGTGGTCGGAGAGTCTTTTTGATTAATCCTTGATACTGTAAATACCTCCTCTGTCCAATTCGGAAGGTACCCTTTAGCAAAAACACTTTTCACTTTTGAGATACGAACTTTATCGCCAATTTTCACATCACTTTTCACATGAGTGCGTTTACGTTGGAATGATTCGCGCACTTTATCTACATTGTCAGCATTTACATCTACTGGTCTGAGTCCAATAGAACGATGGATAGAGTGATTGTAGGCATGGAGTGTATCTTGTAGAAACTTTGTCCAATTTTGTGTCAAGTTGGCAGTAAAATGTCGCCACAAGCGATTTTTTAATGTGCGATTAAAACGTTCAACGAGTGCAGCTTTATAAGCACTCTTTACACTAAACAACTCAATGTCATGCCTCTCAAATAATCTTCGCACATGCTGATTTTCAAACTCTTTTCCTTGATCACTCTGAATTCTTTTTGGAATGCGACCTTCTCGAAAAATTGTTTGGAATGCTTTTGCTACTCCTTTCCCTTCTTTAGTTTTTAAAGGTTGAGCCCACGCATAACGCGAGAAAATATCAATGACGGTTAAAATAAAATTATTGCCCGAGTTATGTTTTGAAATGGAGGCGACATCGCACAAATCTGCTTGCCACTGTTCATCGATGTCATGAACAATATAATGGCGGGTGCGGTACTTCTTTTTCGCTTGTTTGTGGAGTGTATAGGTAGCCTGACCCTTTAACCATCGTTTCACTTGTGATTGTGGAAGACCACTCGCTTTTGATAATTTCTTGATAGATGCAAATCCTGCCGGATGTTTTACATCATAATAGATTGACTTCAAACGTTCAGCCGATGACGACTGACTCTTTTTCCTCCTTCTCATCTTTTTGTTTTCTTGCCTTTCTACATTTACAACAACTACAGCATTTAGCTTTAGCGGTTTTGCGATCTTGTTCACATTGCTTAGGGGTTTCATTATGAGAGCTGGCGCAGCAAGTGCAAGTGACAACGACATTCACCTCTGGTGGCTCATTACATGGCAAGCAACACATCTGCTTCATATTAATAGTCTGAGAACATGTATTTCCTGGGAGGAGCTGTTTTACGTTTTCCTTTTACTAGTTTTAGTGGTGATGTAGATCTACGTCGAGTTCTTCCTCTTGTTTGCTTAGTGAGTGTGGGAGGGGATGTAGCAGGTGACGACTTAAACCAATTTGTTGGCATTTTCATCGTCTGAAGCATTGGAGCAGTAGCCACTGTTGAATCAAGTTCTTTCAATGTCTCATTATTCAAAGCAAATTTTGGTACATTATGCTTTTTCAATAGTTTAAGAAAGTATGACCAACCAGGTGGAACATAGCCCTGACGGCGCTTTCTACGTGTCGCATACTGAATCAAGTCTTCATAGCGTGAAGCATCAATCACTTTATTTTCATCTGTAATGATTTCTCCTCTATCATTTACATTGAGATGGGGTTCAATACTATTGAAAAGAGATATGGCATGTGCGCGAGATGCTAAAGGTGTAGCAGTCGATACAGAGTCACGCATCTTATTCTTCAAGTTTTTTAATCGCTCAACAGTTTCCGATTGTAATAATACAGCACGATGTGGATCTTTGATGTGAACATTTTGCTGATAATCTATTTCTTTCCTATACATTTGATTTGCAAGAGGTTGCTTTACTTGCTGCATGGCAGTCAATTGTACATATTCATCCTGAGGAATAACAATCGGGGGGGGGGGGGGGGGGGTGGGGGGGGAGGGGGGGGGGGGTGGGGGGCGGGGGGCCGGGGGGGGGGGGGGGGGAGGGGGGGTGTTGGGTGTGGGGGGGGGGGGGGGGGGGGGGGGGGGGGGGGGGTGGGGGGGGGGGGGGGTCGGGGGGGGAGGGGGGTGGGGGGGGGGGGGGGGGGGTGGGGGAGGGGGGGGGGGGGACGGGGGGGGGGGTGGGGGGGGGGGGGGGGGGTGGGGGGGGGGGTGGTGGGGGGGGGGGGGCGCCCGGGGGGGGGTCGCGGGGGGGGGGGCCCGGGGGGGGGGGGGGGGGGTGGGGGGGGGGGGGTGGGGGGGGGGGGGGGGCCCCCCCCCCCCTGGGGGGGGGGGTGGGGGGGCGCGGGGGGGGGGGGGGGGGGGGGTGGGGGGGGGGGGGGGGGGGGGGGGCCCCCCGGGGGGGGGGGGGGGGGGGGGGGGGGGGCCGGGGGGGGGTGGGGGCGGCGCGGGGGGGGGGGGGGGGGGGGGGGGGGGGGGGGGGGGGGGGGGGGGGGTGGTGGGGGGGAGGGGGGGGGGGGGGGGGGGGTGGGGGGGGGGGGGGGGGGGGTGGGCTGGAGGGGAGGGTGGGGGGGGGGGGGGGGGGGGGGGGGGGGGGGGGGGGGGGGGGGGGGGGGGGTGGGGGGGGGGGGGGGGACGCCCACGGGGGGGGGGGGGGGGGGGGGGGGGGGGGGGGGGGGGGGGGGGGGGGGGTGGGGGGGGAGGGGGGGGGGGGGGCGGGGCGCGGGGGGGGGGGGGGGGGGGGGGGGGGTGCGGGGGGAAGTTATGTTGTTAAATTTTTATAATTTTTTTTTTTTTTTTATTTTTTTTTTTTTTTTTTTTTTTTTTTTTTATTTTTTTTGATTCGGGGGGGGGGGGAGTGGGGGGGGGGGGGGGGGGGGGGGGGGGGGGGGGGGGCCCCCCTGGGGGGGCGGGGGGGGGGGGGGGAGGGGGGGGGGGGGGGGGGGGGCCCTGGTGGCGGGGGGGTGGGGGGGCCGGGGGGGGGGGGGGGGGGGGGTTGGGGGTGGGCGGGGGGCCGGGGGGGGGTCGGGGGGGGGGGGGGGGGGGAGGGGGGGGGGGGGGGACGGGGGCCGGGCGGGGGGGTGGCGGCCGGCCGGGGGGGGGGGGGGGGGTCCGGGGGGGGGGGGGGGGGGGGGGGGGGGGGCCCGGGGGGGGGGGGCCCCGGGGGGGGTAGGGGGGGGGGTGGGGAGCGGGGGGGGGGGGGGGGCCCCGGGGGTGGGGGGGGGGGGGGGGGGGGTTGGGGGGGGGGCACCGGGGGGGGGGGGGGGGGGGGGGGGGGGGGAGGGGGGGGGGGGGGGGGGGGGGGGGGGGCGGTGGGGGGTTGGGGAGGGGGGGGGGGGGGGGGGGGGGGCGGGGTGGGGGGTGTGGGGCGGGGCGGGGGTGGGGGGCGGGGGGGGGGGGGGGGGGGGGGGGGGGCGGGGGGGGGGGGAGGGGGGGGGGGGGGGGGTGGGGTGGGCGGGGGGGGGGGGGCGCGGGTGGGGGAGGGGGGGGGGGGGCGGGGGGGCGGGCGGCTGGGGGGGGTGGGGGGGGGTGGGGGGGGCGGGGGGGTGCGGTGGGGGGGGGTGGGGGTGGTGGGGTGGGGCGCGGGGGTGGGGGGGGCGGTGGGGGTGGGGGGGGTGTGCCGGGGGCAGGGTTGGGTGGGGGGGGGGGCCTGTGGGGGTGCCGTGGGGGGGTGTTGTTGGTGGGGGGGTGATGGGTTTTATGGCCTCTGTGTATGTTTTGGCTTTATTTTTTTTTTTTTTTCATTTTTTACTTTTTTTTTTTTTTTATTTTTTTATTTTTTTTTTGTGTTTTTTCTTTTTTTGTTTATTTGTAGATTTTTGTAGATAATCATGGGAGTTTTCAAAATATCACTTCGAAATCTAAATTCTTCCGGACACTCTTGCGTAAAGTCAATGAATAAGTAACCGTATGGTTTTTCAGTAACTGCTTGAAAAATTTCAATTAAGGCTTTTGATCCTCTGGGTGCAACTTGTCGAGCTAAAATTTCAAATTGACTTTTATCTCGCGGATTCTTGAAAATAGCATAATAGTGTGTATTCAGGTTTCGTGTACGAGCTTCTTTTCCATCAGGAAACAAATTTTGTGTGATATAGATGATAAAGCACCTTTTATGATGTGCTGCGCGAGTGAACATATCTGTAACATCTTTTGAATTCTTACTTTCTTTTAATAAATCATCCAATACAACAACATCATTAGACTGACGTTTATTCCAATGGGAATTATTCTTCATGTCGAATATAGTTGCGACTTTGCAATTCCTGAAACAGCGACGGTTGATAAATACCATAACACCAAATCACTCGATTGATAGGTTCCTTAAACAACTCCCTTCTTTTATCCAATAAATTCAGCGTGAAAACAGTTTTACCTGCATGAGATGGACCTGATGCAGTCAGAACTTATTCACAGTGAAGTCTGAAAATCCTTTTTATTACTTTGAGGACTCAACATTTGCATAATTAATCGCTTTGAGCCAAAAAGTATTTTTTCCAATAGGTTGCCCACGGCAGGAGCTATCATTGGAAGTATTGCTGAAAGGAAACCGCTTTTGTGTTAGTGTTTTCCTCTTTTTTGAAGGGGACT
The DNA here is from genome assembly GCA_907163375.1 of Prostheceraeus crozeri. Lineage (NCBI taxonomy): Eukaryota > Metazoa > Platyhelminthes > Polycladida > Euryleptidae > Prostheceraeus > Prostheceraeus crozeri. The sequence goes on from CAJQUW010005190.1 coordinate 130,054, forward strand.
TTAGGATTGAGATGATACGCAATTTCGTAGCATATCGCTTAAGTAACTTTCGTTGTTTTGGCGCTATTTTCTTCGTCCTCAACTTCCTCACTTGAGAAAATAATTTCACAAATGTATTTTTCGTTTGCTTGTCGTATAGCATTGTATCGCTGATTTGCTTTCATTCGTCGGAGTGCTTGAATGGCTGAAGAAAACTTTTGACTTTTACGTTTCGTCATTTTACGTTTCGCCATTTTCCGTGTTAGTCTTTGCTAAAACCTATCTTTACCACATTTGCATAGGTACTAACTATTGCGACATAAGTGTCACTCGAAATGAGCAATGTCACAGTGGTTACATTGGCAAAGTTGAATGCAATTACGTATGAAACAGCGTTGACAAAAAGCATGCTTACATCTCGTTTGTAAGATGCGCTTTATCATTTCCCATCCTTTCGCTTACTTACATCGCAACCACATAGTTTCACCGGTACTGATGTCTTTAGGCAAGTCGTTTTGCAAGATATGAATTTTGCTAGCCTTTTCTAAATTATAGACGCAATGTACAGAAGGAATATACTTCGAGAGGTCGAGACAGACTTAGCTCGTAAAAACCCAGTTTGTGCTACAATCAAGTACCACTGGCATTTACAATTTTTCTTTATGGAAAGTTGAATGTGAATATCTGAAATCGCTTCAATCACTAGATAGCTTACATTGATTGGTTAATGCGTTAGAACGGTTCAGCATTTTTATCATATGTCTTTTAAAAATTTCTTGGGGGTGATCTACCACTTCCATTGAATATGAAGCAAAATGGATAGAGCGACTTTCCACCTCTTCCTTTCCAAAATGACTAAACTTAATTTTCGCAACTAATCGCGCCATGACAATGCATATCAGAGAATGTATTCATTAACTCTTGAACATAGAGGGCTAGCATCATCGACCACTGCTTCGATGTCGGTCTATCTTTATGAAAATTTTATCACATAATCCTTGAACAGCTCCTTTTAAACTTTGCTATAAAAAAAAAACGTTAATGTTCCGCAGTCGTTTGAGAAAGACATGATCGCCCTTTATCTAACCCACCATTGCATGAACAAACAACAACTCTTCTCATAGTAACATTTATTGAAATTGGTAACAAGCATGCATTATAATATCAATGGTTTGAAAGAGATAAAATAGATACAGCTGGGTAACTATCATTACAGCGACGCAATGATTAAACCATATCAGGACTTTGGCAGTGATTGAGGTAAAGGAGGAAAGAGGAAAGATGCATTGGTTATGAACGTAGCTACTACAACGAACAGACAAAATAGGAACACACAAATACTTAAAAAGTTTCGTGACTTCATGATAATGTTGATTCACTCTACTATCCCAAGGCGGGAGCAAAATATCATCAATGATTAGATTGGGAAATACTTTCCTCTCCTTACCAGGATTATTACAAAAGATGCGTATAACATTGAAAGCAGCTAACCATCGTTATTAAAGTCAATAAGAAGAGCCACTTCACAAGAAAAGCCATAGTCTTGCAAATATTTCAGATTTAGTCCATGAATGTGTTTTCTCGCCCATTGATCAACATTGGGATCGCAGTTGGCATGTTGATGATAGACACTAACAATCTGATATGTCCAATTGTTCATAGCAATAGCACTGAGCTCCTGTACAGGTTCACCCTCACAATCCATAAAAAATGATGATAGCAGCTAAAACGGAAATTTACACCTTCAGGACCGTTCTATACCATATTACATAATGAAGAATTACATCGAGCTTTTCACGACAAAATCACATATGATATGCTGGCAAGCGAAGAAAGTAA